>CM067171.1:109454984-109517546 GCA_034093135.1 Erigeron breviscapus
TGGTTTCTTGTTATCCATATCTGGATCGTAAACTGAACTTGTCCCTCAAGATCAGTTGTACTTGCCAGTCGGGTTTAATTAACCATCTATATTAGGACTCAGTTGAGGAGGTCCAGATAATCTTTGCTCGCCAGGCTATCGAACGCCTTTGTGATACTATCCTGACACTAATCGATTTCTGGATCATCATTTTAGGGGAAAGACTCAAAATAATTTTCTGACTAAAATTCGTTTTTGTTTGAAAATGGCAACTGGAGAACTCTCCAGTTGAAAACTGGCACTGGACTAATCCTCCAGTGACCAGATTCAGTCTTGTCTTATTTTTTATAACGTTAGAAATACTTGGTCAATATTTGTGACACGTGATGGCACTCGAGTGCTTTAAACCACTTGATATCATCATCCGACGTGTTTAAAGTCATTTTGGTATTTGACAACTGTTTTTATTGAGAAAATTAAAATTAGTGGGCGCGTGGGTAAGTTAAGCCGTCGTAGCATTTAATGCTGACACGGTAAATTATGTTTTTATTTCAAAATTCAAACTTATTTTGTTAAAATATCTACAAAATTGATTTTGTAATAAAAAATTTTTGGTATTTCATTGGGATCTTGAATTCCTTATAAATACCCTTATTTACTCCGATCACATTTACTCCCCTTTACATTCTTTCATTTACTTCCCAATCATCAAAAAATTGCTTCATTTCTCTCTCTGCTTCATAAATCAAGAACCCTAATTCCAAAATTTCAGTTTCATTTTCCAATGGCACCTAAATCTTCCCGTTCAAGAGATGTAAATCTCTTATCTGTCCCATATGCTCATTCACCAGATGTCAAACAGGCACCTGGTGCTCCTGGTAACACTTCGCTCATCAAATTAAATCCAAATAATCCGATGGCGAGTTTACAAGGAACCCAAGGGTCCAATACCCTTATTGGAAGAATCCAAAGATTTTTGAAGGATTCTACAATTGGACCCTCATTCTCTCTAAACCCACGCAAGATGTTTCACGACTACTTGTGTGAGTTTTGGTACACTGCTACTCTTTCTTCTGATTGTTCTTCCATCACTTTCACATTAAAAGGTGGAACAGTCCGGTGTACCTTATCAGCAGATGTGTTGAGGGATGCTTTACACCTCAACTACTGGAGAGAGGGTGAATCTCCAGTTGTCATCCCCCAAACATTAATTTTCGCCAGGTCCTCCTTGAAATGGGACATAGGGAGTGCCTGGAGAATGGGGTTTTGAAAACTAAAGGTGCGATGACCATGAAGGGCCTTACACCTTCATGGAGATACTTTTTCATCCACCTTGTGGAAAGTATGGGTGGGAGTTCTGGTGGACTTGACCAGATTAACTCCGCACAGGCAGAGATGGCATACTGCTTGTGGAATGGATTGAGAGTAGATTTTGCTGATATCCTTTTCAGAAGCCTGGTTCAAAAACTGAAGGGCACCAGGGGACTATGTATCCCCTTCTCCAGGTTTCTCTCTCTTTCTTTTCTACAAATTCTGGGCAGTGAAGCTTATTCAAGCACAGATTCACCTTACACTGTCCCAGATTTGTTGAGGAATCTAGACTCTCTAGTATCTGAAGCTGGAGAGGTCGAGATTCCAGATCGAATGTGGCTGGCATTCGCAAAAACCGATGCACCAATCCAAGGTGAGTCGGAAGGACAACTGGGCGGGCCTCAAAATAATGAGGGACCCACCAGTTCGTCTACTGGAATTGTTATGGTTGTGGATAGAGCAACTATAACTGAGGCAACCCCACTGACCTCTATCCCTGGTGAAGATACCTCGGTATCTGATCTCCAACAGATGCACCCAACCAGGAAACTGGGGAAGGTCATCTGGAGACTGACCCATCTAGTCAGCCCTCAGTTACATTCATGGATCTGGACATGAATGTTAATGACGAGGAAATCCTTATAGAGTCTTCGGATTCTGAAGGTACTGAATCAGACTTAGAGATTTTTTATTCTGCTGTACAAGATCAAAACCCTTCATCTCAAGTCTCGCCTCCAGATACTTCAATTTCACTTTCAAAAACTCAAGAAAATGAGCCTACAAATATTCCTTTTCCCACTTATAACTATATGTCTGGAAACAGACGTATGGCACCATCACCAGCTGGGCAATTCTCACTCCTTCGAGAAATGCCCCCACCACCGCCGCCGTTGGACACACCTGAGCATTCTCAGCATGTCCAACAATTTGAACTTCCAGTCATTTCTTCTTCCACCATTCCTATTATTACTTCAACAACTGCTGCGATGTCAACTGGGGAGACTTCTCTAAATTTGCCTCCTCCAGTTGCTCCAGTAGAAACTGTTGCTGGTCCAGTGACACCTTCTCCTCCGTCACTGGACAGTCAAGTTGTCTCTGTTCAAGCCGATATCCAAAACCTTCTCACCAGGGTGGAGGATATTCAAAAGACACTTGACAAAAACACCAAGTCTTTCTCCAGATACCACAAGGATCACTTGACCAATATTAAAGTGGTTGATCTGGGGATTAACAATTTTTCATCAAATGAAGACTTGGTGTTGAAGAAGCTGAATCAGCTGGTCACTGGCTGCAACAATCTGGCAACATCTTTAAAAGAAGCCTTTGACCTCAACTCAGTCCAAGGTCACAACCTCAATCTCCAACTTGCTGGGCAACACTGTTAGAACATCTGAAGTGGATTTAAGGGAGATTGAAAAACAGGTAAAAGAATTGGTTGACAAAACCTGGGTTGAATGTGACTGAACTTGGGCAGCAGTTAATGACTTCAGTTGGTCAGAAAATAGATGATACGTTGGGTGCTAGAGAACAACAATTGATAGAAAATGTGATATCTGAGATCACCAAGCTGGCCACTCCTCAGGTTGATCTGGCCCCACTCACTACTGAGATCAACCAGTTGAGGGGCAGCATTGATAACTTGAACACCCAGGTATCACTTCATGCTCAGTCTCTGGATAAACTGACAACTGAAGTAGAAAGTTTGAAGAAAAAGGATGAAGAAGTCAAGGATAAGGTGGTTTCTGGTCTGGATGAAGATTCCAAGATTTGAATGAACTAAAAACTGGTCAGGAACAAGTTGCAGCAAATGTTCTGACCCAGTCAAAAGAAACCAACCACCTATGGAGATCTTTCAGGATGATGTGCACCATATTCAAAGAATGCAAGAACATGCAATCGTGGCAGCCTCTTGACCGGTTGCCAGCTCACCATTCTGAATGGGAAGTTATTAGGGCAGGTCTAGATGCTGCCAAGGGGGAAAGAAGTGCAGTTCTTGCACAAATTCAAATTGAAAGAAATCCATCTGGAACCCAAACAGGTAGTGAAATGATTGTGGCTGCCAGTACTGAAGCTGGTGAGCAAAGAATTGTTGAAACTGGTGATGTAAGTGATAGGGGGAATGTTGTTGACAAAGGCAAAGGTTTAGCATCTGATGTATCTGCCCAGCCGGCCACTTATGTACCTATGTTGGAAACTGGCAATCTGGATAGGCTTCCTCCAGTTTCAGAAAGTGATAGCAAAAGATTGGCTAGACTTGGCAATGAAATTAAAGAAAGAAAGAAGATGAAACAAAGAAACCAAGCTGAAGCCAGAGCACATCTTGCACAGATTAAATTGCTTGATATTAGTGATGCTCATCTTTTGGGAATCACTAAGGAGGAGTATGCCAGAGTAAAAAATGATGACAGGATAGTGGGCATGTTGAAAGAAATGCTTGACATTGAACTGGACAGGCACTATCCTGATGAAGAAGCTGAATTTGATGCCAGAAGTTTGAATATATCAGTGGATAAGGCAAAAGAGAATCGGGCCAGTGGGATCTTGAAAAGAATTGAAAATGTTAAGAAGGTTGTAAAAAGGGTATTGAATCCACCAAGAAGGAATGATGCTGACCTTAGTACATTCATAGAACCAACTGGCGAGGTATCGAATGATGACATCAAGTCTGCTGTACTGGCTGCTGGAGCTGGGAGTATTAAAATATCAAATGAATCTGAAGCAAGAAGCTATTACTCCCAGATCATGGCAACTAGAAGACATAGTGGGACTATCAATGGTGTTAATGTAACAATTAAGCCAGGCACCAAGTACTTTCACGTTGAGGTCAGTTATACCAGAGGGTCACTGGTTAAAACTGACAATCCTGGTGCAATGCAATATGGGTTTTCTGAATGGGTGGAAATGGTGAACGTTTTGGATGCCAAGGCACAAAGGAATAGGTTTGAGAAAGCATGGGTCAACTTCTTGAAGGGCAAGATTCAACACAAAGAGAATCTGGAGCTGAAGTTGAACATTGATCCTGAAGACTCACAACCTATCTCTTCAGTGACCAAGAAAAGGAAAATTGGTGAAGGGCCATCAAGCTAAATTTTTCTTTCAGTTTATCTACTTGTAACTTTATTTACATTCTGTAACTTGTGTAAATTTCATTTCCTTGTATAAATGAAGTTACCAGTTTGTAACCACAAGGTAGATAATAGATTAGATCTAACAAACTTAAAAAGAAAAACCCAAGGCATTTATTGATCTATAAAAATGCCTTGGAAAATTTAGATAGATTTAATCGAACAAGTCTCTCCAGTTCACACTTGTACAGATACAAGAACTGAAAAAGACTTGCTAATATTTCAGGACAAATAGGGGGAATTTGTTAGGACCAGTTTCAGTGAAACTGGCCAGTCTCCAGTTGCACCTGGAGACCAAGAAGATTTGTCCAGAAATATATTGAAGTCCGGTTGCATCGTACAGTTAACGCAACTGAAGACTTCCTCCAGTTGAGAACTGACCAGTTGAAGAATCCTTCCAGTTGGAGTCAAAGACAACAAGTGGAAGATAGAGAATGACAATGGCAGCGAAGCCCAGTTGACATTCTAGTCAGTTACAAACTGGAGACCGTCAGTGGAAAGCTCTTACAAAGCTTTACACTGATTACGAGGAATTGACTTTATGCTTTATGTGCTTTTACCCGGATAATAAGATTTATCTTATTATTTAAGTACAAAAAGGTACATAAAGCTGGTTGATTAAAGTTGCTTTATACTGCAACTTTACACTGCATTTTAAGGAATTAAATGTTATTCCTTAAATGTTCTCAACCATATTTGTACGGCCAAAGTTAACATCCCATGTTAACTTTGCCTATAAATACAAGTCATTGCACAACAAGAATAACAAGTGAGAAAACACTTCGAAAGATTTCACACTTTGCATACCTGCAATATTCTTGGTGAACTTGTGCAATCTTCTCTGAATCGTAAAAAGGAACATTTCACAACTTTAAGTGTTTCGATTGTTTAGAGAAATTCCAAGTGTAGATCAATTGTAGTTCATAGGTTGTTAGGATATTTACATACTTGTATTATCTTTGTTCCGCAACAACCTTGTAATTTATTTAAAGTTAATAAATAAATTACACTTGAAAATTACATATTGTCTCACCAATTTACTTTACAAGTATTTTGTATTATTGCATTGTTCTTTACTTATTGTCACTTAAATAAGTAATCTATCTAGAACTTGGTATATGCTCTCTGTAACTGGTCGTCTCCAGTTCAGCGTTTATATTGCAAAGTAACTCCACCATCGACATAGAGGTGTCTTCAGGTAGTACCATCTATTGAGTTGGGACTTACAGAACTACTTTAATTAATATACTTCATACCCAATGGTAGATAATAGAGAAAGGCAAAAGAGCCCAAAAGGATACCATTTCCCCTTTATTGAGTTCGACACCAAAAATCCATTTGGAATGCCGTTTTATAATTAGATGCGACCAAAAACATCAAAATCATCGATGAAACAAGATGTAAATAGTTAACCGACCGAAGGAATCTACAGGCCGTTTATATATATATATAGGGTAAAGTTCATTTGAGAATCATTCCTATATATATATATATTGTAAAAGGCATATTATATACGTATATCACCATCGTTTAGAGTATTTTTATTGTATATTCAATATTTAAAACATAAGTTTGGACAAAGTTGGACAAATAATTAAACTAACATAATTATAATAATGGATACGTATCACATCCATATATATTTGGAAAAAATAATAATATTAATGGTATCATAGTGCCTTGTTGCTTCTCAAAAGATATAAGATAATCTTTTCTTTATATATACCTATATATTTGTCATCACTACTTTGAATCAATTGTATTTTCAAAGGATATATTATTTTATGTGAAGAAGCTCATGTTGGGTATATTAACTCAAGTTTTAACGGACAGAATTTGAATGATGATATCTACCAATAAACTATAACAGGATTGAAGCATTATTTAATCGACACGTGACTTAATATTTAAGCGACACGTGTCTTTTTAAAAATATCTATAACAAAATTACCATATACTAATAATTAGTTAAAGCTACACGTCTTTTTTTAATATATTAAATTTAAATTATCTCTTTTTTTAATATGAATTAGTATAGGATTGTTATATATTTATCTATTTAAAATTTAGATATATATGCCTCTGACTCATTGGGGATTTTAGCACGTACATCATCCTTTTTGGTAGTCGACATTCCGTATAACCCAATTGCGGAATCACCACATTCAACGTTTCCCACATTCAACGTTTACCACATTCAATGTTTACAGGTTCTATAAACCTTTAATTATACATATACATATATTTGTCATGTTTTAGTTTTATTATATGTAACATTATTTTCTTAAGTAAGTGATTATACTATAACTAAACTTATAATGTCTATTTACCTGAATTAAGTTATATCCTTTTTAATTGTTTCTTTTTCTATTGTTACATCATGTTTTATAATTCATTTTATTCTAATCTTTTGGTATGGTATATTAATATCAGCCCGTCATTAATCCTACTATTCATATGCAGATAATAGGAATATTGAAAACACCTTTTTTTTTTAATCAAATTCATTGAAACCATAATAGTTGAGTTTATTTTAACTGATTAATGAAATAAAACACAATTGGAAACTGTTAATTCTGCTAATTTTAATATGCATAATTATATGAATAAATAGATCAATCCGTGCATCAGCACGGGTATTAGTACTAGTAACTTTAAATATGTATATAATTTTGTGCGTGACTTATTGGTTTTACATTAGAAGCTTGTTGCACTACTTAAATGAGATGTGTACGAATTGAAATAATCATAAAAGTTGCGTGAAAGCTATGATTATAGCCCGATGTTTAAAATGTGGAACGGATTATCGATAACCCCATTGAACCCGAGCTCGATTACATTGGGCAGGAAACGATCTTTAATTAACACCTCCGCTATAAAAACTAGGTAGGTTGTTTTTTTCTTTTTTAAAGGTTTTATTCTGTTTAACTTAATTTTTATTAATTTTATTTATAAACCCCCAATAATCATTTTGGCGTAATTTGCCATGGTACAGTCTAACTTTTAGCTGTCAAAATATCATAAACCCCAAGCACATATGGTCTGACGAATTGGTTTATATATATAGTGCCTATATATATGAGTCGAGTCAAATAAGCAAAAGTACATTCAGCCCAAAACATGTTTCAACTTTCTCTACTCATTCCCCTTTCCCTATTACTTATCTTCTTCATCAAAACATGCTATCAAAAAAAGCTAAACCTCCCTCCTGGACCTCCAAAGTTTCCGTTTATCGGTAACATGAACCATCTTCTAACTACGACACCACACCGAGCTCTACATGGTTTGGCCATGAAATACGGTCCGATCATGCACCTCAAACTCGGGTTCATATCCACTATTGTTGTCTCCTCAGCTGATACAGCTAGAGAGATCATGAAGACTCATGACACTATCTTTTCTAACCGTCCTAAACTCGTGGCTCCCAAAATCTTGGGATATAACTATACTGACATTGCATTTGCTCAATATGGTACTTACTGGAGACAACTTAAGAAAATATGTATTCTTGAACTCTCGACGACAAAAAGTATGGCTTCAACGCAGTTTATACGTGAAGAAGAGGTAAAATCGCTTGCTCTGTCTATTAGTAAAAGTTCAGAACCGATAGTATTGGCTGAAAAGCTATTTGCTTTGAACCATAACATTATTACTAGGATTACATTTGGTGATAAGTTTGAGGATGAACTGAGGTTTAAATTAGCGATTAGGGAAGGGACGGCTTTGGCTGCAGGATTTCAGATTGGGGATTTCTATCCGTCTCTTGGTTTCATTGCGAAAATCACTGGAATGAATAAAAGGATGGAAGAGTGTCATGTGGAGCTAAGTAGCATCATGGACAAGAATATACAACAGCATATTGAAAGACGTAAACTTGAGAAGCCACAACGTGAGTGTCTTGTAGACGTTCTTCTCCGGTATAAGGACAATGGAGGCCTCGACGAGCCACTCACGACTGATAATATAAAATCCGTCCTCTTGGTAAGCATTTTCTTTCCTTAAATAACATATTCTTGTTGTATTAAACTTTCTCTGGCTTTAACCATCATTTTAATAATATATAGGATGTGTTCACGGGAGCAACTGAAAACGCATCGAATATAGTGGAGTGGGCAATCACAGAGATGTTAAGAAACCCGAGCATAATGGAAAAAGCACAAACAGAAGTGAGGAAGGTCATTGGCGAAAAGGTCAACCCAACTGTTGATGAGACTGACCTTCCTAAAATGACTTACATGAATATGGTAGTCAAGGAGACTCTAAGGTTTCACCCGCCGGTTCCTCTCTTGCTCCCACGAGAATCCATGGAAAGATGTGTGATCAATGGTTATGACATACCTTCAAAGAGCCGAGTTTTTATTAACTACTGGGCCATTACTAGGGATTCTTCTAGCTGGAAGGATCCCGATGTGTTCAATCCTGATAGGTTTCAGGATGAAACAAAAAATTACAGAGGTAATGACTTTGAGTACATTCCCTTTGGCGGTGGTCGTAGAATTTGTCCTGGAATTTCATTGGGAATAGCAAATACCGAACTATCTCTTGCTTCTTTGCTTTACCATTTCGATTGGGAACTTGCTGATGGGGAAAAACCCCAAGATTTAGACATGGAAGAGACATTTGGAATGACATGTTACAAGACTTGTAGTCTACGACTAGTACCTACTCTACGCATCCCTATATCATCATAGAGAATTCGTTCACATCCGTTTTTGTATTGCTTTTGGCATTCATCCTGTTCAGAAATACACATCTTTTCTTGAAACCAACTACTGTATTAAATTTTTTACATTCTGATATGCACAAGGCATATATTGTACTCTATGATAAACTTTCCACATAAAGTTCTAAATATTATTGATCCAATATTTACATAGTCGTCGTGTATCTGTCACTTGATATCTGTAATCATGCGGTCCCATGGGTAATACGTCAAAACAAGTTAGGGTCAAAACAACGTGAATTAACATATATGTTTGTTTGATAGATTCTGCCTAAATTGCAGCTCAAACAATGTGAATTAACTATTTAACTTATACTAGCCCTATGTAGCTCTGGATCCGTACAGATAACTTGTGGTAGCAAAACATACCCAAAGTTGATTTCTTGAAGAATATCCAATATGGCTCAATCATATGCAAACAAAATCATTGTTGTTGTCTTCAGGTTCTTGTCTTATATTCCCAAAATGATTCTTTGGCCGGTTGTAGATGTTATTTTCTACCTATATCCTTAAAGTCATTGATTTTGGATAATACACATTAATTAACATGACATGTGATTTACAACCTTTTAAGTTAAATATTTTATATTACACTCTGATCCTCATCTTTAACTTAATGTTTTGAAGCTTATAGACTATTTCTGCCAAGACAATCTGATGTTGTATGTATGTATACAACTCTAGAAACTAATTAAGTAAACTCCAATACCGTCTTCCACATGTTATAGTCACAATACCGTCCTTTACAATGTGACAACTCGTAATTAATTAGCAACTGGTTAGTGTTAATCTCGTTTAAGCTTAGTCATTATCATAATCTCGTCTAAATTAGACGGTCATTGACGTGGAAATTTTTAGACATTTGGACTTTTGACTTAGTCCAGTTAGACGTATTTTAATGACGTAGACTATTAGCTATCTAGATGAATGCCCAGTCTTAAAAATAACTTTAAATGAATATTTAAAGGTTATGTCTTGTACAAAATAAATAGACTGTCTAGACTTAATATTTTAAAGTTTACTTTGACGGAATATTATTGACCCGTCTTAATTTAAATAACACGAGGGAAAATACCTTTACTTTAAATTATAACCTT
The DNA here is from genome assembly GCA_034093135.1 of Erigeron breviscapus. Taxonomy (NCBI): domain Eukaryota; kingdom Viridiplantae; phylum Streptophyta; class Magnoliopsida; order Asterales; family Asteraceae; genus Erigeron; species Erigeron breviscapus. The sequence continues at coordinate 109,465,220 of CM067171.1, forward strand.
TTAGTCATACGGTATTTAATCGTAAGCATTTTACCAAATTAAGGGTATTAAAATACCAAAAATAGCCACATGGGCCGATTTACTTGACTGTGTGGAGGGAAAAGAGACACCAAAACCCTTTCCCCCCTTTTCTTTTCTTCTTTCTTTGTCTGGGTCGACACACACACACCCCAAACACACACTCAAATTCTCAATCAAATTGGCAAGTAGGAATCAAAGGTAAAATCAAAGGAAATAATCATCTTACAATAATAATTAACGATTTATCATCACCATCTTCATCATCTTATTCATTTTCTTTCAAGAGCATCAAAATTTGTAAGTAAACTTTTTCTATTAAACTTTGATTTGAATAGGTTCAATCTAAAGGTTTATTTCAGTTTTATTTATTTAATTAGATAGCCTTGGAAAGGAAAAGAGTTATTGCATATGTTGTGAGATTGATTTTTATTAGAATTAGGTCTTTGAAATCAAAAGAGTTGAAATTGTGAAATGGTTGGCGAAATGGAAAGTTTGTCAGGTCTTTGAACATGTTTCTAGTTATTGAAAGGAAAGGATTTGAAATGAAAACGATTTGGGTTGCGGAAAAAGGTCGAAAAAATGAGTTTTTGCTCGATCAGGTCAAACTCGCGCCGCGATGTATGTAATTCGTCACGAAATCTGCATTTTGAACTAAGACTCGCGCCGCGAGCCCTCCAGGTCGCGCCGCGAGGTAGTGTAAAATTCCAGGTCGCGCCAGGTCGCGCCGCGAGATCTGGAACTGTTTGACATTTTCGGATTTTGACAACTTGAACACTTGAACTTCGTTTATATGGATTAGTACTTTAAACTACCTTATAATGACAATGTCAATGACATTAGAAACTAAAGTCAAATAAAATGGACGTTTAAACCACACTCTTGGTCGTGGCATTCTAGGTTAATAGCTAAGTAGTTGTACGTAGGATACTTGACGTCGTGAGATTTGATCCTCACCATTGGTACTCATATCCTAGGTTTTGGATAGACGTGGAGACTAGATTGCTCATTCTCAAGTTTGCTCTCCCTTTTAGCTCTTTGATCGCTAAGGTGAGTTTATGGCGCCCTTTTTTTCCTTTTACATTGGGCCTGAAAAGCATGTACTATTGTATACACGACTACTTTATAAATGATTTGTCTTTGTCTATGCCATGAGATTTGGCTACTTAAATCATTTGCCTTATGTTTGCCATGTTGACGGCTGCCTGAAAATGTGTATACATGTCTTATGAAATTTTGTTCTATATGTCTTTGACTTGCCATGTTGTCGGCTGACTAAATCGTTCTTTGTGTTTAACGAACTAAAATGTTGCCCCTATGTAGTTATCACCATTATGAGATCCTAATGGTTGTCTTGTCAGATTTTGTTCCTGACTGTCATGGTTCTGGTCCGCACCCCACTTTAGACGGGAAATCCTGTGCGAGGCGTATTGGTCTTATTGTCGGATATTGATCCCGGCTGTCTTGTCATAATATTGTCGGACTTTGATCCCGGCTGTCTTGTCTTAAATAACTACATGTCATTGTGTGCTCCCAATGACGACTGGACTTTTGGTCAAACACACTGTAAACTCACCAACTATTTCGATAGTTGATCCTCTCAAATTTCATGCTTTTCAGGTAACCAACAGTAAGTCTTGGATCGTATTTGGCATTATAGGGCCATCTTTTGACTTTGGACGTACAATTAGCATCAGACATTTGAGGACTCTCATGTTTTTAGTTCTAATTGTATTAGACTGTCCAAATATTAAACTCGTATTTAGTGGGCCCAGTTGCAAATGAGGATGACTTGTATCCGTATTTTGGGGTCCACATCAGAACGATTGTATTGATAGGTCAGAGTATGCTCTCCGACAACCGTGATATGGAGCTACCGGTGACAAAGATGGTTGAACATGAATAGATACATGCTCATTTCCAGATTCACTGGATGTTGATACCAGATTTATGGGGCGAGACTCATTGCCCGAAGCCTCAAATGGTTCCTCTTCATAAGAGTTAGGAACACATGGATAGGAATTTGCTACCACAGGAACTGGAGGAGTACCAGGAACAACAGCATTAGAGCTAACTCCGTCCGACATGACAAGTCTGAAAAGATAGTCAAAGTATCCATATAAGTCTAACGGATGAGACAGCACGAGTCAAATGTATGAGACAGTACGCAACACATGAGTTTTTAAAGAGATCTTTGTCTAATGTATACACATACGATTTGGGTTTCTATTCCTAACATACCTTCAATGCTTATATATAGGGTCACCCGCAGCCTTCCCACCACATCTACAGTATGTTGTGAATATAATCCAAACTATCACGTATATACAAAATCTAGGATATTTATATCGAGCCTTATATTATTTTACAAAATCGGGACGTAGTTGATCAGGCTAGGTCTAATTATAGACAAATAATATAACTCTCGAGCTAAGTATCCTAAACCTTATTTGACTTAGATTTCCTTTTGAAACGACAATGGCTATAGATTGAGTTTTTCCGGCGGAAAAACTCTGTATTAACTATAACTTGGCTTTGATACCAATTTTTGTCACACCCCGTTGTAGCGAAAATACAGGGTTAACAAAAAATTGCGTACTAACCATAAGCTAATAGAACTTACATCCATTTAATACCAAATACAAGTGTAATACAAGTACAATCGTTCTGATGTGGACCCCAAAATACGGATACAAGTCATCCTCATTTGGAACTGGGCCCACTAAATACGAGTTTAATATTTGGATAGTCTAATACAATTAGAACTAAAAACATGAGAGTCCTCAAATGTCTGATGCTAATTGTACGTCCAATGCTCCTCGAGATCCTTATGCTCCTGGTTCTTCTGCACCGGTTCAGGACAACCGTGTGTTTGGCCCCTCATTTCTTCTGGGCGATCCGTATGCTGCGGGTTCCTCCAGAGTGCCTGTTTACAATCCCGATGCTGCTAATAGGATGCCAGTTGCTGATGCAACTGATAGGTCGGAGTATGCTCTCCGACAAATGTCAAGGATGAACAATTCTCTCATCCGTACTAGGGAGGCTATTGACAATCAAGCTTAAGCGTTGACTGGAGCTTATCATCATGCTTCTGACGCTATGACTGTTGTTAGAGAGGGGAATGAGACTATTGGGACTTTGATCCGGATACTATTAGTTTTGGTGGTCTTGGTTGTGGCTTTGCTGGTCGTTGTTCTTTTCAAAATGTAATCTAGTAGTAGTAATTATGTATTGTAAGCCTAGAACTTATAACAACTCATACTTTTGTACTTTGAGTTGTAGTCTATCTTTGTGGATGTAGTTCCCACATGTCTTTGAATCGTATCACTCTGACTATGTAGTCTATCGTTGTGGATGTAGTTCCCACATGTTTTTTAATCGTACCTGTCAGACTATGTAAATTTTTGGACATCATTGTCTTTTTGGCTTACATACTTGTTCAAACTACGTCACTTGCTCATTTTAACTCTAGAATTATGATATTCCATATTTCTTGTCTTGTCTAGTACATGAGTTCATACAAGTCAACAAATTTGTGACTTGCTTTGTACTGTCATCTGTCTTGCAAAGCTACCTTCTGTATAACTCTTCATGGAAATCTCTAAATGATATCTTTGTTCATGTCATGGACTTATGGCTCCTAAGACGCGAAGCAAAATCCAGAAAAAGACTCCAGTTAAGAAAACTGCTCAAAAGAGAGCTACTCGATCAACTACTAGACCTAATGAAATTGAACAGGAAGAACCTGTGATCCAGCAAGGACCAGAAGCTGCTGCAGTCCACGTGAACACTGGTCCTGGATCTACCCCAATTTTCGGCGGGGAAAATAATATGGCGGCATTTGTGACACAACAGCTAATGGCCGCTATGCCCACTTTAGTCGCCCAGATCACGGCAAGCATGAACGCCAATAATAATCATCATGCTGACAATAGTAACAATGTCGAACCTACTGCTGAACAAGTTATTCCTCGAGTTCATCTTCGAGGGAGTGACTTTAAGACCTTCACGTATTGCAAACCGAAGGAGTTTCATGGTACCGAGGGTCCTGTCGGTCTAATCAACTGGCTAGAAAGCATAGAGGCGGTGCTACATATCAGCCGTTGTGCCGAAGAGAACAAAGTGGAATATGCCGCCACTCAATTCCAAAAGCACGCTCTGTCATGGTGGAACGAGCAGATTAGGACTCGTGGCCGAGAACCGGCTAATAGCATACCTTGGTTCGACTTTAAAAAAATGTTGATGGAAAAGTACTGTCCTCGGGAGGAAGTACAGAAAATGGAAGGTGAATTCTGGAATCATAATATGGTCGGGCTAGACAACGAGAAATACACAACTCGTTTTCATGAATTGGCAAGACTAGTTCCTCGTATGGTGGATACGGAGGAGAAATTGGTTGAAAGATACTGTTATGGCTTGTCACCTGAAATCCGAAGGTTGGTAGCCGCTTTTAATCCTTTGACTCTTCAAGCGGCAGTTAGTGCAACCAACCGGATGGTGATAGACTTGAAAAGAACCACTGGTTCTTCTGTTGGAACTGAGGTGATCAAGAGAAGGAATGATCATGCCTCTGGTAGTGGATTTGGCGACGGTGGAAATGGCAAGAGGTTTAGAACTGCTAGAAACTTTGCCATGGTTACTCAGGATGTCAAGAGGTACACCGGCCCAGACCCAAAATGTAATAGGTGTGGCCTCCATCACAGGGGAAATTGTCCTACTTGCCACCGTTGTAAAAAGACGGGACATCTGGCTAAGTACTGTAGGGACAAGACACTTGGTCAATGCTACGAATGTGGGAGCGAAACCCATATGCGACTCGCGTGTCCACGACTCAATCAAGCCCCGAACAACAATGTTATAGTTCCAATGAGGAACAATGCAGGGAACAATCAAGCTGGGAATCAGGGAAGGAATCAAGGAGGACAAGGTAGAGGTCGAGTGTTTGCTTTGGATGCTGCTGAGGCACGACATGATCCCAACGTTGTGATAGGTCCATTCATACTCAATAATCATTATGTATTTATGTTATTCGACTCTGGTGCTGATAAAAGCTTTATATCCTTAGAATTTAAGTCTCGAATTGATATAATAGCTATCCCCATGAAAGAAACTTATATTGTCGAATATGCAAACGGTCAAAAGTATGTTGCTAGAGACCATTTGGTAGATTGCAGTTTGATATTGTCCGGTGAAACTTTTAAGATTGATCTAATTCCCATAGAATTAGGAAGTTTTGATGTGATTGTCGGTATGGACTGGTTGTCTAGAGTTCGCGCCAATATTAGTTGTTATGAGAAAATCGTAAGAATACCTCTCCTAAATGGCGAAACATTATTAGTACAAGGAGACAAGTCGGGAAGGAAATTGATTTTAGTGTCGGCGATAAAAGCAAATAGATATTTACAAAAGGAATACCCTGCTTTCTTGGCACTAGTGGTTGAAAGGAAACCAAAGGGTAAAGACATTCAAGATATCCCGGTAGTTAGGGATTTTCCGGAGGTGTTTCCCGAAGATTTGACGGGACTCCCACCTCATAGACCAGTCGAGTTTAGAATAGACTTGGTCCCTGGAGCTGCACCCGTGGCCAAGGCACCCTATCGCCTTGCGCCGTCAGAAATGCAAGAATTGTCCGAACAACTTCAAGAGTTGTTGGCAAAAGGACTAATTCGTCCAAGTTCATCACCATGGGGAGCTCCGATCTTATTTGTTAAAAAGAAAGACGGCTCTATGCGCATGTGTATTGACTATAGAGAATTGAACAAGTTGACCGTCAAGAACCGATACCCGTTACCTCGTATTGACGACTTGTTCGACCAACTGGAAGGTGCATCACACTTTTCCAAGATCGATCTCAGGTCTGGATATCATCAACTCAGAGTCAGAGAGACGGACGTTCCTAAAACAGCCTTCAGAACTCGTTATGGACATTATGAGTTTTTAGTTATGTCGTTTGGTTTAACCAATGCACCTGCTGTGTTTATGGACTTAATGAATCGAGTATGTCGACCGTATCTTGACAAATTTGTCCTCGTGTTCATTGATGACATACTGATCTACTCAAGCAATAAAGACGAACATGAAGGTCATCTGAGGACCATTCTACAACTGCTCAAGGATCAAGAACTGTACGCGAAGTTCTCAAAATGTAAATTCTGGATTAGGGAGGTACACTTCTTGGGTCATGTAGTGAATGCGGATGGGATCCACGTAGATCCATCTAAGGTGGAGGCAATAAAGAAGTGGGAAGCCCCTAAGACTCCGACAGAAATCCGTCAATTTCTTGGACTGGCTGGATATTACAGGAGATTCATTGAGAATTTCTCTAAGGTTGCTCAACCTTTGACTCTGTTAACTCAGAAAACTAAGGAATTTATTTGGCAGGATGCCCAAGAAAAGGCATTTCAGACGTTAAAAGATAGACTATGTAACGCTCTTATCCTAGCATTACCAAATGGCATTGAAAATTTCGTGGTATACTGTGACGCCTCACATCAGGGCATGGGGTGTGTACTTATGCAAGAAAGTAAGGTCATTGCTTGTGCTTCTAGACAGATCAAAATCCACGAAAAGAACTATACAACCCACGATCTCGAACTCGGGGCGGTTGTCTTTGCCTTAAAGATTTGGAGGCATTACCTATATGGTACCAAGTGTACGGTATTCACGGATCACAAAAGTCTTCAGCATATCTTCGATCAGAAAATGCTAAATATGAGACAATGACGATGGGTAGAATTACTCAGTGACTACGACTGTGAACTCAAATATCATCCCGATAAAGCCAATGTTGTTGCTGACGTGCTGGCTCATCATTAAGGGATAGAGTTCTGGACGATCAAAACGATGCCCTACAGCCAGGGCAAATCGAGAAAGAAGCATTGTGGAATGCTGAACGTTTATTTGAATTGGATGGCGATGGGATCCGACATGTTAAGGGCAGAGTGTGGATTCCCAAGTATAATGGACTTAGAGAACTCTTAATGAACGAAAGTCATCGATCTAAGTATTCAATCCATCCTGGCGCTGACAAAATGTACCATGGTCTAAAGGACTTTTATTGGTGGCCTGGTATGAAAAGAGATATCGCCACTTATGTCTCAAAATGTCTCAATTGTTCAATGGTCAAGGTGGAGCACCAAAAGCCTTTTGGGCTGCTCCAACAACCCCAAATTCCTGACTGGAAATGGGAACAAATCACTATGGATTTTATTACTAAACTGCCACGAACCCTGAAAGGATACGATACTATTTGGGTCATTGTCGATCGATTAGCGAAGTCTGCTCATTTCATTCCAATACGGGAAAATTGGAAGATAAGGAAATTGTCTCAAATATATATTGAAAAGATCGTGTCTATTCATGGCGTTCCTTTGTCTATTATCTCTGATCGTGATGGTCGTTTCACTTCACAATCATGGAGACATTTTCAAGACGCCTTAGGCACTCAATTGAATCTGAGTACGACTTATCATCCTCAAACTGAAGGACAAAGTGAACGTACCATCCAGACGTTAGAAGACATGCTTCGGGCATGTGTCATTCACTTCAAGGGTAGTTGGGATACCTTTTTGCCGTTAGCTGAATTTTCATATAATAACAGCTATCATACTAGCATCAAATGTGCGCCTTATGAGGCTTTGTATGGACGAAAATGTAGATCGCTTTGTTGGCTTGATGCTGGCGAACGTCGTTTGTACAAATATGGACTAGTTCAGAAGACTACTGATCAAATTGTTGAAATTAGAGCACGGCTGAAGGCGGCTCAAGATCGCCAAAAGAGCTATGCAGACCGTAGAAGGAAACCACTTGAGTTTCAAGTGGGAGACAAAGTCATGTTGAAAGTGTCGCCTTGGAAAGGCACTGCACGTTTTGGCGTGCGAGGCAAACTTAGTCCTCGTTATATCGGACCATTCGAAATTGTTCAAAGAATTGGTTCCGTGGCTTATAAGCTCGATTTACCCATAGAGCTAGAACACGTTCACCACACGTTTCATATATCAAATCTTAAGAAATGTCTGACTGATGAAACATTAGTCGTCCCTGTCGAAGAGCTGCAAGTGAACGACTCTCTTCAATTCGTCGAGGAACCTGTTGAAATTCTAGACCAACAGCTCAAACAACTTAGACGAAGTCGTATCAAGTTGGTCAAGGTTCGTTGGAACTCAAAACACGGGCCCGACTCGACCTGGGAACGTGAAGACTATATGATGGAGCATTATCCTCATCTTTTTACTGAGCAACAATTAATTTCGGGACGAAATCCTCAGAAGTCGGGGATGCTGTGACAACTCGTAATTAATTAGCAACGGGTTAGTCTTAATCTCGTTTAAGCTTAGTCATTATCATAATCTCGTCTAAATTAGACGGTCATTGACGTGGAAATTATTAGACATTTGGACTTTTGACTTAGTCCAGTTAGACGTATTTTAATGACGTAGACTATTAGCTATCTAGATGAATGCCCAGTCTTAAAAATAACTTTAAATGAATATTTAAAGGTTATGTCTTGTACAAAATAAATAGACTGTCTAGACTTAATATTTTAAAGTTTACTTTGACGGAATATTATTGACCCGTCTTAATTTAAATAACACGAGAAAAAATACCTTTACTTTAAATTATAACATTTTAGTCATACGGTATTTAATCGTAAGCATTTTACCAAATTAAGGGTATTAAAATACCAAAAATAGCCACATGGGCCGATTTACTTGACTGTGTGGAGGGAAAAGAGACACCAAAACCCTTTCCCCCCTTTTCTTTTCTTCTTTCTTTGTCTGGGTCGACACACACACAAATTCTCAATCAAATTGGCAAGTAGGAATCAAAGGTAAAATCAAAGGAAATAATCATCTTACAATAATAATTAAGGATTTATCATCACCATCTTCATCATCTTATTCATTTTCTTTCAAGAGCATCAAAATTTGTAAGTAAACTTTTTCTATTAAACTTTGATTTGAATAGATTCAATCTAAGGGTTTATTTCAGTTTTATTTATTTAATTAGATAGCCTTGGAAAGGAAAAGAGTTATTGCATATGTTGTGAGATTGATTTTTATTAGAATTAGGTCTTTGAAATCAAAAGAGTTGAAATTGTGAAATGGTTGGCGAAATGGAAAGTTTGTCAGGTCTTTGAACATGTTTCTAGTTATTGAAAGGAAAAGAGTTATTGCATATGTTGTGAGATTGATTTTTATTAGAATTAGGTCTTTGAAATCAAAAGAGTTGAAATTGTGAAATGGTTGGCGAAATGGAAAGTTTGTCAGGTCTTTGAACATGTTTCTAGTTATTGAAAGGAAAAGAGTTATTGCATATGTTGTGAGATTGATTTTTATTAGAATTAGGTCTTTGAAATCAAAAGAGTTGAAATTGTGAAATGGTTGGCGAAATGGAAAGTTTGTCAGGTCTTTGAACATGTTTCTAGTTATTGAAAGGAAAAGAGTTATTGCATATGTTGTGAGATTGATTTTTATTAGAATTAGGTCTTTGAAATCAAAAGAGTTGAAATTGTGAAATGGTTGGCGAAATGGAAAGTTTGTCAGGTCTTTGAACATGTTTCTAGTTATTGAAAGGAAAAGAGTTATTGCATATGTTGTGAGATTGATTTTTATTAGAATTAGGTCTTTGAAATCAAAAGAGTTGAAATTGTGAAATGGTTGGCGAAATGGAAAGTTTGTCAGGTCTTTGAACATGTTTCTAGTTATTGAAAGGAAAAGAGTTATTGCATATGTTGTGAGATTGATTTTTATTAGAATTAGGTCTTTGAAATCAAAAGAGTTGAAATTGTGAAATGGTTGGCGAAATGGAAAGTTTGTCAGGTCTTTGAACATGTTTCTAGTTATTGGAAAGGAAAAGAGTTATTGCATATGTTGTGAGATTGATTTTTATTAGAATTAGGTCTTTGAAATCAAAAGAGTTGAAATTGTGAAATGGTTGGCGAAATGGAAAGTTTGTCAGGTCTTTGAACATGTTTCTAGTTAGCCTTGGAAAGGAAAAGAGTTATTGCATATGTTGTGAGATTGATTTTTATTAGAATTAGGTCTTTGAAATCAAAAGAGTTGAAATTGTGAAATGGTTGGCGAAATGGAAAGTTTGTCAGGTCTTTGAACATGTTTCTAGTTAGCCTTGGAAAGGAAAAGAGTTATTGCATATGTTGTGAGATTGATTTTTATTAGAATTAGGTCTTTGAAATCAAAAGAGTTGAAATTGTGAAATGGTTGGCGAAATGGAATTCGTCACGAAATCTGCATTTTGAACTAAGGACTCGCGCCGCGAGCTTCCAGGTCGCGTCGCGAGATCTGGAACTGTTTGACATTTTCGGATTTTGACAACTTGAACACTTGAACTTCTCAAACCTGGTGGCTCGGTTGATTGGAACTCCTTTAGGCTCATCCTGCATACTCATTCTGGCGGTCCTAAGTCCTGCATCCACCAAGAACATTTCTTCCTTTAAGCGTAAAACTTCAGATTTTAAGGCCTTTCCACTGCATAAAAAAAACTTGAATTAGATCTACGAAATGATTGACTCAAGAAAGGAGAGAGAGGCAGGCTATCTATTTTGGAAGTCAGTGTATTTGGTCGTCCAGTTCTTCCTATGGACTAAGGGGGGAGGAAAGGGTCCTTAGGTAGGGCAGCATGCTGATCCGCGATTACTAGCGATTCCAACTTCATGTTCCCGAGTTGCAGAGAACAATCCGAACTGAGGCAATCTTTCCGGATTCGCTCCGCCTTACAGCCTTGCTTCCCATTGTAATTGCCATTGTAGCACGTGTGTGGCCCAGCCCATAAAGGCCATGCGGACTTGACGTCATCCCCACCTTCCTCCAGTATATCACTGGCAGTCCTTCGTGAGTGCGGCACGCACCTTTTTGTTTGTTTCGGAGCCGTTTTGGCGGGGCGTAAATTGAACTTCGTTTATATGGATTAGTACTTTAAACTACCTTATAATGACAATGTCAATGACATTAGAAACTAAAGTCAAATAAAATGGACGTTTAAACCACACTCTTGGTCGTGGCATTCTAGGTTAATAGCTAAGTAGTTGTACGTAGGATACTTGACGTCGTGAGATTTGATCCTCACCATTGGTACTCATATCCTAGGTTTTGGATAGACGTGGAGACTAGATTGCTCATTCTCAAGTTTGCTCGCCCTTTTAGCTCTTTGATCGCTAAGGTGAGTTTATGGCGCCCTTTTTTTCCTTTTACTTTGGGCCTGAAAAGCATGTACTACTGTATACACGACTACTTTATAAATGATTTGTCTTTGTCTATGCCATGAGATTTGGCTACTTAAATCATTTGCCTTATGTTTGCCATGTTGACGGCTGCCTGAAAATGTGTATACATGTCTTATGAAATTTTGTTCTATATGTCTTTGACTTGCCATGTTGTCGGCTGACTAAATCGTTCTTTGTGTTTGACGAACTAAAATGTTGCCCCTATGTAGTTATCACCATTATGAGATCCTAATGGTTGTCTTGTCAGATTTTGTTCCTGACTGTCATGGTTCTGGTCCGCACCCCACTTTAGACGGGAAATCCTGTGCGAGACGTATTGGTCTTATTGTCGGATATTGATCCCGGCTGTCTTGTCATAATATTGTCGGACTTTGATCCCGGCTGTCTTGTCTTAAATAACTACATGTCATTGTGTGCTCCCAATGACGACTGGACTTTTGGTGACACACTGTAAACTCACCAACTATTTCGATAGTTGATCCTCTCAAATTTCATGCTTTTCAGGTAACCAACAGTAAGTCTTGGATCGTATTTGGCATTATAGGGCCATCTTTTGACTTTGGACGTACAATTAGCATCAGACATTTGAGGACTCTCATGTTTTTAGTTCTAATTGTATTAGACTGTCCAAATATTGAACTCGTATTTAGTGGGCCCAGTTCCAAATGAGGATGACTTGTATCCGTATTTTGGGGTCCACATCAGAACGATTGTACTTGTATTACACTTGTATTTGGTATTAAATGGATGTAATTTCTATTAGCTTATGGTTAGTACGCAAGTTAACCCTGTATTTTCGCTACAACGGGGTGTGACATACAGTGTGTAGGGGAGGTTGAAATGTAGACCCTGATCCCTATCAAAGGTAGAAAGGTTGCTTCCTAGATCTACCTAAGGTAGAGAAAGACCTCCGGGCTTGGAAGGAGTATGGATAGAACCCGGATGTTAACCACTTGATCCAAGCCTTGCTTGTTTATGTATGTATACAACTCTATGTACGTTTACTAAGACTGACATATTATATCATTGCAACTCATCGAGGACAGTTGGTTTCCAATGGTTTTTCAATTCTTCTACTTGTTTTCTTGGGAAGGAGGATGGTGGTATACTAGTGAAAGATGTGCCGAATTATCTTATTAGATAAGGATTGAATAGTTAAAATTGACGCGAGTGCGGGTGGGAGAGAGGATATTTGTCGGAAGAGAAGACAAAACCAGGGAGTTGAGTTGGAATAAGGATCAGGGAACAGAGATGATTGAACTCAGGTTGATGATTCATAAAAAAACAAGAAAGTATGTTTTTACACTTGCACAGTTTACAACTTCAGCAAATCATGATCCACTAAATCCCCAGTAACATGACAACAACAAAAGTCATAACAAAAAACGAAAAAACAAACGAGAAAACAAAACATGGCAACAACAAAAGTTATAATATCACCATTGGTTGATTGGTTCTCATGGGAAAACACGAAAAAACAAAATATGTAAACTCTGCTGATTAAGGGAGAAGTTTGGGTCAAGCAGCTAATAAAACAGGGACGATAATAGCAAATTCACATATAATAAGCATAGGTGCAACTAAAATGATGATGGATAGATATATGTAAGCCAGTGTTGTTTTATATAGTGCAATCATATATCTCCTGTTTTTAGTAATTTCCATTTGTTGGATAGTAATTGCTTGTAATCTACTCATGTTCCAGAAAAATACTTTTTGGAATTTCTTAGTAAAAAATTTAAGGCATGAAAACAGGATTTTGATTCGGGCCAGAATGTTAATAACACGCCATGATCAACCCACCCTTGCCTAAAAGTTAGAGTTGTGTTTAACTGTAAATGGCTAACTAGTCGGGAGTACTTATGGATCCACATAAAAGGCTCAGAATCAGTTTACCCATTTTGACTATTGACTAGCATGTATCAGCTCGGGCTGGGTCAAGCTTGTACAACACCACATTGTACAGCCACAACTAGCCTAGAAAAGGACCAGATTACTAGTTATAAACCTTAGCAAGCTTTAAACACAGGCATCTTCAAATGCATATCAAATCCTTTTTAAGATCTTAATGTAAACACAACCTCATAACTTTTTATAAGCCAGGCACAATATGGAAAAGCGCAATTCGCGAGAGTTGAAAGGTAAATGTATAGAAAGAGTGACTATAAATGAAATTATTGATGTCTATTTTGTGAGTTTAGATAGCATTTGACTTAAGATCACAATGGAGCGTCTTCATCCCATCAATGCCAGCCTAATAATCTGAAACAGAACTAAAAGAAAACACAAAAATTAACAAGTTAACTTATGGAATTCCAAATGTTGTATTGGGATATAAATAAATGATTCTTTTACTAATTATCAAGTGTTTCTACAAAACATATATAATAGCCATATCTATAAAGAAAAAAAAAAAGTGAACTCAAACATATCTTTTGTTTCAGACTTTCAGTTGTCGATTGATCGACCTTATTAGACAGATAAAATGAACTCTCATGTATTCTTATCTTAAGCAAATTAATACCCTCTTTTTATTTCCTCGTTACTAACTAGATTAAGATCGAAAGCAAATGGAAACATCAACACATAAATTATGCTAACATGTTAACCACATTTTATGGACATTAACATTCGATGAATGTTACATCCAAGATGCATGATCACTGCCAATGAAATGTGTGTAGCTTTCAAATTCACATTTTGAATAAGTTAATTCCTAACTGGCTATAAAAACCTGGTAATTCACTCTAAAACAAAATGCCCGAATTAATTAAACCAAATTGTCTTATACAAAACTCTCAAAGTTCAATCGCTATAAACAAAAACATATAAGCTTAAAAAGTGTGACAACCCAAAAGGCGTGCATTTGATCAAGTAATTTAGTGTTATGTAGTAAGTACAATGAATAGTCAGGGAAAAAAGACAACAGTGGACTTACAAGATCCAACCACGACGACTATGAAGATAGCAAGCACATATAGCTCCATTGTTATCTTCTTGGAAGACATCGAGCCCAACCCTCTCTTCGTTATATTTTTCTCAAACTTTGCTACTTTCTTTTCTGCAAGTCTCTTTGATGTTGTCTATTACAATAGAATAAAGAAGCCATCACATTAAAAAGTAGAAAACTTGCATCTAACAATAATTTTCTAGTAGCACAACAACAATAGCAACAATACCCAATACCTTGGGGGTACAGGGGAGTGAGATGTAAACAGTCATACATATTACTTTGCTAAACGGATGCATATATATAGACTAAAAACCATACAATAATCGTCTTATTCGTTCCTGGTAATCATGTCCGATTAATAATTCGACCTTGAATGAAAACAAAGCAATTGATATTGTATCCTTATAATTTTAGGAAAAAATTTCGTTTATATATGTACACAAATTAATTTCTAGTCTATGACTTACAAAAGCGAAAATTACAGCCAAAAAACAAAGAAAATAACAGATGGTAAACCACAAAAAAAAAAAAAAAAAAAAAAATCTACAAAATACGATAATGACAATGTAACAACTGATCGTTATTATTTGTGAGCAATGAACTCTCCTAGTGGTCAAGGGGAGGTGGGAGGCTTTGCCTAAAGGTCCCGGGTTTAAATCCGGATATTGACGTTTAATTCCAAACTCGAAAAAAAAAAACTAACTAGTAATTACTAACGTTGCCGTTAAAATAAAAAAAGTTATGTGTAAAGAAAGAGAGAGATCACCATTGTTGTTAGTGTTGATGTTAATGCAGAAGAAAGAAAGCACGTAACAGCAAGGAAACTCAAGGATGATTTTGTGGGCCTTTAATTTCTCAACTCAAAATAATAAAATATTTATGTTTGAAAACCTTTTGACTATCAAATATTAATGCATTTTAATTAATTTTATACTTTTCATCCCTCAACCTAACTTCTTTTGTCATTTCGTAATTTAAATTTTGTACCAATAAATATTATTATTCTACATTGTAATGAAATACATTAACGTAATGCTAATATGCTATACTCGTCCAAAACTTTTCCTTTTGTATGAGATTAAATGATAGAAAAAATAGATTTATTTATAGCTTATTAGAAATAAAGTTGAAAAACCAATGAATTTTAGGTCAACTAGTTATAAAAATAAAAAGATGGATTTGAAACCATATATCTCAAGTTCAAATTCGATCAAAGACGGATTCTATCGTGGTAGGGCTTCGGGTGGTTGACTGGTTGGGTTATCCAGCGCTATCTGTTATTTGTGGTTGTATAGGGTATCTTTCGCTATTAGGTAACCCAATAGTTGCACATTTATCTTTGTTGGACTTTAAAAAAAAAAAATGAAAAAATTGGAAAAAAAAAAAATATTTAATGGGAGGAATATTATTTTTCATTACGAAATAAATCTAGCATTTAATACCATCTTGCAATTTCAAATTTAGCCACAAAGTTATGATGATTAATTAAAGATTTAAAGCTAGAAAAGAAAGGGAAAAAGAAAATCATAACTTATAATCAACTAGTTGTAATTTGGAGCCTTTAGCTAGTTGTGACTGGTAGTTCTAATTAGGGGCTTTTTTTCTTCGTTTTTTTTTCCTCTGAATTATTATTATTATTAATTTATTATCCCGTCTGTTTTTCATCGAATTTGCTTAACAGATATTAGTAGTAAACTAGATTTTAGACCTGTGTCCAATACTGGACACGGGCTTATGACATGAGTTACAAATATAAGTTGGGTCGTCCATGTCAATGTATTCTGTTACAGGCAAACATTACGATAATGTATTTTTATTTAACAGTGAAATAATTTAGATGTGTACCTCTCGATATTCTATTTTTTATAAATACTAATATAATAATATATTTGAATAATGATTATTAAGATTTTTAATTTATAATTAAATTAAATGATGACATAAGCGCGAGTCAATTTGATTAAATTGAGAGATTTGATTGGTTAATAAGTCATTAGGTTTTGAAATAATTTTTTGTAGACAATATTTCATATGTTGAAATTTTTTAATTAATTAAATGATTGTAAATTTTAAAAACTGCTCTCAAGTTGATGGCTAAAAATAATAAATGAAAAAATTGGAAAAAAAATAATATTTAATGGGAGGAATATTATTTTTCATTACGAAATAAATCTAGCATTTAATACCATCTTGCAATTTCAAATTTAGCCACAAAGTTATGATGATTAATTAAAGATTTAAAGCTAGAAAAGAAAGGGAAAAAGAAAATCATAACTTATAATCAACTAGTTGTAATTTGGAGCCTTTAGCTAGTTGTGACTGGTAGTTCTAATTAGGGGCTTTTTTTCTTCGTTTTTTTTTCCTCTGAATTATTATTATTATTATTATTATTATTATTATTATTATTATTTTTATATTTTTACTATTATTTTATAAAGAGTAATTATTATTATTATTATTATTATTATTATTATTATTATTATTATTATTATTATTATTATTATTATTATTATTATTATTATTATTATTATTATTATTATTATTATTATTATTATTATTATTATTATTATTATTATTATTATTATTATTATTATTATTATTATTATTATTATTATTATTATTATTATTATTATTATTATTATTATTATTATTATTATTATTATTATTATTATTATTATTATTATTATTATTATTATTATTATTATTATTATTATTATTATTATTATTATTATTATTATTATTATTATTATTATTATTATTATTATTATTATTATTATTATTATTATTATTATTATTATTATTATTATTATTATTATTATTATTATTATTATTATTATTATTATTATTATTATTATTATTATTATTATTATTATTATTATTATTATTATTATTATTATTATTATTATTATTATTATTATTATTATTATTATTATTATTATTATTATTATTATTATTATTATTATTATTATTATTATTATTAGTTATTATTATTATTATTATTATTATTATTATTATTATTATTATTATTATTATTATTATTATTATTATTATTATTATTATTATTATTATTTTATTATTATATTATTTTAAAATATTCTCAAGTTGATGGCTAAAAATAAATATAAATTAAGTATTCAGGGCTAAAAAGTGTAAATTATTGATGGAAAACAAAAAGGTGTAAATATTTTTTTTTTAGAACGGCGTGTTAGTTGGTTAGTGGCTCGAACCCTAACAGTGACATCCAAGCGGGCAGTATGCTAGAGGTTGGAACCCGAAGGCACCCCTGGAGACCAAGGGTGCGATAACACGGCTCGCACGCGTCTGAAGAGGTAAATGCCCGAAACCATGGGGAATTGAGATTCGATCCCTGGTCTCCAAGCCAACATCCCCTCCCCCAGAACCCCCAAAGAGGGCCCCGGGTGGCCACTTGATCTAAGACCAAGGTGTAAATTAATGAGACTTTTTCTACAAATTAATATAAATACTAATATAATAATATATTTGGATAATGATTATTATGATTTTTAATTTATAGTTAATCTAAATGATGACATAAGCGAGAGTCAATTTGATGAAATTGAGCGATTTGATTGGTTAATAAGTCATTAGTTCAACTGTCTTATAGTATATATTAAGATTAAGATTGTATCTATGATTTCTTTTCTAAAAGTTCTGGCAAAAAAAAATAAAAAAAAATTGTATCGTCAAATTTGATTGACCCATTTTCTGTTTTATCGAGAGGCATTTTGCATCATAACTACTTAACCACAACCTTTTTACTTCTTATATAAATTTTACAAATTAACAAATATCCAATACAACACGTTAAAATGAATATATTTTGGTATAAAATATAAAAGACATGATGTGAATATCACCACCTTAATAATAATTAAATATTTAAATTATTTTATTATCACATATATATCAAAACCAAATATTATATGATATTATATTTGTTGACATGGAAAAGCAGTAGAATATTTCTTTTATAACTTATAAGATATTATTTATAATTAAAATTTGTTGCAGGCATTTTTTGAAGTACTTTTTTACCTTCGAATTAATGTATGATTGTCGACATTATATATCTTCATACCCGTTTTTAACGGGATTAGATATTATTGTTATAATAAAAATAAAATATGTATTTCATGGAATGAAATCAATGCTATTATTAATTTAAAATATTGTCATTATTGTGCTCAAGAAAATATATACGGTCATTACTACTAAACGACAAATATATTGACAAAATTTTAGTTAAACAGAAAGAAAATAAAGCTGGGAGAAAAAATATTATAATAAATAAATATACAATACTGTAGGTATATGATCACGTAAAATGAACGTATGTCCGAAAAGTATTTAAGCCTACGGGGTCACACGTTCAACACGAATGTAACTATAATTAATTAATATATTAAATGTAATTTATTAATTAATTAGATCACGAATTGAACTAACGACCGTTTGTTAAATGTTAATAGTTAACGGAAAATAACTAACGGTGTTAACGGAGGAAGGGTTAATTGTAATTTGAATACAATTAGGAAACACTTAATAAAGGCTCTAGAATCTTCTTCTAGGGGCCGGTTTTGTTGATGAGTTTTTAACTCATTAACTTAACTTGTTTTTCACAATCCTAATTTATATCAAATACTAATCCTAATTTGTATCAAATACGAAAAGGTTTAGAGATATAAAAAGGGAAAAGTAAAAGCCCTATTCACTTCTTCTCTTTTTTTCCTCCTTGTTTTGGCCGTAGTCCAAAAGGAAACAAAAAGGGATTTTTGGTTTTTATTTGTTTGACAAATCAAGAGAGAAAGCAAACGTTGCAAGTTCGTGATCAAGTACTAGCATACATACATTCCAACGTTGTGTGTGCAATCGTAGAGAAGTTTATTTTAAACTTTTATAAAGTTTCTTGACTTATTCTCATCAATTTAAGGTACACGTTTTCTATCTTGGTTGATTAATTAACTACATAGGTTTTATCTTCCGCTGCGTGCTTTGTGATTTGATTTGATAAATTGTTATATAACCAACAGTGGTATCACGAGCCTACTATGTATGTTTTTTAATTACCAATTAAATCAAAACTTGAAGGGGGGTTAGGGTTTTGATCTTCAAATTTTCGGATATATATATATATATATTTAAATTGTTTTTGTAATTTAATTACATTATTTAAATAAGAAACAAATAATATCTATATTATTAATATATATATGGTTCGAAATTTTCCAGAAAATAAAAAAAAAAAAAATGTTTTTTTTAGGGTTCCTAATCCAAGTTTTGATTAATTACATGTTTATGTGATAAATTGCATGTATATATGGTGTACTTTTAATTATTTAATTGTTAAATAGAAGTAAAAATCATGAATTTTTCATGCAAATTATTCATGATTATTACTTAGATATATTGATATGAAATCTTGATCATTAGGGTTAATTATGCTAGATAATTGAATAATTAATTGTGTGACAATGTGATTATGTTTTGTGAAAGTTTCTGTTTGACACCAGTTCACTTAAAAAATCATAACTAATTAACCGTAAGGAGTTGGAAGCTGAAATCTTTACAGTAGATGCTTGACTCATAGGGCTACAACTTTTATGTTTTGTGCTAAGCCCAGTTCGGCCTTCTTCAGGGCCAGATTTGGTCGTGAAGCTGCTGGATTTTCCAGATCAGCATCCTGTTTTATGGTAGATAAATTTGTTATAGATATTTGGCTTACGCAATCAAGGCAACTTGATGTATGTGGTCTCTTTCCATATGAAAGAGGAGCCAATCTTATACCATAGTGACCAAATTAGGTTGATTACCTTAATTGTTAAGTTGTAAATTTAGTAAGTTTAATTTTGTTTTTTTATGAAAATTGTGTGCAAAATTGTTTTTGGAAAAATAAACTTGACTAAATATATCGAAATAAGATTTTGTTTATAAAATTGGTGCCCTAAAATCAAAAGATACACCGGCTCACCCATTTGAACAAACTCTAAGAGAGGTATAAGTCGGAGTGCGCTAGCCTCCTAAAAGGGCGGGTTTTTAAATCGCGTTTATCGCATACCTTTGCCCTTGCGCTTCTTTGTGAGTTCGAATGGAGCTACCGAGCTCTTTTGTATTTAAAGGCAATAAAAATGAGTTTTATAAACATATTATAAAGTTTCTTGACTTATTCTCATCAATTTAAGGTACACGTTTTCTATCTTGGTTGATTAATTAACTACATAGGTTTTATCTTCCGCTGCGTGCTTTGTGATTTGATTTGATAAATTGTTATATAACCAACAGTGGTATCACGAGCCTACTATGTATGTTTTTTAATTACCAATTAAATCAAAACTTGAAGGGGGGTTAGGGTTTTGATCTTCAAATTTTCGGATATATATATATATATATTTAAATTGTTTTGTAATTTAAATACATTATTTAAATAAGAAACAAATAATATATATATTATTAATATATATATATATATATATATATATATATATATATATATATATATATATATATATATATATATATATATATATATATATATATATATATATATATATATATATATATATATATATATATATATATATATATATATATATATATATATATATATATATATATATATATATATATATATATATATATATATATATATATATATATATATATATATATATATATATATATATATATATATATATATATATATATATATATATATATATATATATATATATATATATATATATATATATATATATATATATATATATATATATATATATATATATATATATATATATATATATATATATATATATATATATATATATATATATATATATATATATATATATATATATATATATATATATATATATATATATATATATATATATATATATATATATATATATATATATATATATATATATATATATATATATATATATATATATATATATATATATATATATATATATATATATATATATATATATATATATATATATATATATATATATATATATATATATATATATATATATATATATATATATATATATATATATATATATATATAGGTTGATTACCTTAATTGTTAAGTTGTAAATTTAGTAAGTTTAATTTTGCCTTTTTATGAAAATTGTGTGCAAAATTGTTTTTGGAAAAATAAACTTGACTAAATATATCGAAATAAGATTTTGTTTATAAAATTGGTGCCCTAAAATCAAAGATACACCGGCTCACCCATTTGAACAAACTCTAAGAGAGGTATAAGTCGGAGTGCGCTAGCCTCCTAAAAGGGCGGGTTTTTAAATCGCGTTTATCGCATACCTTTGCCCTTGCGCTTCTTTGTGAGTTCGAATGGAGCTACCGAGCTCTTTTGTATTTAAAGGCAATAAAAATGAGTTTTATAAACATATTATGTTTAGAAGACATGCATGAATCTTCAAACATAACCTTTTGATCACACATCAAATTGATTGACCCAATAAACTTAAGTCATTTGCCATCCAACTTGTAAAGGACACTTGTGGCTGTTGTTTTACTCACTGGTACACAGTGGTGAAATGGCAGTTGCATGGCAAATCCCACTCACTGGTACACAGTGGTGGACAAATTTGCGCGTTCTTGGTTGGACGACTTAAAGCGAGTTAAGCGGTGAGACCTTGACCCGTGGCAAAAGATGGGACAAAACATGACTACAAATCGCTTGATGAATCAAGTGTGATTTGTAGGTCCCATTCTTACTAGGAATTGCACATGAAATGCAATTACTGCTCGTCACTTACCTTTTGAGTGCAATCATTTCTAGCAGATCAACTGATGAAATGATTGTATGTCAATTGGATCCTAGCCTTAATGAAATTAATTGTTTATTTTGATAAACATTGGGTAATTGATTTCTTAAGGATTGATTATCGAAAATACTGATTTTTGAACTTAATCTGTTTTGTAGATGGCAATGAATCCTTCCACAAACACCAATGCTTTTCGGCAAATGTTTGAAAGAGAAAAGCTTAATGGATCAAATTTCAATGACTGGTATCGTCAACTGAGAATTGTTCTAAGAGTTGAGGAATGCATGGATGTCATTGAAAGGCAATGGCCAACCGAACCAAGTGCTGAATCCACAGCAGCTGAAAAAGCTGAATATAGGATTCAGTACACTAGATTCAATGAAGTTTGTTGTTTGATGCTTGCGAGCATGTCTCCCGAGCTTCAAAAACAATTCGAGCTCTACACTCCATATGATATGATCACAGAACTTAAATCCTTGTATGAAAAACAAGCTGGAGTGGAACTGTTCGACTTAGTCGTGGAACTTCATGACATGAAACTTGAATCTGGCAAATCGGTTAGCAGTCATGTGCTCAAGATGAAGAGCATTTTTGACAAATTGGATTCGATGGAGTACGCTTATCATAAAGAGGTAAAGTTGGCATGATTCTCAAATCCCTTACGAAGGAATATGAGGGTTTTGTGCAAAACTATACCATGCACTCTATAAAAAAAAGCGTCAATGAACTTCATGCTATGCTCATTGAATATGAGAAGACGATTCCAAAGAAGGCCAATGACCCAAATGTCCTTATGATTAAGGGGGGTCGGATCCAGAAAGCTAAGAAATCGCAACAAGCTAAAGGCAAGTTTGATGGTAAAGGCAAGGGTAAGCAAGCTGCTTATTCCCCAAAACCAAAGAAAACCCCTCCGGCTAAGAAAGAGCATCCGGCTAAAGACCAGACCTGTCATCATTGTAATGAAGTCGGGCACTGGAAGAGGAACTGTCCCAAGTATCTTGCCGAGTTGAATGTGAAGAAGAAGCAAGCAAGCGTTGCTAGTACTTCAGGTATCTTCACTATTGAATTATTTTCCTTTACTAAGCGTAAATCATGGGTTTATGACACTGGCTGTGGAACTCATATCTGTAATGAATTACAGGCTCTTAGGAAAAGAGGAAGCTGAAGCCCGGAGCTTTGCAGCTGTTCGTGGGCAATGGTCTACCAGCACCTGTTGAAGCTATTGGAGAATATCATTTAGTTCTTCCTTCCGGTTTAATTATTGTTTTAGACAATTGTCATTATGCACCTTCTATCACTAGAGGTGTAGTTTCAGTTTCTTTGTTGAAAGACAACGGATTCATTAATGTTTTTAATGATTATGGCATTTCAGTTTCTAAAAATAATGTTCATTATTTTGATGCTATTGCTTGTGATGGTATTTATGAAATTGATATGCGTGGTTGTGATTCAAATAATTCAATGTATAATGTTAGCAAAAGAGCCAAGACTAACTTGGACTCTACTTATCTGTGGCACTGTCGTCTTGGACACATTGGCAAAAATCGCATTGAAAGACTTCAACGTGAAGGGATTTTACAATTAAATGATGAATCATTTGATAAATGCGAGTCATGTGTTTCCGGCAAAATGACGAGAAAACCTTTTCCGCATAAACCGGAGAGGGCTAAAGATCTTCTTGGACTCATTCATACCGATGTTTGTGGCCCATTTAGACATGTGTCAAGAAAAGGAGCTAGCTACTTCATAACTTTTACGGATGATTTCAGTCGTTATGGTTATGTTTACTTGCTTAAACATAAACATGAAGTGTTTGAAACATTCAAAGAGTTTAAAAATGAAGTAGAAAATCAACTCGGAAAAACCATCAAGATTCTTCGTTCGGATCGAGGTGGTGAATACTTAAGCCAAGAGTTTAAGGATTATCTGAAAGCGTGTGGAATTGTCCAACAGCTTACTCCTCCATACACTCCTCAACATAATGGAGTGTCTGAAAGGAGAAATCGAACCTTGCTAGACATGGTGAGATCTATGATGAGCCTTACAACTCTCCCATTTTCGTTTTGGGATTATGCTCTTGAGACTGCTGTACGCATTCTCAATATGGTTCCAACCAAGAAGGTTGACAAGACACCATATGAATTATGGCATGGAAATGTTCCTAATCTGTCTTACTTAAGAGTCTGGGGATGTGAGGCACTTGTGAAGCGCGATACGCCTGACAAACTTGAACCCAGAACTACTAAGTGCATCTTTGTCGGATACCCTAAGGAAACGATGGGTTACGACTTCTATGATCCCGTCAAAAACACTGTTCGCGTTGCTCGATATGCTGAATTCTTTGAAAAGAAATTAGTTTCCAGAGAACAGTGGGAGGATTGTAGAACTTGATGAGATTCAAGAGGAAGATGTGTCACCTTCTGAAGCTCCTAGCAATCATCAACTTGGGGGGGAAAATGTTCAAAGTGATGAACCTCAAGTCGATGATGATGAAGCGATTCTACTTCGTAGGTCCGAAAGGACAAGACGTCCTACTGACAGATTATGTCTGATGGTAGAAGAAAACGTTTTAGGAGATCTCGATGAGCCTCCGAATTTCAAAGCTGCATTATCAGATCCGGAATCTGAAAAATGGCTTGAAGCTACGAAGGTGGAAATGAAATCCATGAAAGACAATCAAGTCTGGAGCTTGGTTGATCTTCCACAAAATGCTCAAACTGTTGGGTGTAAGTGGATCTTCAAGAAGAAGACGGACATGGATGGAAATGTACACACCTATAAAGCTCGTCTCGTGGCGAAAGGTTATACTCAACGTTTCGGTGTTGACTATGATGAGACCTTTTCTCCAGTTGCGGACATTAGAGCTATTAGGATTCTCTTAGCCATAGCTGCGTACTATGACTTTGAGATATGGCAAATGGATGTTAAGACTGCCTTCTTAAATGGTTACTTGGATGAAGAAGTCTATATGGATCAACCTGAAGGTTTTATTGATCCAAAACATCCCAACAAAGTATGCAAGCTTCAAAGGTCCATTTATGGACTAAAGCAAGCATCAAGAAGTTGGAACAAGCGGTTTGATGAAGAAATCAAAAAGTTTGGTTTCGTTCAAAATCCTGATGAGCCATGTGTATATCGCAAAGCTAGTGGGAGTAATGTTACTTTCCTTGTCTTGTATGTTGATGACATATTGATCATAGGAAAACACATTCCAATGTTGCAAGATGTTAAATCCCATCTTGGAAAGTGTTTTGCCATGAAAGATTTAGGAGAAACGGCATTTATTCTTGGAATCAAGATCTACCGAGATAGATCAAAGCGATTAATTGGACTAAGTCAAAGTGCTTATATTGATAAGGTCTTGAAGCGATTCAAGATGGAGAATTCTAAGCGTGGGTTTACACCTATGCAAGAAGGACTTAGTTTATCTGTCAAACAGGGTGCTACTACACCTAATGAGGTGGAGCGTATGCAAAGAGTTCCTTATTCTTCGGCTGTGGGATCTATTATGTATGCGGTTAGATGCACTAGACCCGATGTGGCGTTCGCGCAAAACATCGTTAGCCGATATCAACAGAATCCAGGTGAAAGTCACTGGACTGCTGTTAAGAGCATTCTGAAGTACCTACGGGCTACTAAAGATATGTTTTTGGTGTATGGAGGAAATCCAGATTTAGAGCTCAAAGTGACCGGATACTGTGATGCTGGATTTCAAACTGATAAAGATGACACGAAGTCTCAGTCAGGATTCGTCTTCGTTCTTAACGGAGGTGCTGTGGATTGGAAAAGCAGCAAGCAAAAACAGTTGCCATGTCTGCAACAGAGTCTGAGTACATTGCCGCCTCAGAAGCCGCAATGGAAGCAGTCTGGATAAGGAAGTTCATTAGCGGGCTTGACGTGATCCCCTCAAGTGACTTACCCACTGATATGTACTGTGATAATACTGGTGCATTAATCATTGCCAACGAACCCGGAGTTCAGAAAGGTGCCAGACATTATGCTAGACGATATCACTATGTTCGTGAGCGGATCGAACTAGGTGAAATCAAATTACTCAAAGTTCACACAGATTTTAACTTAGCTGATCCTTTCACAAAAGCTTTGTCTAGGCCCAAGCTTGAAAGGCATGCCGAGGGCATAGGACTAAAATTAGCTAGTTATTTCATGTAAATCTGTTGTTTCGGTATTTGGATAAGGGATGTTAAACAATTTATATTTTTGATAATGAAATAAAGTACTTGATATGTTTGATTTCATTTAATATTAATTGTATCCCATATTTGCATGTTTAATCCTTGAATATTTTAATAAATATTCTAAATTGTCCATTGTCGATTAATTATATGGGAATATAATTGAACTAAGACAAATCTGAGCGATTGGTTATATTCTTGGAATATATAATGGATGGTCCCACCAAACTCGCATGATATCCATAGTTGATGCATATCGGACTACCCCACTAACGAATTCATCACTTTATAGATCAACGTCATTAAGTGAAATTCGTAAATGGTTACTTTATTGATCCTTTGACTTGAGATACAAGCAGGTCAGCATGTATGGATTGCACTTACTTGATATAGTTCTAACTCTCCTGAATAAGGGAGTACATAAGGGCTATTTTCAGAAAGTGTATTGAAGTATGATGACTGACACGTGTAGTCAATACAGGATTTGTTCCTTCAACTTGAAAGTTGAAGTATGATACCATTGGCGCCCTCATTAGGACTAATTAAGATGTTTGCATGGCCGTGCCCAAATAAATCCAGATGGTTCTCGATTATATTTGGTAATCTCTAATTAGTTATGGAATGAGAAACAGAATCGTTAAATCATGAAATGACATTGATCCGTATTCATGTTTAACACGGTATCTGAACAAAGGGATGATAAATGCCTCAACCATTTAAATATACTTTAAGAAACTATACTTAAATATTTTTGGGAGCATTGGCGTGTTGCTAGACGCTAACCAATGTTATTACCTTCATTTATTACGAGCTCAAGTGGGAGCTGTAGGTATATGATCACGTAAAATGAACGTATGTCCGAAAAGTATTTAAGCCTACGGGGTCACACGTTCAACACGAATGTAACTATAATTAATTAATATATTAAATGTAATTTATTAATTAATTAGATCACGAATTGAACTAACGACCGTTTGTTAAATGTTAATAGTTAACGGAAAATAACTAACGGTGTTAACGGAGGAAGGGTTAATTGTAATTTGAATACAATTAGGAAACACTTAATGAAGGCTCTAGAATCTTCTTCTAGGGGCCGGTTTTGTTGATGAGTTTTTAACTCATTAACTTAACTTGTTTTTCACAATCCTAATTTATATCAAATACTAATCCTAATTTGTATCAAATACGAAAAGGTTTAGAGATATAAAAAGGGAAAAGTAAAAGCCCTATTCACTTCTTCTCTTTTTTTCCTCCTTGTTTTGGCCGTAGTCCAAAAGGAAACAAAAAGGGATTTTTGGTTTTTGTTTGTTTGACAAATCAAGAGAGAAAGCAAACGTTGCAAGTTCGTGATCAAGTACTAGCATACATACATTCCAACGTTGTGTGTGCAATCGTAGAGAAGTTTATTTTAAACTTTTATAAAGTTTCTTGACTTATTCTCATCAATTTAAGGTACACGTTTTCTATCTTGGTTGATTAATTAACTACATAGGTTTTATCTTCCGCTGCGTGCTTTGTGATTTGATTTGATAAATTGTTATATAACCAATAAGGTACAACTATATATGTTCAAAATACAAATTTTCAATACACTATACACAATGATGTTTAAAATATCGGGAACACGTACGTGTAAGATAACAAAATATTATAGTCGCTCACTTTTTTATTTATTGGAAAATGATAGTTTAATCTGTAGGAAATGTTGCTTCTATTTAGCGTAATGTTTTGAAATTTTGTATGAAACACATTTTAGTCTATTTTTCTAAAAAGGGTGTGATGAATTTAGTTTGCTCGTCTAACAATGCTAAATTTTAGTCTATTGTTCATCACATATTCTTGTATTATGTTATTGCCTTCCAAAATCAAGATTCATATCTAAGGAGGTGCTTGGTTTACATGTAAAACTGAAATGGTTTTTGGGCT
This sequence comes from Erigeron breviscapus, assembly GCA_034093135.1. Taxonomy (NCBI): domain Eukaryota; kingdom Viridiplantae; phylum Streptophyta; class Magnoliopsida; order Asterales; family Asteraceae; genus Erigeron; species Erigeron breviscapus. The sequence continues at coordinate 109,493,369 of CM067171.1, forward strand.
TGAAAGTATAAAAATTAAGAAAAGGTATCATAAATTTAGATAATGTTTGTTGAGTAATTGGCAAGGAATATGTGTAATGATTTGATTTTGCGTTTGACAATGACGTTATGGCGAAGCTAGGTGAGCTAAAGTTTGGTTGGGGAGGTGTGCTTGGCGGTTGATGACGACGACGGTGGCTAGCGTGTGCGGCCATGAATTTGAGCAGATCCATGGTAGGTGGTGTAGATATGGCTTTTTATGTTTTTAGTCGTTGTGTATTTAGACAAAAAATTGAGACTGATTACTGTTTTGCCATTGTTAATAGTGTAAAATTTACACACAGATTCTTGGCGTGTCACTTTGGTGATTGAGGGATATATCAATAATTTGATTTTGATTGCTATGCTTCTAAAGGACACAAATGGTAACTTTTATGATGGCGTTAAAAAAAATCTTCAACTTAAAAGATGAAGTCCCAATTGTCCTTTGCAATATCCAAAGATGTTGAATAAAGACCATATATGTTTCTATCTATAAAAAAGTTAATGTATTGCCTAAACATAAATAAAACATGGGCCCCTAAAAGTATTATATTATATCTATATATTAATAGGACTTGAAACATGAACAGTAACTTTGGATGAATAGTAACCGCCTACGTGGCGAGTTACTATTCGTCCACCACACATCCTGAACTACTAATCGGATTTTGTCACATCGCATTCCGTTCGGGTTTTCAAATACGGGTTACTTATTGGTTTTTTTCACACTTTTTTCCTTTTGGGTTTCCAACCAATATGTTGCAACTTTTTCATCGTCATATCCCGCATCATTATGTACCATGTACCATTATGTACCACTATTTAGTTTTTCTCAAACTTTTCTCCTTTGTTGTTTTTAACTAATATATTGAAAATTGTTATTCAAATTTTTTTTCTTTCATTTTTGATTTTTGGCTTATTGCGCCTATAATATATATATATATATAATTATCCATCCAATTGCTTTCCGGATTAGCGTTACCTGCGGCTGTCCTAATCTTAGCCAGCTGGCGAGTCGCCCGGCTACGCAATTTAACAATCCACAAGTCCTAATCTTAGCCAGCTGGCGAGTCGCCTGGCTACGCAATTTAACAATCCACAAGTATTTGTCAAAGTTTTTAGTTACTATAAACTTTTAAAAACGTTTGTAGTTTTGACTTTGGGCAAATATGTATTTCATATGTCAAAGTTTTTAGTTAATATATATAATGCAGATCATCAATAACAAAACCTAATCACAATAAGTGAAACTCCTCAATGTGCAGAAATAACCTAATGTGACTTTACCTTTACATAAATATATATTTGAAACAAACCTATCGATCACATAATGAATATTAATTAGACGGTTGAAAGTTCGACGCTATTACACTAGAATAATGCAACTACTTCAACGAGATAGTTGAATCCCCGCAACGCGGGGTATAAATTTACTAGTTATTAATATATCAATAATTTTGGAAGTGTATAAAGTTGACATCATAACATGTATAGTTGTATACATTAGAGGAAGTATACACTTTATCTATCAGCACTGTATAGCTTAATCTATCATCCACCAAAGCCATATAAAAAAACACACATCTTCCCCCTTTCGGTTCGCTTAGTTAGATTTTGATTCACTTGCAGCGTATCGCGTAGATAGTAAATCCACTGCAACCATCAAAAACTGCGGTTCACCAAAACTTTGAACCTCGACAGTGAAGAACCTGAGCTCTAGGCTATGCAAGTTAGCACGTGTTGTTCAAGAACACGACAACAGAAGTCGCCTACAAGGAGGGGTGTTGAAACTTGAAAGCAAAAGATGAAACTCATTTATCACCAGTTATGCAACTGAGATGTTACACTTTTTACAACTGGGTGGTATTCTGTGTGTATGTGTTGCTTTGCCTTCTCAGAACCAGGATGTTCTAGCCACTCGTCATATAAGCTCCTCACAATGGGGTTTTCAAAAGGATCAGCTACCAATACCTGAAAATCAACAACTTGCTAAGACAAAATATACTAGAAGTGGCAATTTCGACAAACTAATGAATGTGTCGATTCAAGCTATGGTTCATCTTTTATATATTACACATCAAGATCCATACATTAGTTGGGTGAAAGCTTTCCAAAGTGTATTTATTACGCATAAAACCTCCTAGATCATTTTATATAAAACACTATTTTTTTGTTAAGCCAAGATGGTTTTTGTAAGCATATTCGACATATTAATTATTAACTATTATAGAAACATGTGATTTCAGTCAACCTGTCTTGGCCACCCCTCTCAATGGTACAATCCATACAAGTAAAATACGTGTATAATGCTTTGAGCCTTTGACCCAATCCATTTTGACCCTTTACAAAATCCCCCTACTATGTCTGAAATGAACATTCAAAAGGCCACATATTACAAAACCGGCAAACCACTAAAACCAATGTTCAAGATTATCATGGTTTAGTTCTTGATTTTTGGCTTTGGTGTTTGGTTTTTATTTTTTGACGGCAAAACTACCACGGACACTATGGAATGGATATCATTCAAGCTAGAGATGGTGAATCTTTGATACTTACATTTTCCATATAGGTCGTTTCTAATGCTTGAATCAAGTCTTTGCCAGATTGTCCTGGTTTTGGCTTTAATTGGCCACCTCCATTTAAGCATCCTGTTAAACAAGAGACATTAAAAGCTTAAGATTTCAGTTGGATGAAAAAGTTTCAAGGAAAGTTGAAAATCAAAAAACATGTTCCAATTTGATATACAAAAAAAAACTTCACAAAAAGTGAAAAACACTTGCCAATTTTATGACTATATACATAAAAACTGACTATTGTTGTTTTCACTTTTTCTTTTACTAAAATATGAAACTCATGTTTTCTAAACTAATAGATTAAAACATCTGAGCTTGATTTCTAACTTTCAGTTTAGAAACAATATGGAGATGAAACTCTCCTGTTACTAAATGCATCATTTACCTTTTCTGTTATCCGTTTAGACTTTTTGACATACAAAATGCTACAAGTTTAGAATAGGCAAAGTAGACATAACCAAAATACCTGCAGGGCAAGCCATGATCTCTAAATAATGGTAGTCAGATTTTCCAATTTTGATTTTCCTCGCTACATTTTGCAAGTTCCGGAAACCATAACATAGTGCAAACTTCAACACTGTTTTACCTTCTACCTACAGATTAAATTTGCCATCTGTAACACTTTGTTGAGTTCATCATAACCAATGCTTGATATCTCATAATAATTACAAGATAGAGAGTTTAATTACTTACTTCTAATGTCACTTCCTGAAAGTCAGAGTTCCGTACAGTCCTAAAATTCAAAGGCCCTTTGATATCATGACCAAATAGTGCCTTGGCAGCATGACGGAATATTGTATCTGCGTATCCTCCTGAGCTTCCTCTAACTCCATAAAGATGCCCTTCTTCGCTAACATTGGATAATCTGCAAGATAATAAAAATATAAAATACACGTCATTTCTTTTCAAAGATAATTTAAAGGAATAAAATTTGAAAAAGCTACTTCATTTCTTCCACTTACAATTTATCAAGAGGGGACTCGTCCAAATTGCTGAAATCTATTGCTTTTAACTACACAAGTACACAACCAACAATTCCTTAGTTAGATGTTTCATGAAATTAATACAAAAGATGCCAATTTTAAAACTATTTGCCATCAACATCAAAAAAATTAATTAATTATTTACATAACTGGTATTTCAGATATTTGATTAGTCAAATATTTCAGGTACGTCAAGAATTAACCGCTGTCAAATGCATTAACCAGGGAAACTAAAAGCCGATGAAAGAAAGCCACACTAGTATGAACTCACAAAACTTTCAGACTTACCTGTATTAAATCCAACACTTCTCCTGTTGTCAACACAGAATCTACCTCTGTAGTCATTCGATCCGATTGGTCGTGGAAAACAAAATCATCCCTGGAAGCCTCAAGCTTTTTGTCATAACAGGGCATAACCGTCACATGATATATATCACCTGGCCTGTACAGTTGATGCAATTAAATAATAAAGTAATATTAAAAAAAAAAAAAACAATTCAATCAATCAAGTGCATGATAGCAAAAAATTCTGACCTGAGGTCTAATTTCTGGCATAGATGGTGCTTGATGATAGCTCCAATGGATTGTTGGGGGCTCTTGACCGAGGATATATATGGAAGAACATACGAACCAAGTGTTTTTTCAGCATAGCATATCCAACCTGAAAGTAACGTAAAATCATTTAGATACAGTAATTCACAATCAAGTCTCACAAAGATGAAAAGCAGAACCAGATAGCTATTCCCACTTTAGTTCTGTACATAGTAAGCATACCTGGACATGCAGACGATATCATGGGCAGATAGGATGTAGACTCCTTCATGTCATGCGCATGGCTTTGTTTATAACGTGATATGAATTCGTTGCAAGATTCTATAAGAGACAAGTCTCTACTACAACTGGTATCAAATATGGCTTTGACTCCCAAAGACTTGAACAATGTAGTTAGTTTCCTGAATACCTAAATACATACCGTTCTTTACTTTCCTAAAGAATGTACAGAATATATATATATATATATGCACGTAGAAATAACATATAAAACCCCATTCACTTCTATTAATAACATAAGTTCTAATGTAAAGAATAAGCGCACCTGAACTGGAGAAAGACCATAATGCACAGCAATAGAGGTCCTAGATTGTGGTGAAAGGGAAACAATAACAGTTTTTCCCTTATTTATATTTGAAAGAAACTCATCCAAGCTTTGCTTCTCTAGCATAACAGTCTCCGCAGAAGTAATGCACCCACTGCATAATCAATATCACGACTTAAAATTTATTGATTGAATCAAAATTAGGTGTGTACATTTATGTAAAATGAATTAAAATATCACATGCGTATTATATCAGACAGTAGCCACTACCTGCATGCTAAGCAATCCTTGAGCGATATTTTTACTGGATCTGCTTGAAGTGGTTCTGCAGACGGTGTTGTTTTTATCTGCTTCTGTTAACACCAGAATTCAAAAAGGCGGGTAATTTAAAAAGATTCGAACTTGGATAAGGTAGTGTCAATGCTTTCTTTAATATCAACGATCCAAAGTATCTATAGCAGCTAAACTAGAGATAACGGGAACGGCCTACAAACTTCTGCCACACATACACACATTGAAAGTAGTACAACAAATGACGATTCCTATTCCGTTCAAACATGTTACATTCCAAAAGGGAGAACACAACCCGAGAGACTAGTCTAATGGGTGAGAGAGCCCATTTGGTATATAAACCCCACATTGATTTGCCCATACAACCGATGTGAGACAAGTCCATACCTTCCAATAGTTTCAACCGTAACAATCGTCCCCCCTTAGAGACCGACGTCCTCGTTGGTCATGGCTGGTACCAAATGATATGAGAGAAATTATCTTGAGAGGAAGAGAGAGAAATTATATCAAATCAAGGTTAGTTTCTCATTCATTGCTTAAGCCTTATATATATACACTGTCAGGACTTGCTACAACAGTTAATGGCCTTAATTATTAACGAGCTACTCAAACATCAGTACACTTTTAGTCCCTCAGCTTATTACGATTTACATTTAAAGCCTTATATTAACAACGATTAATATGTAACAATACCCTCCCCTTGTATAATTTTTGCCCTCAAAAATTACAATCAGTAGCATCTTGAAATCTGCGTATAACTGATTTCCCAAGCACAGAACAGCCATGTCGTAAATTTCCGAAACTCTATAAACACCCTCACAGTGAAGAGAATCTACTCTTTTCTCAGGATTCTTGATCTTTTCTTTATAAACTGATAACATGTTCTCAATCACTTGTGTTCTCTCCTTCAAACTGTTTACTACCTCAACAACCCTTTTCTGAATAGTCAAGCAGGTGTCTTGCTTTTCACTAACTTCATCGGAAAGATGTGAAGTCTGTTCTCCAATTGCTTGCCTGGCATTTAATTCAAGTTGGCCTACAAAATCATAAAACTTCCTTTGTTACGCATCTGATCCTTGTATTTGACTTCAAATTCCAAGCTCTGAGAATTTTCTTCGAACTTCCTTAACACCTCTTTGGATCTCACTTTGCTTTATCAACGGTTGACTCCAACTTTTGAAGCTCACTATAGTCTATCTATTTCTTGGCTAGGCGCAACTCAACACCACAAATACAAATTTCGAAATTTAAAGAGTTTGAGGTCTCACTCGTGTCGTGCTCTAATGGGCTAAGTTGCACAAACATTAGACTCTTAGAATCATCACCAAGAAAATCTTAAAGAGAATATGCCAACTTGGAGTTCCTATATGGTATACCAAAGCAAATATGACATCAAGTGCGGAAAAAAATCCGTTAACGTTCCGATCTTCCTTAAGGTCTCCTTGAACATGGGTTGCACTTCCTGCTAAATCAACAGACCAAAGCTTGCACCCTTCATCATATTCTTTGCTTTCACCATGATACAAATTATACAATGAGATTCACAACTACGCTCATTGATACTTCTAGTTTATTTGATGTTCGCGAGGTAGCAAGCCAATCAAATACTCCCTCCGTCCCACTAAATGTGTCCTATTTTGAATTTTCAAAGTTTTCATTTATAAACTTTGACCTTGAATATTTCAATTTGTGTTATATAATATTTGATTAAACTTGTATGAATTAATTGAGTTTTAAATGTATTTTTTATTGGTATAATGTTCATCAAATATTATATAACATAAATCAAAATATTTAAGGTCAAAGTTTATAAAAGAAGACTTTGAAAATATAAAATAGGACACATTTAGTGGGACGGAGGGAGTATCTGATTTGCTCGTTATACACTTCCAACACACTGAGTTGAAACATTAAATCTAAAAGCACGACATGAGTGAGACCTAATGTTTGTTAGCCCATCAAAGCACGACATGCGTGAGACCTTAAGCTCTTTAAATATCAAGACTTGTCTTCATGATATTGATGAGTTAAGCCTAGCCAAGAAAAAGATAGAATGAACTTCAAAAGTTGAATTGAGCAGTTGATAGAGCAAAACAATATTTGAGATCCCGAGGTGTTAAATAAGCTAGAAGAAATTATCAGGGCTTGGAATTCAAGACTCAAATGCAAGAATCAGATGCACAAAACTCAACAAGAAAAGTTTGATGATCTTGCAAGCCAACTTGAATTTAAGTCCCAAGTTATGCAAGCAATTGGAGAAGCAGACTTCACATCTTCCCGATGAAGTTAAGAAAAAACAAGACACATGTTTGACTCTTCAGAAAGGGGTTGTTGAGGTAGATAACAGGTTGAAAGAAAGAACATAAGTGTTTGAGCACAAGTTATCAGTTTATGAAGAAAAGATCAAGAAACTTGAGAAAAAAGTAAATTCTCTTCACTGTGAGGGTGTTTATAGAATTTCGGAAAGTGCGGCATGGCTATTCTCAACTTCTCGTGCTTGGAAAATCAGTTATACACAATGTAAACAAATTCCAAGATGCTACTAATTGTAATTTTTGAGGACAACAATTCTATAAAGAAGAGTATCGTTACATATTAATCATTGATAATATATTCAGCGGGTTAAATGTAAAACGTAGTAAGCTAAAGCATAAAAAAGTGTATTAGTGACTAAATAGTTTGTTAATAATTCGTTAAGGGGGTTAACTATTGTCTTCAGTCATTAGAGTGTCGGCATTGGTCACCACACTCTCCCACCACCCCAAAAAAAACTCCCAACCAATCCCCTTATGCCACCCCACTCACCCCTCATTCCACTAATCATGTTGTACATGATGACACACGCATACACGAGGGTTCGATTGGATATTTGTACGCCTTAACAAAAGTAGACCACGAAAGATATATGTCATCGACTAGATTGTAGCGACGCTTGTACCTATGGCCATTCACAATGAATGGGGATTTAGGCGCCGTATGATTACGCTCGTGGAGGAACGGAGATTGCTTCAAAACATTGATATCGTTAAGCGAACCCGAAAGACCAAAGAATGTGTGCCATATCCACAAATCGTGAGACGCTGTCGCTTCCTACATAATTGTGGGGTATTCATGATCACCCTTTTTATATTGACCCCACATTTTCCAAGCCAAATGTGTACAATCTAGACTGTCGAGCATACCGGGTATGTGATGTCTCCCTTTGTGTGCTTCGTACAAACGTAAAACATCATGCGTTTGGTCTACGTAGGTAATCAGCAACATATGTCTGAGTAATAGCGTCAAAAAAACCGAAGGCATTCTGCATTCATGTGACGTTCTTTGTGCCATCTCTAAATACTCGTCGTGGATTACCGGTTGCGAGCTGCCTAACGGCATACGTACATTTTTGTATCGCGGTAAAACCTTTTTTCAACCGAGCATCATAGGACTCTTGAAGATACTCGAATCTCGACTCAAAATCTTGCACGATTTATAAAAATAAACGTTTAGCCATACGATACCTATCTTCAAAAAAAAACTTCGTCGAATTTAGGTTCTTCACAAAAGTAGTCGCGATGTAATCTTTGTGAAGCGGACCAACAATTGCGGTTTACTATACGCTTTGACCTTGCCGTAGAATCTTCGGCAACGGCCTAATAGCGTCCGCAAACACTTCTAGACTACTATCGTCGGACCATTCGAACAACATACCTAACAATATAGTGGAACCAATTCGTTTTTCCATATGGGTGTTTGTTGCGTGTTCTTTTTTTTTTGATAAAACTCTGTGTAAATTTGAAAAGGAAAGTGTGTGTAAAGTGTTTGAAATTTGTAGTGTATGTGTGTTTAGATAAGGAAAAGTTTAAAAAGAAAAAAGAAATGCAACAGCTATTTTAACGGATATTTTCCACTCTCCCCGCTCCTCTTGTATCGCGTGGTCACACCCCTCATTTTGACACCACACCCACACCGCACCCACTACCAACACTCTTACAAGCCATAAATATAAGGCTTAAGCAATGAATGAGAAACAAAGCTTGTTTTTATACAAAAGTACTCTCTCTATATCGTTTGTATTTCTCTCATATCTAAATTAAGCATTTCGCGAAATACAAAGTTACTTCACAGTTGAAACAACCAAATCTGAATCATTACTATTTATAGTGTAAAAAAAAAACTCACTATTTATCTCTACTACATTATAAAGCATTTGTTCCCTCCATTTTTTCAACTTTAAGTAATTGAAAACCCCAAAATACCCCTGTCACTTATTCATAATATCATTAGAAGAAATCTCAACCACTCATTTTTCTCTCTACTCCATAAATCATTTTATTCCTCTAATTCATTCAAAATCTTTTATCTCAAAAACCGTACATCGATAAATTATAAAAATTATATGGTTCTTAAAATTTCATGCTCTTTCATTAGAGATGTCATTCGATATACTTTCGACGAATTTTTAAATCCGAGCACGGAGCCCGTACGACTAAGGAATTTGGCTATTACACTCTATGACTTATCACCTCCTATTACCTATCACCCCCACCATCTCACCGCCGCAATGCGCGGGTACTTTTCCTCGTATCATAAACATACCCTCACATATATTAAATCCCTAAACTACTAAAACTTGAAAAAACAAATAAAAAACAAATTAAATTACTATTTATATTATAAACATACCCTCAGGCCTCAGATAAATTAAATCCTTAAACTATTAATAATATATATATATACATAATATATAATGAAAACAAATAAGAAAGAAATAAGAAAGGACCTTGATTGGTTGTTGATTATTATTATTATTATCAACGAGGAGTCGAGAGGAACCAGATTTCATGGAAACAACGCAGCCTTGAGATGGGGCGATGTAGTCATTTAGGTCGCCTATTCTTAGTGTTGCCGAAAATTTCTCAGACATGTTTTCCGATTCTGTGTTAAAATTGTGTGTTGATTTTGGTTAAATGGATTCGACGGATTAAGTCGGTCTGCGGCGGTGGTGAAGTATTTGTATAGCGTCGCCTTTTTTGTTTTGATTTTTCCTCAATTTGTATGACTTTTATAAGTGCTTTTGTTTTTCTCTTTCGCTCGGAATATATACTTACCAAAAAAAGAATAAAATAAATGGGATAATTTATATGTTTCTATGAATATGTAACTTTGGTAGCTTGTCCTTCACAACCATTTTAAATGAGAGATGTAAATTATACATTTTTAAAACCAGTGGGTTTATAAGCCCGCGCTGCGGGCTTCAACTATCGTGTTTACGTGCACAATTACGTTCAAATGTTTGTGATATAAAGCAAAAAGACCAAGTAGGCTGACAGACAACTAACAACATAAAAAAGAATATAAATATATATGTCTACGTTTGTTATATCAAACATAAATAAATATGATAAACCCGTTTAAAAGTTTGCATATTAAACACATATGTTTTATTCAATTAAAAAAAACAGAGTGACAGGCAGCTGCGAGAAAAACCAAAAACGGTTGCGACGTGGTAAAATCCGAAAACGGGGTGAGATAAAAAAAACTTAAAAAAGCAATAAACTAACCCTGCTTAAAAGTTTTGTCATATTAGATACATAAAATTATTTTTTAAAATAATCTAAAAAAAATAAAAATAAAACCATTATAAGTAATTTGGATGAGTCGAAATAAAAATAAAGATAGACGAAACTTAAAAAAACTTTAAATGAAAACAATATGATAAACTTATTAAAAAGTTTGACATAATAAATATATACGTTTAAAAAAAAAAGCAAGCTAGCAGGCAGCTGCGCAGCTACCTGTCAGTCTGCTTCACTGTTCATCATTCGATTCCTCTTAATAGAGGTATATAATACTAAGATTTATGTCCAGACAATGCGGTGATAGTGGGGGTAGTGATGGCGGAGGTGATGGTGGTGAATGTAAAAGTAATTAATGTTAAAGGTGGTAGTGTATTTATTTTAAGTGTTGAGGGATCTATATTGTAAATTATTTTATTAAGGTATTATAGGTATATTAGATAGAGATGTTTAAATTAGTGAATAAAGGATAGAGGTATTTTTGGTTTTTCAAAGGCTGAAAGTTTAAGGGAAAAAATGGTGATTTGTTTTATTAGATAAATATAGATTTTAAGAAGAGAAATAAAAAAAAATTCCAAGTAATTTTTAGAAGCATATTTCTTGTAAAAACACCTAACTTATCTCCTATGATAAATGCTACTGTAATTGGTTTTGTTTCAATCAATTCACAAAGAAATTATAGTGGTAATAATAATATTGTTTAGAAACTTACGATTTTAAAAAACATTTTAACTATTGTTTAGTTAACTAAAGAGTGGAAAAGAAAGGAGAGTGGAAGGGAAGTTTTGCTTCCTAATCACCTAAAAAATAAGCGGAAAACTCTTGAAGCAAAAACAACTACATTTTCCCCTCTTATCTTTTCCACTCCTTTCCTTTCCACACTTAAAAAAATCTTAAGAATGAATTTTATCCTCTTCACTCCTCTCCTTTTCACACTTAAAAAAATCTTAAGAATGAATTTTATAATTTTCACTCTCATCCTCTCCTTTCCACACTTCATTAAACTAAACAATAACAGCAATTCTATTGTAAAAATTGAAATTACGTTACTCTGATAGCATACACCTAAACATACATGTTTATACAAGTAATGAAACATACACATTGATTACATTCTCTCGATTTATTTGGTTTATGGTACATTAAACCCAAAATAGTACTTAGGTTTACAGTAACACAACACATAAAAAGGCAAAAACTTTACCGAGTATTTGTGAAGCTCAGCGCTAGAACATCTCACCTCCTCAATACCGTGTGGAAGACGAGATTGGGTAATGGCTGTTACTTTACGAGATTGAGAAGGCTCACTAGCACCAACGCCAACACTGTTTTGTGATGCTCGCGATGAACTTTCCTGTAACTTCATTTTCTCAAATAAATATTGTTTCTCGGCTTCAGCTTCATGTAACCGTTGTTTTAAATACCTACTTGCATAATCCTCCTCTGATTTATCGGCTTTTGCAAGTGCAATTCTCTGCAGTCTTTCGGCTTCCCTTCTAGCCTCACTGGCTTTGAGGTCAAACATTTCAGCTTCAGCCTGTTTAAGCCTGACTATACTTTCAAGCTCATCTACTTGCTGTTTTTTCTTTTGTCTTTCCATTTTAAGTGCTGCCACTTCTCGAGCTTTGTCTTTAAGTTCTTGATCACAGGCCTCGAGGGCTAATCGTGCTTTCTTTGTGACACGTACCTTCTCTTCTTCGACCATTTCCATCTTTTTGATTGCTTCCTGCACTACATCTGCAATTCGGTTGAAAGCTTCTTGTGGGGCCATAAGTTGACCTTCCCCGCCTGCTTGATGCTTTGTGGGGTCTATGTCGAACTCTGCAAAACTCACAAACAGACAATCATTTCAATGGATTCGAGTATGCAGCATCTTTTGGCATCTGCCTTTCGGAACTGATTATCAATTCACAATAATCAATTTATAATGTTTAGATAAACAGAACCTTGCTTCTAAAGAGAGTGAGTGTGAGTGTGAGTCTGATTATTACAATTTCAAGTTGCAAAAATCAGTTTCCAGGGGTGCTTAGGATTGCGTTTATAAACGCCTTATCAGGTTTGAGAATGCTAGGTGCCAACTTGCTTGTTTTTAAGTTCTTATTTCATCCCATAAAAAGGAATGCACTCTCATCCAAGCACTCAAAATTTTATTATCTAAACATACCGTAGATACGCAATACCAAACACCCAATGCCTAGATAAAGAAACTCTTCTCCAAAAATAACTTACAGGTCGTATAACCAGTTTTCAGATAACAACTGAATGGTATCTAAGAGTAAAATACAACTATCTCTCCATCTACTCTTTTGACCTAATCAGATAGAGACTATGTTTACATTTAACAAAAAAAAAAAAGAAAAAAAAAAGAAGAAAACATGCTTGTCCTTTTGGTTACATTCACTTACTAAGTTCTGAAATAATCAAAATTTAGCAAAAACTCAAAAACATATAATGTACTCATAACAGCTTCAAACAACATAAGTATATTCAAACACTAGTTTCTATACTTCTAAAAGTTGATTTTCTGAATCTGAGAGCTTAATATCACAAGATCAGTTTCAAAACTCAAAGCCAAGCACACCTAATAACTCGGTGATTAGTTTTGCATGATCAATTTGATACTTAATGCGAAAAAGTTAATAAGCCAACAATAGACCAAAATTACCCATTTAACCCTTGTTTAACGTAATTTGTGAGATTTTCATTTACATTTCATAAAATCATCTTTTGTTTTTCACAAAAAGGTCATTTTATTTGTTAATCTGATTTTGCCAAGCAATTAAAGATCTTATTTACTTATTATAACTTCAAACACCAAAACATCTAACATCTTATACAGACAATATTAGTATAAATGATCACATAGCCACCAAAGTCTACAAGTAATAAAACTGATCAGTAGTAGAATTAGTAAATTTCATATATGCAGTTTATAAAACATAATGATATTGATTACCTTGAAAGAACGAAAGTATTGCTTTAGAAGCCACAGGTTCAGCGACTCCACTTTTCAACAAGCTCTCCACACTTCCAATACAGTTTCCTTCCTCTCGGCTCCTCACTTCCACGAAAAATTCTACTTACGTATTCAAGTTCTCTAACGAGAGCTTCCCGGTCCCACGATGGTGCACAGTGATGGAACACATCTTTGACCCACCCAAATAGCTCTGAGGTCCTCATACACGCTCGGCACCTAAAAAGCATCTCTCCCGTGCTTCCATTTGCAGCAGGCCCCATTCCAATCTGCGCATTATGTATAGCACAATCTGTATGTGTCCAATGAGAACACGAATCACACCCTATCCATCTGCAAGTATTCACTTCAAAGTCGAACTTGCTACATATCACACACATGCAGAGGTTACAAAAACCGTTCCTTTTTGAGCAAATCTCACAATTACAATTTTCCGCCGGAATTTGGTTTCCACACGCTATGTTTCTACACCTTTTGTACAGAAATATCTCAATGAGTGACGCTTGCGATAGACTAACAGTCGGATGGAGAAATGCTTGGATTCCCGTCTTGATAGCAACTAGTATTTCCAGCTGTCCACGGTGAGCCATCACAAACGTTTTTTCCGTCAAATCTGTTCTACTCAAAACCATCTTTTGAAGTAAAATATATTCTTCTCTATGTTGATGACCACCCATTCCTTCAATAAGACCACGAAGCTCGTTTTTCAACTTATCCAAAAACTCGTCAGGCAAATGCCGCATTCGGTCTGCAATTACATCCACTCTTTCTTTAGACACATCCCTAAGCGTCATCCTATCCGAGCTAGATATATGTCGAATCACGGAATGTTCAGCAGACCCGTTTTCACGTTCTTTCGCTTTCTCTCTTTCCAACTGCTTTGATAACATCAAAGCATCCCCTGTCGGCCAAGTCTCGCGTGAACTCGCACTTTCTGTCGGCGAATCACGGATCTGATCAGAATTCGACCCACCGTCCGCCGGTACAAGTGATAAAGACGTGTGCAGGACTCCTGACCTCGGTTGCTGACGTGGAGGCAACATATTTATCAATATCCTATTACTGCAACCAATATTCAGAAACCAAAACCAATTATATATCTCACATCCACAAAAACAACCTCAAAAAGATTTTGTAACAACCTTAAACTATCCAAAAATAAATAAATTTAAAAACTTTTAGAAACCCCAAATATCTTTCCTACATATATACATACATGGAAATCTTTAGATACAAAAAGCAGTTGACTTTTTTGACCAAACAAATAACAAGATTAACTGGGAACAACATATAACGATCTATAAGTTAATCTATGTTAAAATTCTATAAAAAATGAATAAATAAAACATGGAAATTATATAACAATTACAAATAAATAAATAAAAATATGCTCACCTGAAAATAATAGAATTTACTTGAAAAGAACAGGAATTAATTTAAATAAATTGGAGAGAAAGCACGCGTTTTTGACTTCCCTGACCTGAACCTTGTAATTGTTGAATTTCAACTGAACAAAGTAAAGTAAAGAAAACCCTAAATTTTTAATTTAAATTTTTTTTTGTTCATTTTTTGTCTTTTTGACTTTTTGGTTTTTAGTCGTTGTACAAGTGTTTTGATGGATTGACCGAGTCAGCCGGTAATCTTATTTGCCGTCATTTTTTATTCCAAGCCTTGTTTGACTTGTTTTATACTTTTCTAGACTCCCTTATAAACTGTCTTATCCCCTCCTTAATTTTAAGAACCTGAAATGACACATTTATCTTCCATTTTTTTTTGGTGAAAGGAAAAATGCATTAAAGTAAAGAAAGTAAGTACAAAGAAATTCCCTCACGGGCCCCCTATAGTAAATAAAGGAGACCCGTGATGCAGGAAATGAACCAACTGAGTGACTGGACAGGCCCAAATCACCCAAACCTATATCAAAATACATGAATCTATCAAATGAATCTATGACTAGCAATCTAAATCCTAATGATGCATAACAAAGCTAGTCTAGGTATCTCCCTTCATGAACTGGGCAGTCTCTCCTGTATCTGACTCAACCTCCTCTATGTCTGCTGGATCTGAAGGTGCTGCTGCGTCTAGATCTGGGTCCTGCTGGGACATAGTGGGGGCTGATGGAATGCTAGCATCATCAGTGTTTAAGGCAGATAATGCCTCATACTGGTTACCTGTAGTGACAACTGGTGCTGAAGTAGAGGGAATATCCTGCTGAGGTGCAGCACGTGTACCTGAATGTGTATCTGGAGTGACCCTGACAGGTTTAGATGAATCTGTAGATGCTGGAGTGTCTGGAGTGGTCATCGGGGCCTTGCCTTTTGAGTTGGCAGGTCTCCCTGGTCTCTTAGGGACATACTGAACCTTGGGCTTAGGAATCTGGATGCCCGCTGCAACTTGGGCCTTTTTGGTCCTTTTTCTTCTCTTCTTGGGCTGCCGGAAGCCCTGGTTATCCTGTGGAACCTGTACATCATGTGTTTTAGTGCCAGAAGGATCTGCTTCAGTAGCTGGAGCATTTTTGGGTGCCCCAGCTTCCATTTCCTCAGCAGACTTAGGCCTGTCAACACAATCAAGAAACTTGTGCCCAAAAATAGCACAATGAGAACATCTATCCGGCTTCCAGAGATACTGTAATCTAAATTTCTGCATTTTACCCAATACAAGTGCCTCAACAAAAGCTGGAATATCATGATCTGCATTCACTTTAATCAAAACTCTAGCAAACATAGCCCTACCCGACTTTTTCTCAATCATTTCCTCAGTAAATCTATCCAAAGCCACTGGGACCCCAATAACACTAGTGATGTGACTCAAGATCTCATAATCCCACATGGTGGATTCCAAATCATAAACATTGACCCACATATGAACAGATGTAGGCCTAACCTTATCATTCTCAATACCAACTTCCCATTTTTTCAACAAAACAGGAACATCATTAAACAACCAAGGCCTATTATTAATCACAAAATCCAAACCCTCAGCTTTATCAAACTTAAAGTAGAATCTACCCTGATTGTTCATAACCACATCAACAAGACCATACTTTTTCCACAATCTAAATGCATGAAAACGAATAAAAGGAAAAGCAGGCCTTTTGCCAACAAAACTACCAACCAAAGTCAACAACCATTTCTCACTTTGTTTAACAATGAGATCATCAGGAATAACAGCATGTCTAGTACCTATCTCAGTGAAAACAGGAGGAATGAATCGTAGCTTACCCGTCCTATGAATGTTTGCCGCTTCTTTGAAAAGATTGGCAAAAGAGTTAGGCGTCTGATTACCTTTTGGGCTGGAATGTGAAAAGTGCTGATCAGTAATGGCGGGAACTCCATCATCATCTAAATTTGCATGTTCAATGACACCATTCGAAGTGTCATTAATGTCATGACCCTGCCAAGTACTTTCCCTAACATTTTCATGATCATCCAATAGTACAGTGGGTCTCATAGCTTTAACATTAATGCCATGCATTTGTGAATCATGTTGTAAATCGGCTGCAGTAGATAATTTATCCAAAAATGCTTCAACATTAATATTGGAATTGAGATTTGAACATGGAGCATTCAAAGTTACATTTGCATGCAAACCCGCTTCGACTGTTGTATCATTTTGAACCAAAGTTGAGCCAACTTGGGCTTAAGAAACCCCGCTGTTTGTAGACCCCACAAACGGGTTTGGTTGACCCGAAAATGAAGTGCCATCAATCTTATTTGCGGCTGAATTGAGTTGTTTTTGTAAAAACTCACTCATACGATCAAGCGATACTTTTGGAATTGAATTTTGACCTTCTGAATGCAGATTTGTATTAATGTTAGGGGCTGAATGTCGAGGAGGTGGTGTCTCAATTCCATACACACGAGAAGGGGATGGTGGCATCGGGTTATCAAACGAAAAACTAGGGTTTTCAATGTTGGAATGGGCCCGGTTCGGTTCAACATCAGAAGCAAGAGGCGACCCAGCAGACACCAAGGTAGGGTTCGAAACACCACCAGAGACCTCCTGGTGGTTGGCCGGAATCTGAACAGCAGCAGCAGTGGCCGTCGGCGGTGGGAAAGTGAAGATGCGCATCATATCGATCGAAACACCCCCTGTAACTTCTTCCAACAATTTATCACTCGAACCAGAACCTACCCCACCCTTAATCGCCCCCTCCCCAGTCCTCTCATGATCGGAATTTGACACAATAGTGGCCGGAAGTGGCAGTGGCTGCACGGTGGTGGTTGTTTTTTGCGGTGGACTCAAAGGAGGAAAACCCTCATTATTCAAATCCGAATTTGATGATGATGATCTCAGATTGTACTTTGATTGTGCATATTTTCGATTGGCTTCCATATCTTGTGAATAAGATTGATCATATTGTTGTATATCACGAACTATATCGGCAAGCACTTTTTCTTCAAAGCCTTCGATTTCTATATCTATCTTTTTTGATTTTTTCCTACTTTTTAATCGAGATTTTGGCATGATATTTCACATGGATTTGTAGGAAATTAAAAAAGGAATTGAATGGGATTTGTTTTGGGATCAAAATCCAGCCAAAAAGTGGCCGGAATTAGCTTAGAAGGCCGGCGTACTGTAGCAATAATTGAGAGAAAAAATCGCCACTGTAGCATGTTATTCGAAAGAGAAATGATTTTGCTTCTTTCTTTTTACCTTCCATCTTAATACATTCTTATTTCCATTTTATATACTGTGACTAAAATGTCCTTAACCTCTATCTCTCCCTCACCCAGAAACACATAGCAAAAACCCTAACTCAAAATTCGTCCCCCTTTCATATCCCACCGCAACAACTCATCACATCTCCGACGACAATGAAATTACTTTTACGTTAATAACCACACCATCACCGCCGCCGTTACCGCCGCTGCATTGCGCGGGCACCAATCTAGTATTTGAAAATGATAAACATGTTAAGTCGTTAACGTTATTACATGTACGGATGGTATTAATTTGAGTAGTATACCGTATCGAACCGACACTGAGCTAATGGAAGAAAAATTAATAGCACAACGGTAACTACAAATGTAGGATTAACCTTCTTAAATACTTTTATGAATTTTTTACGATCACATCCTGCCGGAATTGCTTGAAGTATAAAGATGTTGGCATCCTACCCCTCAATCACTCACTTTCTATTCACTCACTACTCACTAGGCATGGGCATGGGACTGGTACCGTCCCGTACCGGTCCCGGTACCGACGGTACCGATCCCAAGTTTGAGCAAAACATAGTACCGATCCCGGTCTTATCTGAATTGGTACCGGTACCGATACTGTACGGGACGGGACTGGGATATCAGTACCAAATCCCGACTAGTCCCGAAAATCATAAAGATGTGAAGCAACAAGAAAGAAACGGTGCTGCTGCTAAAATTTTTAGTACTCTTAAACACATTGCACTTTATAGTATGTTTAAACGCTAGAATTCAGAAGTTCGCATTGCACTTTGAACGCTAGAATTCAGAAGTTTAATTTTAGACTAGTTTATCATAATCCTATCTTTTTATTCCAAGATAGTAAATCCATTTGCTCAAAAAAAACTTACATTCAGGGGACTAATTTGTATTGCATGGGATAACTTGTATTTCATTTATCCAAGTAGTTTACATTTACAATTTAATAATTTAATCATTTATTAATATATATATATATATATATATATATATATGGGAAAGATAATTAGAGTACAAGCAATCCAAAAAGTACAAGGGGATCAATCCTGGCCGTCCGATCAAGGGCTCAGATCAAGCCTTCCTCCTCCTTCTTCCTCCTTCTCCGGCTGCTGTGTCACCTCCTTCTTCTCCGGCGAGACAGCCGCCGCCAGCCACCACCTCCTTCTTCTCCGGCGAGACAACCACCGCCACCACCATCATCTCCGACCACCCCAACCACGGCGCCGGCGCCGGCAGCAAGGGCGAAGCCCGTACCGTATCAAACCGCCACCATCTCTTGGATCACCGCCCATCAAATCCATACGATTCCCATATGCGTCCGGTGACAACCAGTTTAGAACGGATGAGGGCAACGCCCGTACCGTATCCACCGGAAAACGAAACTGATGATTGCCGGAGATGTCGCCGGAGGTGGTGGCGGTGGTTGTCTCGCCGGAGAAGAAGGAGGTGGTGACGGTCGCCGGAGAAGAAGGTGGTGGCTGGAGGCGGCAGTCTCGCCGGAGAAGAAGGAGGAAGAAGATGCTTGATCCAACGGTGGAGATTGATCCCTTTGTACTTTTTGGATTGCTTGTACTCTATTTAACCCACCCCTAGGTATAGATATACATATATAACATATATGAAAAATATATACACATTAATAAGATATATAGATATGGGTATACATAGCATTCCTTAAAAGTATATATAAATTGTCACTTTTCTTGCATGTCGGGACCAAATGGGACCATCGGGATTTACTCGGTATTTCCCGGTCCGGTACGATTGGTATCCGATCCGCGAACTCATAAAAATGGGTACCGGTACCGATCCCGATTGGAACTCGGGACCACTTCCTGGTACCGGGTTCGGGACGGTACCGGACGATATCGAGATTTGGGACTTTCTACTCATCCCTATTACTCACTTCTAACCAATCCCCCTATACCACCTCATTTATCCCTAATTCATACCACAATCTACTTTTTCATTGGCAACCCATCACTCACTCACCACTTATAATAATTTTAATTTTATTTAAAACTAAGTTTTAACAATATCTAAATAAAAAAAATACTTCATTAAAATTGAAAAGCTTACATTTAAAACAAGTAAAACCAGAATTACAAATTCCGATTTCAAACACGTCGAACGAAACTCGGAATTTATTATTTCTAGTTTTAAAAATGGAAGGTGAAACCGGATTAACAAATTCCGGTTTCAAAGAGAGAGGATGGAACTGGAATTAGTAATTTTGGTTTCAGAAAGTGATGTGACATGCCAATACATTAATTAACGTTGGAGAACTCGCTACTCAAAATCGGCTCAGCAGATGAAAGTAGGGAGTTTTTAGTAACTTGATGAGTAATCAGAAAATACTGGATAAAACTTTTATGTATAAAAGTACTAAAATATATATAAGAACGAAATGCATTTTTGGTTCCTGTGATATCATACCATTTGCAATCTCGGTCCAAACTTATGCAAAGTGGCGATTTGCATCCCTGTGATATCGACTTAGTGGCGATCTCAGTCCAAATAAACATATCCGTCTATTTTCTACCGTTAAGGACATCATGTGCCCCTCATGTGAGGGGCAATATTGTCTTTTCATACAAACAAAAACCATTTTTGCAATAACTTTTTCCACTTGTCAAAACACTATCAATAATATACTTTACAAAAATAAATAACAAATATTCATCATCATCAATCATCCAGATCTATACCTATTTACAAGTTGTATATAATATCATCATCATCATATGTAAAATAACATCATAATTTTACTAAATCTATATCTTTTTACTAGATCATCCTTCCCTTTCAAGTACTTGGGTATGCCTATTGGTGGAAGCTCTGCGAGAATAAGCACATGGGAACCAATCATCGCTAAGTTTCAGAAAAGATTGTCGAATTGGAAAGCTAGCATGTTATCTATTGGTGGAAGATCTACCTTGATTTCTTCGGTGCTTGGATCCCTAGGTATATATTACCTCTCCATTTTTCGCATGCCGAAGAAAGTCAATAACATTCTGGAATCTTTAAGATCTTCGTTTTTTTGGGGTGGCACCAAGAATAATAGAAAAATCTCATGGGTGAAATAGGGTTCGGTACTTGCTGCGAAAGATGATGGTGGGGTGGGATGTGGAGGGCTTGTAATAATTCGAACAGCTTGTGGGTTCATGTGATTACTGCAATACACGGGGAAGATTGTTTTCTCAAGCTCTCGTGGAAACATTGAGGGTTATGGCAGAGAATTGGCGACTCAGCAAAGACCCTTCATGACATTCCAAACTTTTAATCATAACGTCATCACAAGAAAAATCGGTAATGGGCGCAATACTAAATTTTGGACTGATGTTTGGTGTGGGGAGTCTAATTTTGCATCCTTATTTCCGAGACTTTTTGCTCTTGAGTCTCAAAAAGATTGCACAGTAAGTAGTTGTAGAGGGCTTTCATGCTGGGAATGGAGATGGAATAGACCGATTAGATCGATTCGTGAAGTGACAATGATTCAACGACTGGTCGACAATCTCCCGAGTAATCTTATCAGCGAAGATGAAGATGACGATAAATGAGTTTGGAATCTTGATGGCAAGTCTGAGTTTTCTATTGCCCAGATTAGACATTGTTTTGATCATCACCGTCTTCCGATTTCATGTAACATGAAGACGAAATGGAGTAGGCTGGTTCCTAAAAAAGTAAACTTGTTTGTTTGGAGACTCAGACGAGATGCTCTACCTACGACTATTAATTTGTTTGCAAGAGGTATTGATATAACTTCAGCTAGATGCATGAATTGTTCTAATGGTATTGAGCTGCTTGATCATGTCTTTCATCAATGCAAGTTAGTAAAAGATACAAGAAGCCTCCTTAGTAATTGGCTGAAGCAGGATATTCCTGATGACCATCCTAATAGGATTTTGTCTTGGTGCGATAATCTTCATATCTTGGCGGCTAATCGATACAAAGTTGAAGCCATTATGTTTACTTGGTGGTGGCTTATTTGGAAAGTTAGAAACAACGCCCTACATAATGATATTCACGAATCTGGTAAGGAAATCTTTTACTCCATCACCTCGTTCTCTTATCTTTGGATAAAAAGTCGAGACAAGAAGCCTTCTATCTCGTGGGATTCTTGGATCGAGACTCCACTTAGCACTTAATTTTGGTCCTTTTTCTTAGTCTTGTTGTCTTGTTTCCTCAGAACTTGTTTGGGGTCGCACCAAAAACACCACGAAGTGAAAACCGGTGGCATGGCCTTCGTCGGTGGGGTTTTTTCTTATGTCTCAGTTTTTATAATTGGCATAAGTTTTTTCAACCTTTTTGCAACCTTAGCAGTTAAAGTTCTGGGTAGGTCTAGAATGTGTTCGCTGTTGTATTTCTAGATTTTGTAATCTGTTGTACCTTATCCTCTAGCGTCTTGCTAGAGGAGTTATAGTAATATAATTTTTGCCGTTCGGAAAAAAAAATATCTTTTTACTAGAACATATATTTATACCTCATCAAATTATATGTAATTTCCAACATGTTTCAAAAGAAAATATACGAAGAAAAAAAAAGAAGAAAAAGAGGAATTAAATTGCAGTGCTCCATGTGAACTTGTACAGTACTCCATGTGAACTTGTGAACTCATCATCTCAAGATTTGGAAATCAATAAAGCTTTCGACTCCACTAAAATTCATCATCAAACCCCCCACTTCAATTTCCATCCCAACTTTCTTTTAAACAAAACTCAACATCACCATCATCTTAATCAAATTCAAATTCAAATCAAATCATGGGTGGTTATTGGGGTTTATCAATAGTCCTATTAGTAGCAACCACCGCAGCCTTTACATGTACTACGATCACCGGAAATTCCGAAGGATGCACTTCGTCGGAGCTTAAATGATCCAGGTAAAGTACTTCAAAGCTGGGATCCGAATCTTGTATAATTCTAGTAGGTATAATGTCCGATTATCAGTAGATCCGCCACCGCGACCTCCAAACACCCCGTCAACATCGCCCTTCAGATCCGCCACCGTGACCACCACATCAAATTATACTCGTGTTCAATCTTTATTCAACATCAAGTTAAAGGCCTGCTTTTGTGATTAGATTTACAGTTATTTTATTGTTCATTAAGTTTTTTATCTGTTATTGTTGTTGATATAAATTTGATGTTGTTTGATGATGATGATGATGATGTATCTTTCTTATGAAGATCATAAAAAGGAGAATTTGGATGATAATAGTATAATACGGAGATGATGATGAGTTTACTTTGGTCAAACATTGAAAGCGGAACCAATATGATTTTTTATTTCCTATATTACCTTTTTAGTTAATTTTTTAAATGAAAAAACATGAAGTTTTTTTAGCAAGAATGGTCCTTTTGTTTATAAAGACAATATTGCCCCTCACATGAGGGGCACATGATGTCTTTAACGGTAGAAAATAGACGGATCTGTTTATTTGGACTGAGATCGCCACTAAGTTGATATCATAGGGACGCGAATCGCCACTTTGCATAAGTTTGGACCGAAATTGCAAATGGTGTGATATCACAGGGACCAAAAATGCATTTCGTTCTATATATATATTATTTTATATACATAAATATAATGAAAACTGAACAAAAATAGTCCCCATATTACTTTTGATCGATATAGTCAGTCTCGAGCCTTGGTCTACCATACATTTTCTTTAAACTTTGTGGTATATGCTAAGGTTGAAGATAATTTGATTCCTTTTGAGTGTGAGATAAATTTAACAAGACCTTTTAATCCAAATGATCATCCAGTTCCTCTCAGAGATGATGATCCACTACAAGAGGTTGATCGGCTTGTGCCTGGACAAAGACTTGGTGAATATATAGTCACTAGGGATACTTTGAAACCTATCATGTATTGGACTCACATCTCAGATAAAGATGCTGCAAGATATAAGACAATAATCTGGAGTTGGTTCTATGATGAAGAACTGAAGTTGTTCGTTCTTAAAAGACCAGAAGGTTATCAGTATCTAGCATGGCGT
>CM067171.1:109518546-109588546 GCA_034093135.1 Erigeron breviscapus
TATTTGTTAATAAGTCATTAGGTTTTGAAATAATTTTTTGTAGACAATATTTCATATGTTGAAATTTTTTAATTAATTAAATGATTGTAAATTTTAAAAAATTCTCTCAAGTTGATGGCTAAAAATAAATATAAATTAAGTATTCAGGACTAAAAAGTGTAAATTATTGATAGAAAACAAAAAAGTGTAAATTTTTTTTTAGAACGGTGTGTTAGTTGGTTAGTGGTTCGAACCCTAGCAGTGACATCCAAGCGGGCAGTATGCTAGAGGTTGGAACCCGAAGGCACCCCTGGAGACCAAGGGTGCGATAACACGGCCCGCACGCGTCCGAAGAGGTAAATGCCCGAGACCATGGGGAATTAAGATTCGATCCCAGGTCTCCCAGCCAACATCCCCTCCCCTAGAACCCCCAAAGAGGGCCCCGGGTGGCCACTTGATCTAAGACCAAGGTGTAAATTAATGAGACTTTTTCTACAAATTAATATAAATACTAATATAATAATATATTTGGATAATGATTATTAGGATTTTTAATTTATAGTTAATCTAAATGATGACATAAGCGAGAGTCAATTTGATGAAATTGAGCGATTTGATTGGTTAATAAGTCATTAGTTCAACTGTCTTATAGTATATATTAAGATTAAGATTAAGATTAAGATTGTATCTATGATTTCTTTTCTAAAAGTTCTGGCAAAAAAAAATAAAAAAAAATTGTATCGTCAAATTTGATTGACCCATTTTCTGTTTTATCGAGAGGCATTTTGCATCATAACTACTTAACCACAACCTTTTTACTTCTTATATAAATTTTACAAATTAACAAATATCCAATACAACACGTTAAAATGAATATATTTTGGTATAAAATATAAAAGACATGATGTGAATATCACCACCTTAATAATAATTAAATATTTAAATTATTTTATTATCACATATATATCAAAACCAAATATTATATGATATTATATTTGTTGACATGGAAAAGCAGTAGAATATTTCTTTTATAACTTATAAGATATTATTTATAATTAAATATTTAAATTATTTTATTATCACATATATATCAAAACCAAATATTATATGATATTATATTTGTTGACATGGAAAAGCAGTAGAATATTTCTTTTATAACTTATAAGATATTATTTATAATTAAATATTTAAATTATTTTATTATCACATATATATCAAAACCAAATATTATATGATATTATATTTGTTGACATGGAAAAGCAGTAGAATATTTCTTTTATAACTTATAAGATATTATTTATAATTAAATATTTAAATTATTTTATTATCACATATATATCAAAACCAAATATTATATGATATTATATTTGTTGACATGGAAAAGCAGTAGAATATTTCTTTTATAACTTATAAGATATTATTTATAATTAAATATTTAAATTATTTTATTATCACATATATATCAAAACCAAATATTATATGATATTATATTTGTTGACATGGAAAAGCAGTAGAATATTTCTTTTATAACTTATAAGATATTATTTATAATTAAATATTTAAATTATTTTATTATCACATATATATCAAAACCAAATATTATATGATATTATATTTGTTGACATGGAAAAGCAGTAGAATATTTCTTTTATAACTTATAAGATATTATTTATAATTAAATATTTAAATTATTTTATTATCACATATATATCAAAACCAAATATTATATGATATTATATTTGTTGACATGGAAAAGCAGTAGAATATTTCTTTTATAACTTATAAGATATTATTTATAATTAAAATTTGTTGCAGGCATTTTTTGAAGTACTTTTTTACCTTCGAATTAATGTATGATTGTCGACATTATATATCTTCATACCCGTTTTTAACGGGATTAGATATTATTGTTATAATAAAAATAAAATATGTATTTCATGGAATGAAATCAATGCTATTATTAATTTAAAATATTGTCATTATTGTGCTCAAGAAAATATATACGGTCATTACTACTAAACGACAAATATATTGACAAAATTTTAGTTAAACAGAAAGAAAATAAAGCTGGGAGAAAAAATATTATAGTCGCTCACTTTTTTATTTATTGGAAAATGATAGTTTAATCTGTAGGAAATGTTGCTTCTATTTAGCGTAATGTTTTGAAATTTTGTATGAAACACATTTTAGTCTATTGTTCATCACATATTCTTGTATTATGTTATTGCCTTCCAAAATCAAGATTCATATCTAAGGAGGTGCTTGGTTTACATGTAAAACTGAAATGGTTTTTGGGCTTGAAAGTATAAAAATTAAGAAAAGGTATCATAAATTTAGATAATGTTTGTTGAGTAATTGGCAAGGAATATGTGTAATGATTTGATTTTGCGTTTGACAATGACGTTATGGCGAAGCTAGGTGAGCTAAAGTTTGGTTGGGGAGGTGTGCTTGGCGGTTGATGACGACGACGGTGGCTGCGTGTGCGGCCATGAATTTGAGCAGATCCATGGTAGGTGGTGTAGATATGGCTTTTTATGTTTTTAGTCGTTGTGTATTTAGACAAAAAATTGAGACTGATTACTGTTTTGCCATTGTTAATAGTGTAAAATTTACACACAGATTCTTGGCGTGTCACTTTGGTGATTGAGGGATATATCAATAATTTGATTTTGATTGCTATACTTCTAAAGGACACAAATGGTAACTTTTATGATGGCGTTAAAAAAAATCTTCAACTTAAAAGATGAAGTCCCAATTGTCCTTTGCAATATCCAAAGATGTTGAATAAAGACCATATATGTTTCTATCTATAAAAAAGTTAATGTATTGCCTGCATAAATAAAACATGGGCCCCTAAAAGTATTATATTATATCTATATATTAATAGGACTTGAAACATGAACAGTAACTTTGGATGAATAGTAACCGCCTACGTGGCGAGTTACTATTCGTCCACCACACATCCTGAACTACTAATCGGATTTTGTCACATCGCATTCCGTTCGGGTTTTCAAATACGGGTTACTTATTGGTTTTTTTCACACTTTTTTCCTTTTGGGTTTCCAACCAATATGTTGCAACTTTTTCATCGTCATATCCCGCATCATTATGTACCATGTACCATTATGTACCACTATTTAGTTTTTCTCAAACTTTTCTCCTTTGTTGTTTTTAACTAATATATTGAAAATTGTTATTCAAATTTTTTTTTCTTTCATTTTTGATTTTTGGTTTATTGCGCCTATAAAATATATATATATATATATATATATATTCGCGTAACCTGCGGCTGTCCTAATCTTAGCCAGCTGGCGAGTCGCCTGGCTACGCAATTTAACAATCCACAAGTATTTGTCAAAGTTTTTAGTTACTATAAACTTTTAAAAACGTTTGTAGTTTTGACTTTGGGCAAATATGTATTTCATATGTCAAAGTTTTTAGTTAATATATATAATGCAGATCATCAATAACAAAACCTAATCACAATAAGTGAAACTCCTCAATGTGCAGAAATAACCTAATGTGACTTTACCTTTACATAAATATATATTTGAAACAAACCTATCGATCACATAATGAATATTAATTAGACGGTTGAAAGTTCGACACTATTACACTAGAATAATGCAACTACTTCAACGAGATAATTGAATCCCCGCAACGCGGGGTATAAATTTACTAGTTATTAATATATCAATAATTTTGGAAGTGTATAAAGTTGACATCATAACATGTATAGTTGTATACATTAGAGGAAGTATACACTTTATCTATCAGCACTGTATAGCTTAATCTATCATCCACCAAAGCCATATAAAAAAACACACATCTTCCCCCTTTCGGTTCGCTTAGTTAGATTTTGATTCACTTGCAGCGTATCGCGTAGATAGTAAATCCACTGCAACCATCAAAAACTGCGGTTCACCAAAACTTTGAACCTCGACAGTGAAGAACCTGAGCTCTAGGCTATGCAAGTTAGCACGTGTTGTTCAAGAACACGACAACAGAAGTCGCCTACAAGGAGGGGTGTTGAAACTTGAAAGCAAAAGATGAAACTCATTTATCACCAGTTATGCAACTGAGATGTTACACTTTTTACAACTGGGTGGTATTCTGTGTGTATGTGTTGCTTTGCCTTCTCAGAACCAGGATGTTCTAGCCACTCGTCATATAAGCTCCTCACAATGGGGTTTTCAAAAGGATCAGCTACCAATACCTGAAAATCAACAACTTGCTAAGACAAAATATACTAGAAGTGGCAATTTCGACAAACTAATGAATGTGTCGATTCAAGCTATGGTTCATCTTTTATATATTACACATCAAGATCCATACATTAGTTGGGTGAAAGCTTTCCAAAGTGTATTTATTACGCATAAAACCTCCTAGATCATTTTATATAAAACACTATTTTTTTGTTAAGCCAAGATGGTTTTTGTAAGCATATTCGACATATTAATTATTAACTATTATAGAAACATGTGATTTCAGTCAACCTGTCTTGGCCACCCCTCTCAATGGTACAATCCATACAAGTAAAATACGTGTATAATGCTTTGAGCCTTTGACCCAATCCATTTTGACCCTTTACAAAATCCCCCTACTATGTCTGAAATGAACATTCAAAAGGCCACATATTACAAAACCGGCAAACCACTAAAACCAATGTTCAAGATTATCATGGTTTAGTTCTTGATTTTTGGCTTTGGTGTTTGGTTTTTATTTTTTGACGGCAAAACTACCACGGACACTATGGAATGGATATCATTCAAGCTAGAGATGGTGAATCTTTGATACTTACATTTTCCATATAGGTCGTTTCTAATGCTTGAATCAAGTCTTTGCCAGATTGTCCTGGTTTTGGCTTTAATTGGCCACCTCCATTTAAGCATCCTGTTAAACAAGAGACATTAAAAGCTTAAGATTTCAGTTGGATGAAAAAGTTTCAAGGAAAGTTGAAAATCAAAAAACATGTTCCAATTTGATATACAAAAAAAAACTTCACAAAAAGTGAAAAACACTTGCCAATTTTATGACTATATACATAAAAACTGACTATTGTTGTTTTCACTTTTTCTTTTACTAAAATATGAAACTCATGTTTTCTAAACTAATAGATTAAAACATCTGAGCTTGATTTCTAACTTTCAGTTTAGAAACAATATGGAGATGAAACTCTCCTGTTACTAAATGCATCATTTACCTTTTCTGTTATCCGTTTAGACTTTTTGACATACAAAATGCTACAAGTTTAGAATAGGCAAAGTAGACATAACCAAAATACCTGCAGGGCAAGCCATGATCTCTAAATAATGGTAGTCAGATTTTCCAATTTTGATTTTCCTCGCTACATTTTGCAAGTTCCGGAAACCATAACATAGTGCAAACTTCAACACTGTTTTACCTTCTACCTACAGATTAAATTTGCCATCTGTAACACTTTGTTGAGTTCATCATAACCAATGCTTGATATCTCATAATAATTACAAGATAGAGAGTTTAATTACTTACTTCTAATGTCACTTCCTGAAAGTCAGAGTTCCGTACAGTCCTAAAATTCAAAGGCCCTTTGATATCATGACCAAATAGTGCCTTGGCAGCATGACGGAATATTGTATCTGCGTATCCTCCTGAGCTTCCTCTAACTCCATAAAGATGCCCTTCTTCGCTAACATTGGATAATCTGCAAGATAATAAAAATATAAAATACACGTCATTTCTTTTCAAAGATAATTTAAAGGAATAAAATTTGAAAAAGCTACTTCATTTCTTCCACTTACAATTTATCAAGAGGGGACTCGTCCAAATTGCTGAAATCTATTGCTTTTAACTACACAAGTACACAACCAACAATTCCTTAGTTAGATGTTTCATGAAATTAATACAAAAGATGCCAATTTTAAAACTATTTGCCATCAACATCAAAAAAATTAATTAATTATTTACATAACTGGTATTTCAGATATTTGATTAGTCAAATATTTCAGGTACGTCAAGAATTAACCGCTGTCAAATGCATTAACCAGGGAAACTAAAAGCCGATGAAAGAAAGCCACACTAGTATGAACTCACAAAACTTTCAGACTTACCTGTATTAAATCCAACACTTCTCCTGTTGTCAACACAGAATCTACCTCTGTAGTCATTCGATCCGATTGGTCGTGGAAAACAAAATCATCCCTGGAAGCCTCAAGCTTTTTGTCATAACAGGGCATAACCGTCACATGATATATATCACCTGGCCTGTACAGTTGATGCAATTAAATAATAAAGTAATATTAAAAAAAAAAAAAACAATTCAATCAATCAAGTGCATGATAGCAAAAAATTCTGACCTGAGGTCTAATTTCTGGCATAGATGGTGCTTGATGATAGCTCCAATGGATTGTTGGGGGCTCTTGACCGAGGATATATATGGAAGAACATACGAACCAAGTGTTTTTTCAGCATAGCATATCCAACCTGAAAGTAACGTAAAATCATTTAGATACAGTAATTCACAATCAAGTCTCACAAAGATGAAAAGCAGAACCAGATAGCTATTCCCACTTTAGTTCTGTACATAGTAAGCATACCTGGACATGCAGACGATATCATGGGCAGATAGGATGTAGACTCCTTCATGTCATGCGCATGGCTTTGTTTATAACGTGATATGAATTCGTTGCAAGATTCTATAAGAGACAAGTCTCTACTACAACTGGTATCAAATATGGCTTTGACTCCCAAAGACTTGAACAATGTAGTTAGTTTCCTGAATACCTAAATACATACCGTTCTTTACTTTCCTAAAGAATGTACAGAATATATATATATATATGCACGTAGAAATAACATATAAAACCCCATTCACTTCTATTAATAACATAAGTTCTAATGTAAAGAATAAGCGCACCTGAACTGGAGAAAGACCATAATGCACAGCAATAGAGGTCCTAGATTGTGGTGAAAGGGAAACAATAACAGTTTTTCCCTTATTTATATTTGAAAGAAACTCATCCAAGCTTTGCTTCTCTAGCATAACAGTCTCCGCAGAAGTAATGCACCCACTGCATAATCAATATCACGACTTAAAATTTATTGATTGAATCAAAATTAGGTGTGTACATTTATGTAAAATGAATTAAAATATCACATGCGTATTATATCAGACAGTAGCCACTACCTGCATGCTAAGCAATCCTTGAGCGATATTTTTACTGGATCTGCTTGAAGTGGTTCTGCAGACGGTGTTGTTTTTATCTGCTTCTGTTAACACCAGAATTCAAAAAGGCGGGTAATTTAAAAAGATTCGAACTTGGATAAGGTAGTGTCAATGCTTTCTTTAATATCAACGATCCAAAGTATCTATAGCAGCTAAACTAGAGATAACGGGAACGGCCTACAAACTTCTGCCACACATACACACATTGAAAGTAGTACAACAAATGACGATTCCTATTCCGTTCAAACATGTTACATTCCAAAAGGGAGAACACAACCCGAGAGACTAGTCTAATGGGTGAGAGAGCCCATTTGGTATATAAACCCCACATTGATTTGCCCATACAACCGATGTGAGACAAGTCCATACCTTCCAATAGTTTCGAACCGTAACCCCCCCCTTAGAGACCGACGTCCTCGTTGGTCATGGCTGGTACCAAATGATATGAGAGAAATTATCTTGAGAGGAAGAGAGAGAAATTATATCAAATCAAGGTTAGTTTCTCATTCATTGCTTAAGCCTTATATATATACACTGTCAGGACTTGCTACAACAGTTAATGGCCTTAATTATTAACGAGCTACTCAAACATCAGTACACTTTTAGTCCCTCAGCTTATTACGATTTACATTTAAAGCCTTATATTAACAACGATTAATATGTAACAATACCCTCCCCTTGTATAATTTTTGCCCTCAAAAATTACAATCAGTAGCATCTTGAAATCTGCGTATAACTGATTTCCCAAGCACAGAACAGCCATGTCGTAAATTTCCGAAACTCTATAAACACCCTCACAGTGAAGAGAATCTACTCTTTTCTCAGGATTCTTGATCTTTTCTTTATAAACTGATAACATGTTCTCAATCACTTGTGTTCTCTCCTTCAAACTGTTTACTACCTCAACAACCCTTTTCTGAATAGTCAAGCAGGTGTCTTGCTTTTCACTAACTTCATCGGAAAGATGTGAAGTCTGTTCTCCAATTGCTTGCCTGGCATTTAATTCAAGTTGGCCTACAAAATCATAAAACTTCATTTGTTACGCATCTGATCCTTGTATTTGACTTCAAATTCCAAGCTCTGAGAATTTTCTTAGAACTTCCTTAACACCTCTTTGGATCTCACTTTGCTTTATCAACGGTTGACTCCAACTTTTGAAGCTCACTATAGTCTATCTATTTCTTGGCTAGGCGCAACTCAACACCACAAATACAAATTTCGAAATTTAAAGAGTTTGAGGTCTCACTCGTGTCGTGCTCTAATGGGCTAAGTTGCACAAACATTAGACTCTTAGAATCATCACCAAGAAAATCTTAAAGAGAATATGCCAACTTGGAGTTCCTATATGGTATACCAAAGCAAATATGACATCAAGTGCGGAAAAAAATCCGTTAACGTTCCGATCTTCCTTAAGGTCTCCTTGAACATGGGTTGCACTTCCTGCTAAATCAACAGACCAAAGCTTGCACCCTTCATCATATTCTTTGCTTTCACCATGATACAAATTATACAATGAGATTCACAACTACGCTCATTGATACTTCTAGTTTATTTGATGTTCGCGAGGTAGCAAGCCAATCAAATACTCCCTCCGTCCCACTAAATGTGTCCTATTTTGAATTTTCAAAGTTTTCATTTATAAACTTTGACCTTGAATATTTCAATTTGTGTTATATAATATTTGATTAAACTTGTATGAATTAATTGAGTTTTAAATGTATTTTTTATTGGTATAATGTTCATCAAATATTATATAACATAAATCAAAATATTTAAGGTCAAAGTTTATAAAAGAAGACTTTGAAAATATAAAATAGGACACATTTAGTGGGACGGAGGGAGTATCTGATTTGCTCGTTATACACTTCCAACACACTGAGTTGAAACATTAAATCTAAAAGCACGACATGAGTGAGACCTAATGTTTGTTAGCCCATCAAAGCACGACATGCGTGAGACCTTAAGCTCTTTAAATATCAAGACTTGTCTTCATGATATTGATGAGTTAAGCCTAGCCAAGAAAAAGATAGAATGAACTTCAAAAGTTGAATTGAGCAGTTGATAGAGCAAAACAATATTTGAGATCCCGAGGTGTTAAATAAGCTAGAAGAAATTATCAGGGCTTGGAATTCAAGACTCAAATGCAAGAATCAGATGCACAAAACTCAACAAGAAAAGTTTGATGATCTTGCAAGCGAACTTGAATTTAAGTCCCAAGTTATGCAAGCAATTGGAGAAGCAGACTTCACATCTTCCCGATGAAGTTAAGAAAAAACAAGACACATGTTTGACTCTTCAGAAAGGGGTTGTTGAGGTAGATAACAAGTTGAAAAAAAAGTGTTTGAGCACAAGTTATCAGTTTATGAAGAAAAGATCAAGAAACTTGAGAAAAAAGTAAATTCTCTTCACTGTGAGGGTGTTTATAGAATTTCGGAAAGTGCGGCATGGCTATTCTCAACTTCTCGTGCTTGGAAAATCAGTTATACACAATGTAAACAAATTCCAAGATGCTACTAATTGTAATTTTTGAGGACAACAATTCTATAAAGAAGAGTATCGTTACATATTAATCATTGATAATATATTCAGCGGGTTAAATGTAAAACGTAGTAAGCTAAAGCATAAAAAAGTGTATTAGTGACTAAATAGTTTGTTAATAATTCGTTAAGGGGGTTAACTATTGTCTTCAGTCATTAGAGTGTCGGCATTGGTCACCACACTCTCCCACCACCCCAAAAAAAACTCCCAACCAATCCCCTTATGCCACCCCACTCACCCCTCATTCCACTAATCATGTTGTACATGATGACACACGCATACACGAGGGTTCGATTGGATATTTGTACGCCTTAACAAAAGTAGACCACGAAAGATATATGTCATCGACTAGATTGTAGCGACGCTTGTACCTATGGCCATTCACAATGAATGGGGATTTAGGCGCCGTATGATTACGCTCGTGGAGGAACGGAGATTGCTTCAAAACATTGATATCGTTAAGCGAACCCGAAAGACCAAAGAATGTGTGCCATATCCACAAATCGTGAGACGCTGTCGCTTCCTACATAATTGTGGGGTATTCATGATCACCCTTTTTATATTGACCCCACATTTTCCAAGCCAAATGTGTACAATCTAGACTGTCGAGCATACCGGGTATGTGATGTCTCCCTTTGTGTGCTTCGTACAAACGTAAAACATCATGCGTTTGGTCTACGTAGGTAATCAGCAACATATGTCTGAGTAATAGCGTCAAAAAAACTGAAGGCATTCTGCATTCATGTGACGTTCTTTGTGCCATCTCTAAATACTCGTCGTGGATTACCGGTTGCGAGCTGCCTAACGGCATACGTACATTTTTGTATCGCGGTAAAACCTTTTTTCAACCGAGCATCATAGGACTCTTGAAGATACTCGAATCTCGACTCAAAATCTTGCACGATTTATAAAAATAAACGTTTAGCCATACGATACCTATCTTCAAAAAAAAACTTCGTCGAATTTAGGTTCTTCACAAAAGTAGTCGCGATGTAATCTTTGTGAAGCGGACCAACAATTGCGGTTTACTATACGCTTTGACCTTGCCGTAGAATCTTCGGCAACGGCCTAATAGCGTCCGCAAACACTTCTAGACTACTATCGTCGGACCATTCGAACAACATACCTAACAATATAGTGGAGCCAATTCGTTTTTCCATATGGGTGTTTGTTGCGTGTTCTTTTTTTTTGATAAAACTCTGTGTAAATTTGAAAAGGAAAGTGTGTGTAAAGTGTTTGAAATTTGTAGTGTATGTGTGTTTAGATAAGGAAAAGTTTAAAAAGAAAAAAGAAATGCAACAGCTATTTTAACGGATATTTTCCACTCTCCCCGCTCCTCTTGTATCGCGTGGTCACACCCCTCATTTTGACACCACACCGCACCCACTACCAACACTCTTACAAGCCATAAATATAAGGCTTAAGCAATGAATGAGAAACAAAGCTTGTTTTTATACAAAAGTACTCTCTCTATATCGTTTGTATTTCTCTCATATCTAAATTAAGCATTTCGCGAAATACAAAGTTACTTCACAGTTGAAACAACCAAATCTGAATCATTACTATTTATAGTGTAAAAAAAAAACTCACTATTTATCTCTACTACATTATAAAGCATTTGTTCCCTCCATTTTTTCAACTTTAAGTAATTGAAAACCCCAAAATACCCCTGTCACTTATTCATAATATCATTAGAAGAAATCTCAACCACTCATTTTTCTCTCTACTCCATAAATCATTTTATTCCTCTAATTCATTCAAAATCTTTTATCTCAAAAACCGTACATCGATAAATTATAAAAATTATATGGGTGTTCTTAAAATTTCATGCTCTTTCATTAGAGATGTCATTCGATATACTTTCGACGAATTTTTAAATCCGAGCACGGAGCCCGTACGACTAAGGAATTTGGCTATTACACTCTATGACTTATCACCTCCTATTACCTATCACCCCCACCATCTCACCGCCGCAATGCGCGGGTACTTTTCCTCGTATCATAAACATACCCTCGGATATATTAAATCCCTAAACTACTAAAACTTGAAAAAACAAATAAAAAACAAATTAAATTACTATTTATATTATAAACATACCCTCAGGCCTCAGATAAATTAAATCCTTAAACTATTAATAATATATATATATACATAATATATAATGAAAACAAATAAGAAAGAAATAAGAAAGGACCTTGATTGGTTGTTGATTATTATTATTATTATCAACGAGGAGTCGAGAGGAACCAGATTTCATGGAAACAACGCAGCCTTGAGATGGGGCGATGTAGTCATTTAGGTCGCCTATTCTTAGTGTTGCCGAAAATTTCTCAGACATGTTTTCCGATTCTGTGTTAAAATTGTGTGTTGATTTTGGTTAAATGGATTCGACGGATTAAGTCGGTCTGCGGCGGTGGTGAAGTATTTGTATAGCGTCGCCTTTTTTGTTTTGATTTTTCCTCAATTTGTATGACTTTTATAAGTGCTTTTGTTTTTCTCTTTCGCTCGGAATATATACTTACCAAAAAAAGAATAAAATAAATGGGATAATTTATATGTTTCTATGAATATGTAACTTTGGTAGCTTGTCCTTCACAACCATTTTAAATGAGAGATGTAAATTATACATTTTTAAAACCAGTGGGTTTATAAGCCCGCGCTGCGGGCTTCAACTATCGTGTTTACGTGCACAATTACGTTCAAATGTTTGTGATATAAAGCAAAAAGACCAAGTAGGCTGACAGACAACTAACAACATAAAAAAGAATATAAATATATATGTCTACGTTTGTTATATCAAACATAAATAAATATGATAAACCCGTTTAAAAGTTTGCATATTAAACACATATGTTTTATGTAATTAAAAAAAACAGAGTGACAGGCAGCTGCGAGAAAAACCAAAAACGGTTGCGACGTGGTAAAATCCGAAAACGGGGTGAGATAAAAAAAACCTTAAAAAAGCAATAAACTAACCCTGCTTAAAAGTTTTGTCATATTAGATACATAAATTATTTTTTAAAATAATCTAAAAAAAAACAAATAAAACCATTATAAGAAATTTGGATGAGTCGAAATAAAAATAAAGATAGACGAAACTTAAAAAAACTTTAAATGAAAACAATATGATAAACTTATTAAAAAGTTTGACATAATAAATATATACGTTTAAAAAAAAAAACCAAGCTAGCAGGCAGCTGCGCAGCTACCTGTCAGTCTGCTTCACTGTTCATCATTCGATTCCTCTTAATAGAGGTATATAATACTAAGATTTATGTCCAGACAATGCGGTGATAGTGGGGGTAGTGATGGCGGAGGTGATGGTGGTGAATGTAAAAGTAATTGATGTTAAAGGTGGTAGTGTAGTTATTTTAAGTGTTGAGGGATCTATATTGTAAATTATTTTATTAAGGGTATTATAGGTATATTAGATAGAGATGTTTAAATTAGTGAATAAAGGATAGAGGTATTTTTGGTTTTTCAAAGGCTGAAAGTTTAAGGGAAAAAATGGTGATTTGTTTTATTAGATAAATATAGATTTTAAGAAGAGAAATAAAAAAAAATTCCAAGTAATTTTTAGAAGCATATTTCTTGTAAAAACACCTAACTTATCTCCTATGATAAATGCTACTGTAATTGGTTTTGTTTCAATTAATTCACAAAGAAATTATAGTGGTAATAATAATATTGTTTAGAAACTTACGATTTTAAAAAACATTTTAACTATTGTTTAGTTAACTAAAGAGTGGAAAAGAAAGGAGAGTGGAAGGGAAGTTTTGCTTCCTAATCACCTAAAAAATAAGCGGAAAACTCTTGAAGCAAAAACAACTACATTTTCCCCTCTTATCTTTTCCACTCCTTTCCTTTCCACACTTAAAAAAATCTTAAGAATGAATTTTATCCTCTTCACTCCTCTCCTTTTCACACTTAAAATAATCTTAAGAATGAATTTTATAATTTTCACTCTCATCCTCTCCTTTCCACACTTCATTAAACTAAACAATAACAGCAATTCTATTGTAAAAATTGAAATTACGTTACTCTGATAGCATACACCTAAACATACATGTTTATACAAGTAATGAAACATACACATTGATTACATTCTCTCGATTTATTTGGTTTATGGTACATTAAACCCAAAATAGTACTTAGGTTTACAGTAACACAACACATAAAAAGGCAAAAACTTTACCGAGTATTTGTGAAGCTCAGCGCTAGAACATCTCACCTCCTCAATACCGTGTGGAAGACGAGATTGGGTAATGGCTGTTACTTTACGAGATTGAGAAGGCTCACTAGCACCAACGCCAACACTGTTTTGTGATGCTCGCGATGAACTTTCCTGTAACTTCATTTTCTCAAATAAATATTGTTTCTCGGCTTCAGCTTCATGTAACCGTTGTTTTAAATACCTACTTGCATAATCCTCCTCTGATTTATCGGCTTTTGCAAGTGCAATTCTCTGCAGTCTTTCGGCTTCCCTTCTAGCCTCACTGGCTTTGAGGTCAAACATTTCAGCTTCAGCCTGTTTAAGCCTGACTATACTTTCAAGCTCATCTACTTGCTGTTTTTTCTTTTGTCTTTCCATTTTAAGTGCTGCCACTTCTCGAGCTTTGTCTTTAAGTTCTTGATCACAGGCCTCGAGGGCTAATCGTGCTTTCTTTGTGACACGTACCTTCTCTTCTTCGACCATTTCCATCTTTTTGATTGCTTCCTGCACTACATCTGCAATTCGGTTGAAAGCTTCTTGTGGGGCCATAAGTTGACCTTCCCCGCCTGCTTGATGCTTTGTGGGGTCTATGTCGAACTCTGCAAAACTCACAAACAGACAATCATTTCAATGGATTCGAGTATGCAGCATCTTTTGGCATCTGCCTTTCGGAACTGATTATCAATTCACAATAATCAATTTATAATGTTTAGATAAACAGAACCTTGCTTCTAAAGAGAGTGAGTGTGAGTGTGAGTCTGATTATTACAATTTCAAGTTGCAAAAATCAGTTTCCAGGGGTGCTTAGGATTGCGTTTATAAACGCCTTATCAGGTTTGAGAATGCTAGGTGCCAACTTGCTTGTTTTTAAGTTCTTATTTCATCCCATAAAAAGGAATGCACTCTCATCCAAGCACTCAAAATTTTATTATCTAAACATACCGTAGATACGCAATACCAAACACCCAATGCCTAGATAAAGAAACTCTTCTCCAAAAATAACTTACAGGTCGTATAACCAGTTTTCAGATAACAACTGAATGGTATCTAAGAGTAAAATACAACTATCTCTCCATCTACTCTTTTGACCTAATCAGATAGAGACTATGTTTACATTTAACAAAAAAAAAAAGAAAAAAAAAAGAAGAAAACATGCTTGTCCTTTTGGTTACATTCACTTACTAAGTTCTGAAATAATCAAAATTTAGCAAAAACTCAAAAACATATAATGTACTCATAACAGCTTCAAACAACATAAGTATATTCAAACACTAGTTTCTATACTTCTAAAAGTTGATTTTCTGAATCTGAGAGCTTAATATCACAAGATCAGTTTCAAAACTCAAAGCCAAGCACATCTAATAACCCTGTGATTAGTTTTGCATGATCAATTTGATACTAATGCGAAAAAGTTAATAAGCCAACAATAGACCAAAATTACCCATTTAACCCTTGTTTAACGTAATTTGTGAGATTTTCATTTACATTTCATAAAATCATCTTTTGTTTTTCACAAAAAGGTCATTTTATTTGTTAATCTGATTTTTCCAAGCAATTAAAGATCTTATTTACTTATTATAACTTCAAACACCAAAACATCTAACATCTTATACAGACAATATTAGTATAAATGATCACATAGCCACCAAAGTCTACAAGTAATAAAACTGATCAGTAGTAGAATTAGTAAATTTCATATATGCAGTTTATAAAACATAATGATATTGATTACCTTGAAAGAACGAAAGTATTGCTTTAGAAGCCACAGGTTCAGCGACTCCACTTTTCAACAAGCTCTCCACACTTCCAATACAGTTTCCTTCCTCTCGGCTCCTCACTTCCACGAAAAATTCTACTTACGTATTCAAGTTCTCTAACGAGAGCTTCCCGGTCCCACGATGGTGCACAGTGATGGAACACATCTTTGACCCACCCAAATAGCTCTGAGGTCCTCATACACGCTCGGCACCTAAAAAGCATCTCTCCCGTGCTTCCATTTGCAGCAGGCCCCATTCCAATCTGCGCATTATGTATAGCACAATCTGTATGTGTCCAATGAGAACACGAATCACACCCTATCCATCTGCAAGTATTCACTTCAAAGTCGAACTTGCTACATATCACACACATGCAGAGGTTACAAAAACCGTTCCTTTTTGAGCAAATCTCACAATTACAATTTTCCGCCGGAATTTGGTTTCCACACGCTATGTTTCTACACCTTTTGTACAGAAATATCTCAATGAGTGACGCTTGCGATAGACTAACAGTCGGATGGAGAAATGCTTGGATTCCCGTCTTGATAGCAACTAGTATTTCCAGCTGTCCACGGTGAGCCATCACAAACGTTTTTTCCGTCAAATCTGTTCTACTCAAAACCATCTTTTGAAGTAAAATATATTCTTCTCTATGTTGATGACCACCCATTCCTTCAATAAGACCACGAAGCTCGTTTTTCAACTTATCCAAAAACTCGTCAGGCAAATGCCGCATTCGGTCTGCAATTACATCCACTCTTTCTTTAGACACATCCCTAAGCGTCATCCTATCCGAGCTAGATATATGTCGAATCACGGAATGTTCAGCAGACCCGTTTTCACGTTCTTTCGCTTTCTCTCTTTCCAACTGCTTTGATAACATCAAAGCATCCCCTGTCGGCCAAGTCTCGCGTGAACTCGCACTTTCTGTCGGCGAATCACGGATCTGATCAGAATTCGACCCACCGTCCGCCGGTACAAGTGATAAAGACGTGTGCAGGACTCCTGACCTCGGTTGCTGACGTGGAGGCAACATATTTATCAATATCCTATTACTGCAACCAATATTCAGAAACCAAAACCAATTATATATCTCACATCCACAAAAACAACCTCAAAAAGATTTTGTAACAACCTTAAACTATCCAAAAATAAATAAATTTAAAAACTTTTAGAAACCCCAAATATCTTTCCTACATATATACATACATGGAAATCTTTAGATACAAAAAGCAGTTGACTTTTTTGACCAAACAAATAACAAGATTAACTGGGAACAACATATAACGATCTATAAGTTAATCTATGTTAAAATTCTATAAAAAATGAATAAATAAAACATGGAAATTATATAACAATTACAAATAAATAAATAAAAATATGCTCACCTGAAAATAATAGAATTTACTTGAAAAGAACAGGAATTAATTTAAATAAATTGGAGAGAAAGCACGCGTTTTTGACTTCCCTGACCTGAACCTTGTAATTGTTGAATTTCAACTGAACAAAGTAAAGTAAAGAAAACCCTAAATTTTTAATTTAAATTTTTTTTTGTTCATTTTTTGTCTTTTTGACTTTTTGGTTTTTAGTCGTTGTACAAGTGTTTTGATGGATTGACCGAGTCAGCCGGTAATCTTATTTGCCGTCATTTTTTATTCCAAGCCTTGTTTGACTTGTTTTATACTTTTCTAGACTCCCTTATAAACTGTCTTATCCCCTCCTTAATTTTAAGAACCTGAAATGACACATTTATCTTCCATTTTTTTTTTGGTGAAAGGAAAAATGCATTAAAGTAAAGAAAGTAAGTACAAAGAAATTCCCTCACGGGCCCCCTATAGTAAATAAAGGAGACCCGTGATGCAGGAAATGAACCAACTGAGTGACTGGACAGGCCCAAATCACCCAAACCTATATCAAAATACATGAATCTATCAAATGAATCTATGACTAGCAATCTAAATCCTAATGATGCATAACAAAGCTAGTCTAGGTATCTCCCTTCATGAACTGGGCAGTCTCTCCTGTATCTGACTCAACCTCCTCTATGTCTGCTGGATCTGAAGGTGCTGCTGCGTCTGGATCTGGGTCCTGCTGGGACATAGTGGGGGCTGATGGAATGCTAGCATCATCAGTGTTTAAGGCAGATAATGCCTCATACTGGTTACCTGTAGTGACAACTGGTGCTGAAGTAGAGGGAATATCCTGCTGAGGTGCAGCACGTGTACCTGAATGTGTATCTGGAGTGACCCTGACAGGTTTAGATGAATCTGTAGATGCTGGAGTGTCTGGAGTGGTCATCGGGGCCTTGCCTTTTGAGTTGGCAGGTCTCCCTGGTCTCTTAGGGACATACTGAACCTTGGGCTTAGGAATCTGGATGCCCGCTGCAACTTGGGCCTTTTTGGTCCTTTTTCTTCTCTTCTTGGGCTGCCGGAAGCCCTGGTTATCCTGTGGAACCTGTACATCATGTGTTTTAGTGCCAGAAGGATCTGCTTCAGTAGCTGGAGCATTTTTGGGTGCCCCAGCTTCCATTTCCTCAGCAGACTTAGGCCTGTCAACACAATCAAGAAACTTGTGCCCAAAAATAGCACAATGAGAACATCTATCCGGCTTCCAGAGATACTGTAATCTAAATTTCTGCATTTTACCCAATACAAGTGCCTCAACAAAAGCTGGAATATCATGATCTGCATTCACTTTAATCAAAACTCTAGCAAACATAGCCCTACCCGACTTTTTCTCAATCATTTCCTCAGTAAATCTATCCAAAGCCACTGGGACCCCAATAACACTAGTGATGTGACTCAAGATCTCATAATCCCACATGGTGGATTCCAAATCATAAACATTGACCCACATATGAACAGATGTAGGCCTAACCTTATCATTCTCAATACCAACTTCCCATTTTTTCAACAAAACAGGAACATCATTAAACAACCAAGGCCTATTATTAATCACAAAATCCAAACCCTCAGCTTTATCAAACTTAAAGTAGAATCTACCCTGATTGTTCATAACCACATCAACAAGACCATACTTTTTCCACAATCTAAATGCATGAAAACGAATAAAAGGAAAAGCAGGCCTTTTGCCAACAAAACTACCAACCAAAGTCAACAACCATTTCTCACTTTGTTTAACAATGAGATCATCAGGAATAACAGCATGTCTAGTACCTATCTCAGTGAAAACAGGAGGAATGAATCGTAGCTTACCCGTCCTATGAATGTTTGCCGCTTCTTTGAAAAGATTGGCAAAAGAGTTAGGCGTCTGATTACCTTTTGGGCTGGAATGTGAAAAGTGCTGATCAGTAATGGCGGGAACTCCATCATCATCTAAATTTGCATGTTCAATGACACCATTCGAAGTGTCATTAATGTCATGACCCTGCCAAGTACTTTCCCTAACATTTTCATGATCATCCAATAGTACAGTGGGTCTCATAGCTTTAACATTAATGCCATGCATTTGTGAATCATGTTGTAAATCGGCTGCAGTAGATAATTTATCCAAAAATGCTTCAACATTAATATTGGAATTGAGATTTGAACATGGAGCATTCAAAGTTACATTTGCATGCAAACCCGCTTCGACTGTTGTATCATTTTGAACCAAAGTTGAGCCAACTTGGGCTTAAGAAACCCCGCTGTTTGTAGACCCCACAAACGGGTTTGGTTGACCCGAAAATGAAGTGCCATCAATCTTATTTGCGGCTGAATTGAGTTGTTTTTGTAAAAACTCACTCATACGATCAAGCGATACTTTTGGAATTGAATTTTGACCTTCTGAATGCAGATTTGTATTAATGTTAGGGGCTGAATGTCGAGGAGGTGGTGTCTCAATTCCATACACACGAGAAGGGGATGGTGGCATCGGGTTATCAAACGAAAAACTAGGGTTTTCAATGTTGGAATGGGCCCGGTTCGGTTCAACATCAGAAGCAAGAGGCGACCCAGCAGACACCAAGGTAGGGTTCGAAACACCACCAGAGACCTCCTGGTGGTTGGCCGGAATCTGAACAGCAGCAGCAGTGGCCGTCGGCGGTGGGAAAGTGAAGATGCGCATCATATCGATCGAAACACCCCCTGTAACTTCTTCCAACAATTTATCACTCGAACCAGAACCTACCCCACCCTTAATCGCCCCCTCCCCAGTCCTCTCATGATCGGAATTTGACACAATAGTGGCCGGAAGTGGCAGTGGCTGCACGGTGGTGGTTGTTTTTTGCGGTGGACTCAAAGGAGGAAAACCCTCATTATTCAAATCCGAATTTGATGATGATGATCTCAGATTGTACTTTGATTGTGCATATTTTCGATTGGCTTCCATATCTTGTGAATAAGATTGATCATATTGTTGTATATCACGAACTATATCGGCAAGCACTTTTTCTTCAAAGCCTTCGATTTCTATATCTATCTTTTTTGATTTTTTCCTACTTTTTAATCGAGATTTTGGCATGATATTTCACATGGATTTGTAGGAAATTAAAAAAGGAATTGAATGGGATTTGTTTTGGGATCAAAATCCAGCCAAAAAGTGGCCGGAATTAGCTTAGAAGGCCGGCATACTGTAGCAATAATTGAGAGAAAAAATCAAAGCGTGTAACATCCCAAAACTTAAACGTATATGTTGACTAACGTCGTTAGGTCAAATTCTAAGTCCGTGATATGTTATGTGGACAATATGTGTTTATATGTTTATGTGCCCTATATGTGAGATTTAATTATCTTTAATGAGTGACAATAAAGTAGACTTAATGATGTGTAAAAGGCTTATGTAGTGTGCGAAAGTGCTTCCATGTGTTATGTATATCCCCAATAGGCGTTTTCAAGCGAAATAAAGTCAATATGAAGTCCAGGGACCAATTTTGCCAAAGCTGAAAAGTTAAAAACGGGTTTGGCATGGGATTAGCCTAATCTAGGTTAATTTTG
The DNA here is from genome assembly GCA_034093135.1 of Erigeron breviscapus. Taxonomy (NCBI): domain Eukaryota; kingdom Viridiplantae; phylum Streptophyta; class Magnoliopsida; order Asterales; family Asteraceae; genus Erigeron; species Erigeron breviscapus. The sequence goes on from CM067171.1 coordinate 109,539,172, forward strand.
CAGCCATTAAACATAATTAAAACTAATGCAAAAGTTCCTTCAATTCTTTCTTGATTTCTTAAGAAAATCTTCAAGTTTTGGTCAATCAAATCGTGTGTTTTGTATTGAATCGGATCAGCCACTGTTTGTTCAGGTAATCAATGATTTGTTGTCGATATTTTCAGATCTAATGATGTTTTATAAAGGATCAAATCTGATTTTATAAAGGGTTTTGATAAGTTAGGGTTTATTATGTGTTTAAGCCAATTAATGATCAAAACGGAATCAAACGAGTTTGTAATCGATCATTATGATCAAAATATGTTTAACAATGTCAAAAACGTGTTTTGGGTGAAGCCCAAGTCGATTGATTTCTGGAAAAATGAAGAACAAAGTCGTTTTACGAATTCTGGTCGAAATTGATCTTAAATTCGTGGTGGTTGGCCGGAATCTGAACAGCAGCAGCAGTGGCCGTCGGCGGTGGGAAAGTGAAGATGCGCATCATATCGATCGAAACACCCCCTGTAACTTCTTCCAACAATTTATCACTCGAACCAGAACCTACCCCACCCTTAATCGCCCCCTCCCCAGTCCTCTCATGATCGGAATTTGACACAATAGTGGCCGGAAGTGGCAGTGGCTGCACGGTGGTGGTTGTTTTTTGCGGTGGACTCAAAGGAGGAAAACCCTCATTATTCAAATCCGAATTTGATGATGATGATCTCAGATTGTACTTTGATTGTGCATATTTTCGATTGGCTTCCATATCTTGTGAATAAGATTGATCATATTGTTGTATATCACGAACTATATCGGCAAGCACTTTTTCTTCAAAGCCTTCGATTTCTATATCTATCTTTTTTGATTTTTTTTTTTTAATTTTTTTTTTTTTTTTTTTTTTTTTTTTTTTTTTTTTTTTTTTTTTTTTTTTTTTTTTTTTTTTTTTTTTTTTTTTTTTTTTTTTTTTTTTTTTTTTTTTTTTTTTTTTTTTTTTTTTTTTTTTTTTTTTTTTTTTTTTTTTTTTTTTTTTTTTTTTTTTTTTTTTTTTTTTTTTTTTTTTTTTTTTTTTTTTTTTTTTTTTTTTTTTTTTTTTTTTTTTTTTTTTTTTTTTTTTTTTTTTTTTTTTTTTTTTTTTTTTTTTTTTTTTTTTTTTTTTTTTTTTTTTTTTTTTTTTTTTTTTTTTTTTTTTTTTTTTTTTTTTTTTTTTTTTTTTTTTTTTTTTTTTTTTTTTTTTTTTTTTTTTTTTTTTTTTTTTTTTTTTTTTTTTTTTTTTTTTTTTTTTTTTTTTTTTTTTTTTTTTTTTTTTTTTTTTTTTTTTTTTTTTTTTTTTTTTTTTTTTTTTTTTTTTTTTTTTTTTTTTTTTTTTTTTTTTTTTTTTTTTTTTTTTTTTTTTTTTTTTTTTTTTTTTTTTTTTTTTTTTTTTTTTTTTTTTTTTTTTTTTTTTTTTTTTTTTTTTTTTTTTTTTTTTTTTTTTTTTTTTTTTTTTTTTTTTTTTTTTTTTTTTTTTTTTTTTTTTTTTTTTTTTTTTTTTTTTTTTTTTTTTTTTTTTTTTTTTTTTTTTTTTTTTTTTTTTTTTTTTTTTTTTTTTTTTTTTTTTTTTTTTTTTTTTTTTTTTTTTTTTTTTTTTTTTTTTTTTTTTTTTTTTTTTTTTTTTTTTTTTTTTTTTTTTTTTTTTTTTTTTTTTTTTTTTTTTTTTTTTTTTTTTTTTTTTTTTTTTTTTTTTTTTTTTTTTTTTTTTTTTTTTTTTTTTTTTTTTTTTTTTTTTTTTTTTTTTTTTTTTTTTTTTTTTTTTTTTTTTTTTTTTTTTTTTTTTTTTTTTTTTTTTTTTTTTTTTTTTTTTTTTTTTTTTTTTTTTTTTTTTTTTTTTTTTTTTTTTTTTTTTTTTTTTTTTTTTTTTTTTTTTTTTTTTTTTTTTTTTTTTTTTTTTTTTTTTTTTTTTTTTTTTTTTTTTTTTTTTTTTTTTTTTTTTTTTTTTTTTTTTTTTTTTTTTTTTTTTTTTTTTTTTTTTTTTTTTTTTTTTTTTTTTTTTTTTTTTTTTTTTTTTTTTTTTTTTTTTTTTTTTTTTTTTTTTTTTTTTTTTTTTTTTTTTTTTTTTTTTTTTTTTTTTTTTTTTTTTTTTTTTTTTTTTTTTTTTTTTTTTTTTTTTTTTTTTTTTTTTTTTTTTTTTTTTTTTTTTTTTTTTTTTTTTTTTTTTTTTTTTTTTTTTTTTTTTTTTTTTTTTTTTTTTTTTTTTTTTTTTTTTTTTTTTTTTTTTTTTTTTTTTTTTTTTTTTTTTTTTTTTTTTTTTTTTTTTTTTTTTTTTTTTTTTTTTTTTTTTTTTTTTTTTTTTTTTTTTTTTTTTTTTTTTTTTTTTTTTTTTTTTTTTTTTTTTTTTTTTTTTTTTTTTTTTTTTTTTTTTTTTTTTTTTTTTTTTTTTTTTTTTTTTTTTTTTTTTTTTTTTTTTTTTTTTTTTTTTTTTTTTTTTTTTTTTTTTTTTTTTTTTTTTTTTTTTTTTTTTTTTTTTTTTTTTTTTTTTTTTTTTTTTTTTTTTTTTTTTTTTTTTTTTTTTTTTTTTTTTTTTTTTTTTTTTTTTTTTTTTTTTTTTTTTTTTTTTTTTTTTTTTTTTTTTTTTTTTTTTTTTTTTTTTTTTTTTTTTTTTTTTTTTTTTTTTTTTTTTTTTTTTTTTTTTTTTTTTTTTTTTTTTTTTTTTTTTTTTTTTTTTTTTTTTTTTTTTTTTTTTTTTTTTTTTTTTTTTTTTTTTTTTTTTTTTTTTTTTTAATTAAAACTAATGCAAAAGTTCCTTCAATTCTTTCTTGATTTCTTAAGAAAATCTTCAAGTTTTGGTCAATCAAATCGTGTGTTTTGTATTGAATCGGATCAGCCACTGTTTGTTCAGGTAATCAATGATTTGTTGTCGATATTTTCAGATCTAATGATGTTTTATAAAGGATCAAATCTGATTTTATAAAGGGTTTTGATAAGTTAGGGTTTATTATGTGTTTAAGCCAATTAATGATCAAAACGGAATCAAACGAGTTTGTAATCGATCATTATGATCAAAATATGTTTAACAATGTCAAAAACGTGTTTTGGGTGAAGCCCAAGTCGATTGATTTCTGGAAAAATGAAGAACAAAGTCGTTTTACGAATTCTGGTCGAAGTTAAGTTCCTGATGGCTAAATTCGTTCCCTGTTGGTCATCTTCGTTTGGTGAACGAAGTTTAACTTCGTGGGAAACTAAAGTCGTTCATTAGGAGTCTATTTTCGTTTGATAATGTGTGAGTTAAACTCGTTTGCTAAGTAAAAGTCTAAATTCGTTTGAAAAGGAAGTCTAAGTTCGTTTGTGTGTTAAATTCGTTTTCTGGAATCTAACTTCGTTTGACAAAACGAAGATCATCTTCGTTTGAAACTAAAAACGAAGGCTAAGTTCGTTTGATGCTCAAATTCGTTTTCTAAATTCGTTTAGGCTAAATTCGTAAGGTTTAAAGCTGGACTTTTACGTAGTCAGTCCTAAGGTCATACGAGAGTCGTTTTAAGGTCCCAAATGACTTATATTTCATATGTTAATGTACGATAGGTGTCGGGGATTACTATTAAGCACTATTAGCTCTCTGTTCGCTCGCGTACACTACTACGAGGTAAGATACACTACTTTTGTCACGCTGAGGGTGCAACGAAAATGGTTTCATAAACTATAACCTCCATAACGGTAATGTATAACCTATAATGTGGTTGGGTTGATATGGGAGGTACTCGGGGAATAATGATGACGATGCCTATGCCTAAAATGCTTCCCCGTAGTTATGTTTATGATATGATATGATGAACGGTGGTTTATGATATGATATGCGATGATATGCTTAACGATATTTTATGCTATGATGAACGGTGGTTAATGATATGATGTGATGTTGATTTGTGCATGTATATGTGGCTTGTTCATCTAGAACACTAGACCTTTTTAGGTTGCCATGACACGTGCACGTTTTAAGGGCCCTAACGTGAAAAGATGATAGTATGGATTAGTTTAGGTTAAAGGTGGAAATCTAAACTAAATACGATAAATGCTCGAGCTAATTAGATGTTAAGTGTTATGCATAACCTGTGCCTTACGGTGGTAATAGGTACGTCGTGCCTTACGGTGGTAATAGGTACGTATAGATGGTGCCTGACGGTGGTAATAGGTACGTCATGCCTGACGGTGGTTATAGGTATGTTAAAATGGTTGCTCGGGTGGTTCCTTGCAACAAGTCATATGTGGCGAGTAGTTTCGGGTGGCCTGATGACCCACCTAATGTCATGAACATAACGTGCTACTCATGGATCGACATTGTCTTTCCTTAATGGTAACTTCGGTTACAACTTAACGGTGACCTAGTCACAACCTAATGAGATGAGATGAAATGACGGAATTGATTAGGCACACTTAGGGTCATGAACTCTATGCTTATATGTGATGTGGATACGTTTATACGGTGGTGTGAATGCCTAATTAAAATGACGTAATGTGTTAAAGTGACGATTTAAATGGATGAAATGTTTTGCTTAAACCTGGTGTTATCTTACTTAGCTTTATAGCTAACACTTGTTTCTTTTAATGTGTTGACACCCCTCAGGTTAGGCAGTGAGATGACGTGTGAAGCTTTGGCGAGAGATGGGTAGATGATCAAGCTGGCTTTAGTTTACCCAATAGCTTCGCATAGACCTTATGTTATTGATTTCCTTTATGGAACTTATGTAATGACTATGTTATGATTGCTTTATGTTGGGCAATCTTATGGATTTCTTTTATTACAGATTTGATGCTATTAGTAACACCACCAATGTTTTCTCAACTGTTTTCCTTAGTTGAGTATTTTCCTAAATCGTTTCCGCATGATTTAACGCCGTTAGGCGAAATTTTTTGGAAATCCATATTTTTTACGAAACGGGTGTTACAAGTTGGTATCAGAGAAGTAGTTTAAGTGAACCAAGGCCTATTGACCATAGGATTTGGACTTAAACTTAGGATATGCATGCTAGGTACTCGTAGGATGCCTTAGCTAGTGATGACATGTGATGTAGGATGGGTTGGGATGAGTGCGAGTATGATAAGGCTTACGAGATGTTTATGTTACGATGATATGATTTAGCCTTATCCCAACGAACTTTTGTTTTATTTTGCGCTTATCGACTCCACCATTTTATTGAAGGAAAATGGTTAACACTCGCAACCGCAACATCCAACGCGACGGAGCTACTGCTAGCGTTACTCCACCTGTACATCCGGGTGCAGGTGCTTCTAATGCTGCCAATGCTGCTGCTGTTGCAGCCAATACGAATAGAAATCGAGGAAACCCCCAGCAAGTCAACCAGCCAAGTCCATTAGGTCCTATGCCTCCACCTCCCGGCAATCCACCTAGAGTTAACGAAGCAGTGGTGGAGCAAATCCCTAATGCAGCTGAACTGTACAATCTTGTGCTGACTCTCCAAGCCCAGTTAGCACAGACTCAAGAGCAACTGAACAACGCTCTTGCTGAGAATGCTGAAGGAACTGATGGCAACTACTCAGTGCCATCTCACCACATTGAGCCACCAGTGGATAATGTTGTCGTTCCCCCTGTTAATGTTGATGTGGCTCCTCCTAATGTAGTTCAAGCTCCTCGATTTAAGTTCGAAAGTTTCCAGAAGTGTGGAGCTCAGAAATTCAATGGAACACTTAACGCAGTAGGCTGTATGGAATGGCTTGATGATACTGAGATGGTCTTTGAAGCTTGTGACTGTCCAGAGGATAAAAAGGTGTTGTGTGCGAGTAGAATGTTGAAAGAAGGTGCTCGAGATTGGTGGAAGAGCATTACTATTTCGATGACTCCAGATATGGTATCTGCTATCACATGGGCTACCTTCAAGCAGAAGTTTATTGAGGAGTATATCGGGACTCATGAACAGCGCAAGATGGAAAAGGAGTTTCGTGCTTTGACGGCTGAAATTGGTAAAGTCAATGATTATGCTCGCTCCTTTATGGAAAAGATGAAATTTGTGGGTCATCTATTCAGAACTGATGCAGATCAAGTCGCCTGCTATGTCGATGGTTTACCTCCAAGTTATCGAGGTATTTGTAGGCAGCATAAGACCCTAACTGAAGCAATCAAAGAATCCAAAAAGCTTGATGATGATTTTGCTGCGGATAAGAAAGTTGAAAAGAAAGAAGATGAGAAGAAGTCTGGCAATAAACGGAGGTTTGGTGGGTCAAATCGTTTTGGTAAGAAATTTAAGGGATCTTCATCGTCCTCTGACAAGGGAAGGGCAGACAAGGATGGAAAATGGTGCCCAGGCTGCAAATCTATCCATTCTGGTCAGTGTTCTACAAAGACCCGCAGGTGCAATAGGTGTGGAACTCAGGGTCATACCATTGATCAATGCACTGACAAGGCAAGATGTTATAAATGTGGAGACACCAAGCACCGTATTGCAGACTGCCCGCAGATGAAGAAAGATGAGGGAAAGAAGGCAGAAGCTTCCAAAGCCAAAGCCCGTGCTTTTCAGATGACGGCTGAGGAGGCAAAAGACGATGATCAGGTAGTTACTGCTATCCTTATTGTTAACTCCAAACCTGCTAATGTGTTATTTGATTCTGGTGCGAACAAATCTTTTGTGTCTACTCTGTTTGCTCCTAAGTTAGACATGACTACTAGTTCTTTACGGTGCCCTATAGAAGTAGAAGTGGCTAATGGTGCAACGTCTATTATTCGGGAAGGTTACTCTGATTGTCCTTTAGAAATAGAGGGTCGTTCGTTTACTGCTAACCTGTTACCCGCTACCATTCCTAGTTTCGATGTTGTTCTCGGTATGGATTGGATGTCTAAGAATGATGCTGTCGTCCTATGTTCGAAAAAGATAGTCCGAATCGCTACTCCCGACGGTAAAGGTGTCTGTGTTTATGGTGACAAGAAGCCGGGAAATGTTAAGGTGATCTCGATGATGAAAGCACTTCGTTGTATACGACAAACTAAGTCACATTTTCTAGCTTATGTCATCGATTCCCGTATCGCGAAGCCTACAGTCTCTGATGTCGAAGTTGTTTCCGAGTTTCCTGATGTTTTCCCTGAAGATCTTCCAGGTCTTCCTCCGGATCGTGAGGTTGAATTTTCTATTGACCTTATTCCTGGTGCTACTCCTGTAGCCAAAGCTCCGTATCGATTAGCTCCGACAGAGATGAAGGAGCTGATGACTCAAATTCAGGAACTTTTAGATAAAGGTTTCATTCGTCCGAGTTCCTCTCCATGGGGTGCTCCTATCCTTTTCGTAAAGAAGAAAGACGGATCCATGCGCATGTGTATCGATTATCGCGAGCTGAATAAAAGAACGGTGAAGAATAAATATCCACTCCCTCGCATTGATGATTTATTCGATCAACTTCAAGGTGCTTCTTATTTTTCAAAGATTGACTTACGGTCTGGCTATCATCAATTAAAGGTTGAAGAAGAAAGTGTAGCCAAAACAGCGTTCCGAACTCGATATGGTCATTACGAGTTCCTTGTCATGCCATTCGGTTTGACAAATGCTCCAGCGAAGTTTATGGATTTGATGAACCGGGTCTGTCGACCATTCTTGGATCATTTCGTTATTGTTTTCATCGACGACATTCTTGTGTATTCAAAGACGGAAGAGGAACATAGAGAGCATTTGAGGGCTGTCCTTCAAGTCCTCAGAGAGAAAAAGCTTTATGCTAAGTTCTCCAAGTGTGAGTTCTGGCTAAAGGAAGTTCATTTCCTCGGCCATGTCGTCTCCTCTGATGGTATAAAAGTGGATCCTGCAAAGATAGAAGCGGTGTCGAAGTGGGAGCAGCCTAAGTCTCCAACAGAAATAAAGAGTTTTCTCGGTTTGGCTGGCTACTATCGACGTTTTATTCAAGATTTCTCGCGCATTGCCAAGCCAATGACGGAACTAACGAAGAAAGGTGTGAAGTTTGTGTGGACCGATGCTCAAGAGAAAGCCTTCACAACGTTGAAAAAGAAGTTGTGTGAAGCTCCAGTCTTAGCCTTACCCGAAGGAACAGATGATTTAGTGGTCTATAGTGACGCATCCATCACGGGGTTAGGGTGTGTATTAATGCAACGAGACAAAGTTATCGCTTACGCCTCTCGACAGCTGAAGCCTCATGAGCGGAACTATCCTACTCATGACCTTGAGCTGGCTGCGGTTGTTTTTGCTCTGAAGTTGTGGCGACATTATCTGTATGGTACAAAGTGTACCCTATACACGGATCATAAGAGCTTACAGTATGTGTTTACTCAGAAGGACATGAATGTTAGACAACGGCGGTGGATGGAGTTATTAAAGGATTACGATTGTGAAATTAAATATCACCCAGGCAAAGCTAATGTGGTTGCTGATGCCTTAAGCCGCAAAGGATATGCGAAGAGTAGATTATGTGCGATGATTACAAAGATTGAGTCGAATTTACTGGAACCTATTCGATTAGCTCAAATCGAAGCGTTAAAGGATGATAATGTGAAAGTGGAGTCTATTGGGAAAAAGAAGAAGAACAGACTCCAAATGGAAGAAAATAGTCGTGGCCTTCGAACTTACAAAGGTAGAATATGGGTTCCTCTCTATGGAGGCAATCGTGAGTTAGTAATGGATGAAGCTCACAAAACTAAGTATTCTGTACACCCTGGTGCCACAAAGATGCATGCAGATTTGAAGCCTATTTATTGGTGGCCCAGTATTAAGAACGATGTAATGATGTATGTACAGAAATGTTTGACGTGTGCTAAAGTGAAAGCTGAACATCAAAAGCCTTACGGGAAATTTCAGCAACTTGAGATCCCTGAGTGGAAATGGGATCACATTACGATGGATTTTGTGACCAAACTTCCGAGGACGCCTCGTGGTCACGATATGATATGGGTTATTGTCGATCAATTAACGAAGAGTGCTCACTTTCTCCCAGTTCGTGAGACTGCTCCTATGGAGAACTTCGCTACGTTGTATATTGATGAAGTGGTTACTAAACATGGTGTTCCGATATCGATTGTGTCCGATCGTGATGCTCGATTCGTTTCCAACTTTTGGAAGAGTTTTCAACGGGAAGTTGGTACTCAAGTTCGTCTGAGCACAGCCTATCACCCGCAGACCGATGGGCAAAGTGAAAGGACTATTCAAACGCTCGAAGATATGCTCAGAGCTTGTGTAATGGATTATGGTGGTTCGTGGGACAAACACCTACCTCTTATCGAGTTTGCGTATAACAATAGTTATCATGCAAGTATAGGAATGCCACCTTATGAGATGTTATATGGTAGAAAGTGTCGGACTCCTAGTTGTTGGTTGGAGCCCGGGGAAAAGCAATTTGCTGGACCCGAAGTGGTACAAATTACGGCCGATAAAGTTAATGTTGCAAAGAAAGCCTTACGTGTTGCTCGCGAAAGGCAAAAGTCATATGCTGATAAGAAAAGGAGGCCGTTCGATTTTAAAGAAGGCGAAATGGTTTTACTCAAAGTGTCGCCTTGGAAAGGTGTATTACGGTTTGGAAAACGTGGAAAGTTAAGCCCCAGATTCATTGGACCTTTTAAGATCATTAAGAAGGTTAATGAACAGGCATTTAAGCTGGACTTACCTCCAGAACTTAATGGAATTCACAACACATTTCATGTGTGTTACCTACGTAAGTGCTATGCGAATGAAACGGATGTCATTCCACTCGAGGACGTAAGTATTAATCCCAACAAGCAGATTGTCGATGAACCTGTTGCTATATTGGGAAGGAAACAAAAGAAGCTACGACGAAAGACTATCGATCTAGTTCTCATAAAGTGGAAACACAATCACGGCGAAAGTATGACTTGGGAGACCGAGTCCGTAATGCGGGAGACCTATCCCCACCTTTTTGATGCTGAAGTGATTCCGGGGACGGAATCCTCTTAAGGGGGAGGTAATTGTAACATCCCAAAACTTAAACGTATATGTTGACTAACGTCGTTAGGTCAAATTCTAAGTCCGTGATATGTTATGTGGACAATATGTGTTTATATGTTTATGTGCCCTATATGTGAGATTTAATTATCTTTAATGAGTGACAATAAAGTAGACTTAATGATGTGTAAAAGGCTTATGTAGTGTGCGAAAGTGCTTCCATGTGTTATGTATATCCCCAATAGGCGTTTTCAAGCGAAATAAAGTCAATATGAAGTCCAGGGACCAATTTTGCCAAAGCTGAAAAGTTAAAAACGGGTTTGGCATGGGATTAGCCTAATCTAGGTTAATTTTGCAGCCATTAAACATAATTAAAACTAATGCAAAAGTTCCTTCAATTCTTTCTTGATTTCTTAAGAAAATCTTCAAGTTTTGGTCAATCAAATCGTGTGTTTTGTATTGAATCGGATCAGCCACTGTTTGTTCAGGTAATCAATGATTTGTTGTCGATATTTTCAGATCTAATGATGTTTTATAAAGGATCAAATCTGATTTTATAAAGGGTTTTGATAAGTTAGGGTTTATTATGTGTTTATATGTTTATGTGCCCTATATGTGAGATTTAATTATCTTTAATGAGTGACAATAAAGTAGACTTAATGATGTGTAAAAGGCTTATGTAGTGTGCGAAAGTGCTTCCATGTGTTATGTATATCCCCAATAGGCGTTTTCAAGCGAAATAAAGTCAATATGAAGTCCAGGGACCAATTTTGCCAAAGCTGAAAAGTTAAAAACGGGTTTGGCATGGGATTAGCCTAATCTAGGTTAATTTTGCAGCCATTAAACATAATTAAAACTAATGCAAAAGTTCCTTCAATTCTTTCTTGATTTCTTAAGAAAATCTTCAAGTTTTGGTCAATCAAATCGTGTGTTTTGTATTGAATCGGATCAGCCACTGTTTGTTCAGGTAATCAATGATTTGTTGTCGATATTTTCAGATCTAATGATGTTTTATAAAGGATCAAATCTGATTTTATAAAGGGTTTTGATAAGTTAGGGTTTATTATGTGTTTAAGCCAATTAATGATCAAAACGGAATCAAACGAGTTTGTAATCGATCATTATGATCAAAATATGTTTAACAATGTCAAAAACGTGTTTTGGGTGAAGCCCAAGTCGATTGATTTCTGGAAAAATGAAGAACAAAGTCGTTTTACGAATTCTGGTCGAAGTTAAGTTCCTGATGGCTAAATTCGTTCCCTGTTGGTCATCTTCGTTTGGTGAACGAAGTTTAACTTCGTGGGAAACTAAAGTCGTTCATTAGGAGTCTATTTTCGTTTGATAATGTGTGAGTTAAACTCGTTTGCTAAGTAAAAGTCTAAATTCGTTTGAAAAGGAAGTCTAAGTTCGTTTGTGTGTTAAATTCGTTTTCTGGAATCTAACTTCGTTTGACAAAACGAAGATCATCTTCGTTTGAAACTAAAAACGAAGGCTAAGTTCGTTTGATGCTCAAATTCGTTTTCTAAATTCGTTTAGGCTAAATTCGTAAGGTTTAAAGCTGGACTTTTACGTAGTCAGTCCTAAGGTCATACGAGAGTCGTTTTAAGGTCCCAAATGACTTATATTTCATATGTTAATGTACGATAGGTGTCGGGGATTACTATTAAGCACTATTAGCTCTCTGTTCGCTCGCGTACACTACTACGAGGTAAGATACACTACTTTTGTCACGCTGAGGGTGCAACGAAAATGGTTTCATAAACTATAACCTCCATAACGGTAATGTATAACCTATAATGTGGTTGGGTTGATATGGGAGGTACTCGGGGAATAATGATGACGATGCCTATGCCTAAAATGCTTCCCCGTAGTTATGTTTATGATATGATATGATGAACGGTGGTTTATGATATGATATGCGATGATATGCTTAACGATATTTTATGCTATGATGAACGGTGGTTAATGATATGATGTGATGTTGATTTGTGCATGTATATGTGGCTTGTTCATCTAGAACACTAGACCTTTTTAGGTTGCCATGACACGTGCACGTTTTAAGGGCCCTAACGTGAAAAGATGATAGTATGGATTAGTTTAGGTTAAAGGTGGAAATCTAAACTAAATACGATAAATGCTCGAGCTAATTAGATGTTAAGTGTTATGCATAACCTGTGCCTTACGGTGGTAATAGGTACGTATAGATGGTGCCTGACGGTGGTAATAGGTACGTATAGATGGTGCCTGACGGTGGTAATAGGTACGTATAGATGGTGCCTGACGGTGGTTAATGATATGATGTGATGTTGATTTGTGCATGTATATGTGGCTTGTTCATCTAGAACACTAGACCTTTTTAGGTTGCCATGACACGTGCACGTTTTAAGGGCCCTAACGTGAAAAGATGATAGTATGGATTAGTTTAGGTTAAAGGTGGAAATCTAAACTAAATACGATAAATGCTCGAGCTAATTAGATGTTAAGTGTTATGCATAACCTGTGCCTTACGGTGGTAATAGGTACGTATAGATGGTGCCTGACGGTGGTAATAGGTACGTATAGATGGTGCCTGACGGTGGTAATAGGTACGTATAGATGGTGCCTGACGGTGGTAATAGGTACGTATAGATGGTGCCTGACGGTGGTAATAGGTACGTATAGATGGTGCCTGACGGTGGTAATAGGTACGTCATATGCCTGACGGTGGTTATAGGTATGTTAAAATGGTTGCTCGGGTGGTTCCTTGCAACAAGTCATATGTGGCGAGTAGTTTCGGGTGGCCTGATGACCCACCTAATGTCATGAACATAACGTGCTACTCATGGATCGACATTGTCTTTCCTTAATGGTAACTTCGGTTACAACTTAACGGTGACCTAGTCACAACCTAATGAGATGAGATGAAATGACGGAATTGATTAGGCACACTTAGGGTCATGAACTCTATGCTTATATGTGATGTGGATACGTTTATACGGTGGTGTGAATGCCTAATTAAAATGACGTAATGTGTTAAAGTGACGATTTAAATGGATGAAATGTTTTGCTTAAACCTGGTGTTATCTTACTTAGCTTTATAGCTAACACTTGTTTCTTTTAATGTGTTGACACCCCTCAGGTTAGGCAGTGAGATGACGTGTGAAGCTTTGGCGAGAGATGGGTAGATGATCAAGCTGGCTTTAGTTTACCCAATAGCTTCGCATAGACCTTATGTTATTGATTTCCTTTATGGAACTTATGTAATGACTATGTTATGATTGCTTTATGTTGGGCAATCTTATGGATTTCTTTTATTACAGATTTGATGCTATTAGTAACACCACCAATGTTTCTCAACTGTTTTCCTTAGTTGAGTATTTTCCTAAATCGTTTCCGCATGATTTAACGCCGTTAGGCGAAATTTTTTGGAAATCCATATTTTTTACGAAACGGGTGTTACAAGTTGGTATCAAAGAGAAATGATTTTGCTTCTTTCTTTTTACCTTCCATCTTAATACATTCTTATTTCCATTTTATAGACTGTGACTAAAATGTCCTTAACCTCTATCTCTCCCTCACCCAGAAACACATAGCAAAAACCCTAACTCAAAATTCGTCCCCCTTTCATATCCCACCGCAACAACTCATCACATCTCCGACGACAATGAAATTACTTTTACGTTAATAACCACACCATCACGCCGCCGTTACCGCCGCTGCATTGCGCGGGCACCAATCTAGTATTTGAAAATGATAAACATGTTAAGTCGTTAACGTTATTACATGTACGGATGGTATTAATTTGAGTAGTATACCGTATCGAACCGACACTGAGCTAATGGAAGAAAAAATTAATAGCACAACGGTAACTACAAATGTAGGATTAAAAAAAAAAAAAAAAAAAAAAAAAAAAAAAAAAAAAAAAAAAAAAAAAAAAAAAAAAAAAAAAAAAAAAAAAAAAAAAAAAAAAAAAAAAAAAAAAAAAAAAAAAAAAAAAAAAAAAAAAAAAAAAAAAAAAAAAAAAAAAAAAAAAAAAAAAAAAAAAAAAAAAAAAAAAAAAAAAAAAAAAAAAAAAAAAAAAAAAAAAAAAAAAAAAAAAAAAAAAAAAAAAAAAAAAAAAAAAAAAAAAAAAAAAAAAAAAAAAAAAAAAAAAAAAAAAAAAAAAAAAAAAAAAAAAAAAAAAAAAAAAAAAAAAAAAAAAAAAAAAAAAAAAAAAAAAAAAAAAAAAAAAAAAAAAAAAAAAAAAAAAAAAAAAAAAAAAAAAAAAAAAAAAAAAAAAAAAAAAAAAAAAAAAAAAAAAAAAAAAAAAAAAAAAAAAAAAAAAAAAAAAAAAAAAAAAAAAAAAAAAAAAAAAAAAAAAAAAAAAAAAAAAAAAAAAAAAAAAAAAAAAAAAAAAAAAAAAAAAAAAAAAAAAAAAAAAAAAAAAAAAAAAAAAAAAAAAAAAAAAAAAAAAAAAAAAAAAAAAAAAAAAAAAAAAAAAAAAAAAAAAAAAAAAAAAAAAAAAAAAAAAAAAAAAAAAAAAAAAAAAAAAAAAAAAAAAAAAAAAAAAAAAAAAAAAAAAAAAAAAAAAAAAAAAAAAAAAAAAAAAAAAAAAAAAAAAAAAAAAAAAAAAAAAAAAAAAAAAAAAAAAAAAAAAAAAAAAAAAAAAAAAAAAAAAAAAAAAAAAAAAAAAAAAAAAAAAAAAAAAAAAAAAAAAAAAAAAAAAAAAAAAAAAAAAAAAAAAAAAAAAAAAAAAAAAAAAAAAAAAAAAAAAAAAAAAAAAAAAAAAAAAAAAAAAAAAAAAAAAAAAAAAAAAAAAAAAAAAAAAAAAAAAAAAAAAAAAAAAAAAAAAAAAAAAAAAAAAAAAAAAAAAAAAAAAAAAAAAAAAAAAAAAAAAAAAAAAAACTACAAATGTAGGATTAACCTTCTTAAATACTTTTATGAATTTTTTACGATCACATCCTGCCGGAATTGCTTGAAGTATAAAGATGTTGGCATCCTACCCCTCAATCACTCACTTTCTATTCACTCACTACTCACTAGGCATGGGCATGGGACTGGTACCGTCCCGTACCGGTCCCGGTACCGACGGTACCGATCCCAAGTTTGAGCAAAACATAGTACCGATCCCGGTCTTATCTGAATTGGTACCGGTACCGATACTGTACGGGACGGGACTGGGATATCAGTACCAAATCCCGACTAGTCCCGAAAATCATAAAGATGTGAAGCAACAAGAAAGAAACGGTGCTGCTGCTAAAATTTTTAGTACTCTTAAACACATTGCACTTTATAGTATGTTTAAACGCTAGAATTCAGAAGTTCGCATTGCACTTTGAACGCTAGAATTCAGAAGTTTAATTTTAGACTAGTTTATCATAATCCTATCTTTTTATTCCAAGATAGTAAATCCATTTGCTCAAAAAAAACTTACATTCAGGGGACTAATTTGTATTGCATGGGATAACTTGTATTTCATTTATCCAAGTAGTTTACATTTACTTTAATAATAATTCACAGATAATAAGTGATATATATATATATATATATATATATATATATATATATATATATATATATATATATATATATATATATATATATATATATATATATATATATATATATATATATATATATATATATATATATATATATATATATATATATATATATATATATATATATATATATATATATATATATATATATATATATATATATATATATATATATATATATATATATATATATATATATATATATATATATATATATATATATATATATATATATATATATATATATATATATATATATATATATATATATATATATATATATATATATATATATATATATATATATATATATATATATATATATATATATATATATATATATATATATATATATATATATATATATATATATATATATATATATATATATATATATATATATATATATATATATATATATATATATATATATATATATATATATATATATATATATATATATATATATATATATATATATATATATATATATATATATATATATATATATATATATATATATATATATATATATATATATATATATATATATATATATATATATATATATATATATATATATATATATATATATATATATATATATATATATATATATATATATATATATATATATATATATATATATATATATATATATATATATATATATATATATATATATATATATATATATATATATATATATATATATATATATATATATATATATATATATATATATATATATATATATATATATATATATATATATATATATATATATATATATATATATATATATATATATATATATATATATATATATATATATATATATATATATATATATATATATATATATATATATATATATATATATATATATATATATATATATATATATATATATATATATATATATATATATATATATATATATATATATATATATATATATATATATATATATATATATATATATATATATATATATATATATATATATATATATATATATATATATATATATATATATATATATATATATATATATATATATATATATATATATATATATATATATATATATATATATATATATATATATATATATATATATATATATATATATATATATATATATATATATATATATATATATATATATATATATATATATATATATATATATATATATATATATATATATATATATATATATATATATATATATATATATATATATATATATATATATATATATATATATATATATATATATATATATATATATATATATATATATATATATATATATATATATATATATATATATATATATATATATATATATATATATATATAT
The DNA here is from genome assembly GCA_034093135.1 of Erigeron breviscapus. Classification (NCBI taxonomy): domain Eukaryota; kingdom Viridiplantae; phylum Streptophyta; class Magnoliopsida; order Asterales; family Asteraceae; genus Erigeron; species Erigeron breviscapus. The sequence continues at coordinate 109,555,914 of CM067171.1, forward strand.
ATATATATATATATATATATATATATATATATATATATATATATATATATATATATATATCCATATATATGTATACATGTTTAGAACGGATGAGGGCAACGCCCGTACCGTATCCACCCGAAAACGAAACTGATGATTGCCGGAGATGTCGCCGGAGGTGGTGGCGGTGGTTGTCTCGCCGGAGAAGAAGGAAGAAGGAGGAGGTGGTGACGGTCGCCGGAGAAGAAGGTGGTGGCTGGAGGCGGCAGTCTCGCCGGAGAAGAAGGAGGAAGAAGATGCTTGATCCAACGGTGGAGATTGATCCCTTTGTACTTTTTGGATTGCTTGTACTCTATTTAACCCACCCCTAGGTATAGATATACATATATAACATATATGAAAAATATATACACATTAATAAGATATATAGATATGGGTATACATAGCATTCCTTAAAAGTATATATAAATTGTCACTTTTCTTGCATGTCGGGACCAAATGGGACCATCGGGATTTACTCGGTATTTCCCGGTCCCGGTACTGATTGGTATCGGTCCGGCGAACTCATAAAAATGGGTACCGGTACCGATCCCGATTGAACTCGGGACCACTTCCCGGTACCGGGTTCGGGACGGTACCGGACGATATCGAGATTTGGGACTTTCTACTCATCCCTATTACTCACTTCTAACCAATCCCCCTATACCACCTCATTTATCCCTAATTCATACCACAATCTACTTTTTCATTGGCAACCCATCACTCACTCACCACTTATAATAATTTTAATTTTATTTAAAACTAAAGTTTTAACAATATCTAAATAAAAAAAATACTTCATTAAAATTGAAAAGCTTACATTTAAAACAAGTAAAACCAGAATTACAAATTCCGATTTCAAACACGTCGAACGAAACTCGGAATTTATTATTTCTAGTTTTAAAAATGGAAGGTGAAACCGGATTAACAAATTCCGGTTTCAAAGAGAGAGGATGGAACTGGAATTAGTAATTTTGGTTTCAGAAAGTGATGTGACATGCCAATACATTAATTAACGTTGGAGAACTCGCTACTCAAAATCGGCTCAGCAGATGAAAGTAGGGAGTTTTTAGTAACTTGATGAGTAATCAGAAAATACTGGATAAAACTTTTATGTATAAAAGTACTAAAATATATATAAGAACGAAATGCATTTTTGGTTCCTGTGATATCATACCATTTGCAATCTCGGTCCAAACTTATGCAAAGTGGCGATTTGCGTCCCTGTGATATCGACTTAGTGGCGAATCTCAGTCCAAATAAACATATCCGTCTATTTTCTACCGTTAAGGACATCATGTGCCCCTCATGTGAGGGGCAATATTGTCTTTTCATACAAACAAAAACCATTTTTGCAATAACTTTTTCCACTTGTCAAAACACTATCAATAATATACTTTACAAAAATAAATAACAAATATTCATCATCATCAATCATCCAAATCTATACCTATTTACAAGTTGTATATAATATCATCATCATCATATGTAAAATAACATCATAATTTTACTAAATCTATATCTTTTTACTAGATCATCCTTCCCTTTCAAGTACTTGGGTATGCCTATTGGTGGAAGCTCTGCGAGAATAAGCACATGGGAACCAATCATCGCTAAGTTTCAGAAAAGATTGTCGAATTGGAAAGCTAGCATGTTATCTATTGGTGGAAGATCTACCTTGATTTCTTCGGTGCTTGGATCCCTAGGTATATATTACCTCTCCATTTTTCGCATGCCGAAGAAAGTCAATAACATTCTGGAATCTTTAAGATCTTCGTTTTTTTGGGGTGGCACCAAGAATAATAGAAAAATCTCATGGGTGAAATAGGGTTCGGTACTTGCTGCGAAAGATGATGGTGGGGTGGGATGTGGAGGGCTTGTAATAATTCGAACAGCTTGTGGGTTCATGTGATTACTGCAATACACGGGGAAGATTGTTTTCTCAAGCTCTCGTGGAAACATTGAGGGTTATGGCAGAGAATTGGCGACTCAGCAAAGACCCTTCATGACATTCCAAACTTTTAATCATAACGTCATCACAAGAAAAATCGGTAATGGGCGCAATACTAAATTTTGGACTGATGTTTGGTGTGGGGAGTCTAATTTTGCATCCTTATTTCCGAGACTTTTTGCTCTTGAGTCTCAAAAAGATTGCACAGTAAGTAGTTGTAGAGGGCTTTCATGCTGGGAATGGAGATGGAATAGACCGATTAGATCGATTCGTGAAGTGACAATGATTCAACGACTGGTCGACAATCTCCCGAGTAATCTTATCAGCGAAGATGAAGATGACGATAAATGAGTTTGGAATCTTGATGGCAAGTCTGAGTTTTCTATTGCCCAGATTAGACATTGTTTTGATCATCACCGTCTTCCGATTTCATGTAACATGAAGACGAAATGGAGTAGGCTGGTTCCTAAAAAAGTAAACTTGTTTGTTTGGAGACTCAGACGAGATGCTCTACCTACGACTATTAATTTGTTTGCAAGAGGTATTGATATAACTTCAGCTAGATGCATGAATTGTTCTAATGGTATTGAGCTGCTTGATCATGTCTTTCATCAATGCAAGTTAGTAAAAGATACAAGAAGCCTCCTTAGTAATTGGCTGAAGCAGGATATTCCTGATGACCATCCTAATAGGATTTTGTCTTGGTGCGATAATCTTCATATCTTGGCGGCTAATCGATACAAAGTTGAAGCCATTATGTTTACTTGGTGGTGGCTTATTTGGAAAGTTAGAAACAACGCCCTACATAATGATATTCACGAATCTGGTAAGGAAATCTTTTACTCCATCACCTCGTTCTCTTATCTTTGGATAAAAAGTCGAGACAAGAAGCCTTCTATCTCGTGGGATTCTTGGATCGAGACTCCACTTAGCACTTAATTTTGGTCCTTTTTCTTAGTCTTGTTGTCTTGTTTCCTCAGAACTTGTTTGGGGTCGCACCAAAAACACCACGAAGTGAAAACCGGTGGCATGGCCTTCGTCGGTGGGGTTTTTTCTTATGTCTCAGTTTTTATAATTGGCATAAGTTTTTTCAACCTTTTTGCAACCTTAGCAGTTAAAGTTCTGGGTAGGTCTAGAATGTGTTCGCTGTTGTATTTCTAGATTTTGTAATCTGTTGTACCTTATCCTCTAGCGTCTTGCTAGAGGAGTTATAGTAATATAATTTTTGCCGTTCGGAAAAAAAAATATCTTTTTACTAGAACATATATTTATACCTCATCAAATTATATGTAATTTCCAACATGTTTCAAAAGAAAATATACGAAGAAAAAAAAAGAAGAAAAAGAGGAATTAAATTGCAGTGCTCCATGTGAACTTGTACAGTACTCCATGTGAACTTGTGAACTCATCATCTCAAGATTTGGAAATCAATAAAGCTTTCGACTCCACTAAAAATCATCATCAAACCCCCCACTTCAATTTCCATCCCAACTTTCTTTTAAACAAAACTCAACATCACCATCATCTTAATCAAATTCAAATTCAAATCAAATCATGGGTGGTTATTGGGGTTTATCAATAGTCCTATTAGTAGCAACCACCGCAGCCTTTACATGTACTACGATCACCGGAAATTCCGAAGGATGCACTTCGTCGGAGCTTAAATGATCCAGGTAAAGTACTTCAAAGCTGGGATCCGAATCTTGTATAATTCTAGTAGGTATAATGTCCGATTATCAGTAGATCCGCCACCGCGACCTCCAAACACCCCGTCAACATCGCCCTTCAGATCCGCCACCGTGACCACCACATCAAATTATACTCGTGTTCAATCTTTATTCAACATCAAGTTAAAGGCCTGCTTTTGTGATTAGATTTACAGTTATTTTATTGTTCATTAAGTTTTTTATCTGTTATTGTTGTTGATATAAATTTGATGTTGTTTGATGATGATGATGATGATGTATCTTTCTTATGAAGATCATAAAAAGGAGAATTTGGATGATAATAGTATAATACGGAGATGATGATGAGTTTACTTTGGTCAAACATTGAAAGCGGAACCAATATGATTTTTTATTTCCTATATTACCTTTTAGTTAATTTTTTAAATGAAAAAACATGAAGTTTTTTTAGCAAGAATGGTCCTTTTGTTTATAAAGACAATATTGCCCCTCACATGAGGGGCACATGATGTCTTTAACGGTAGAAAATAGATGGATCTGTTTATTTGGACTGAGATCGCCACTAAGTTGATATCATAGGGACGCGAATCGCCACTTTGCATAAGTTTGGACCGAAATTGCAAATGGTGTGATATCACAGGGACCAAAAATGCATTTCGTTCTATATATAATATGTATATTATTTTATATACATAAATATAATGAAAACTGAACAAAAATAGTCCCCATATTACTTTTGATCGATATAGTCAGTCTCGAGCCTTGGTCTACCATCATTTTCTTATGATTATTGGTTAGAGGCAAAATAAACATTCTTAATTTTTAAATGGATAGTAATAAATAGATGGGGATTTGGGCCACTTAGTTCAAGTAAACAAAATACTCTAAATAATTAAGAGAGGGTTCTTTGAAAATGAGATAATGAGTTTTCTCTGAAATTTTGTATATATGAAAAGGTACAAAAAAGTTAAAAAAAAAAAAAAATTATCTTATTGAAATCTTAAAATATCTACATATCCTCCAATCAAAACACTTCATGTTATTTTGCATCACCCTCTATTTAATTGTCTTATATAAATAACATCTACCTCCTTTACACATTTTTATTCTCTTGGTCTCGTTTTAAAATTCAAGCTTGTCTTTATGCAATTGAACAAACTCGATTACTTGAATTACAATTTCTTTCTTTTAATCCTAATCTACTTTTTGGATTAGATGAAAAAAAAAAAAAAAAATCATGTTGGGATTTTTGGGTTTTTATCAAAGCAATATTATCCTTATAATATTAAAACGCAGCGGAAAATTGAACCATTTCAATGTGACATATGTAGTTAAAATCAAATTTTAACTTATAAAATAAAACCCAAACAATAAGGATCCATGTATATGAATAGCATACATACAAAACAACAACCATAGGGTGTTTAGAAGACTACCTTCTTCCAAGCTAATGAGAAGGATGAATGAAGGAGATGATGTCTTCAAATGGCAAGTCTTCAACCTAGAAGAACCTCAAGCTTGTATACCCCAAGCTTCCAACAAACACCCTAAATTATGCTAGGAATTAAACTTGAAACCCCTTTCTTCTTTTTCCCTTTGGCTGATTTTTCCAAGAACCAAATATGAGAAGAAAACTAGTTGAGAGAGCAAAATGAGAGAGATATTTTTCTTGCTTGTAAGAGTTGTGTAAAATTGATCACTCTATGTGTGTATAAGGCCTTATGTCATGTGTCTTGTGTAACATGCAAGACAACAAGTGTCATATTGCATGTAAGAGCACATGGGGAGGGGGGGCCGGCCCCTTAGTCCATCACATGGACGTTAACCCACTGCGCCGCAGTGGGTCTGATACACTCCCACTGCGCCGCAGTGGGAACTCTCTGGCCTTCGTGTGCAAAAACCCCCACTGCGCCGCAGTGGGTTTGACACGCTCCCACTGCGCCGCAGTGGGAACTCTCTGGCCTTAAAACATAGTCTCTCAAAATAAATCATCCATATAATTTATTTACATATCTCAAATGCAATTATTTAGAAAACCACTTTCTAAATGTTTCAAGTATTGATATTTATTTAAAGATCATATCTTATAAATAAAATCATTAGTGTTTGTCTAGCTTGTTATTGGGTATGACCCGACTTGGATCATCACGTACTAGCCACGTCAATTTAATATGTGTCTTGGGCAGACGAATTCCAACAATCTCCCACTTGCACAAGATTCATAGAAGATTGACGCAAGCAGCAAATACCGCCTAACAACGGTTTGCTACCCCTAATACGTATGACGAAGTGCCATTCAATAACATCATCCTCTTCAAGTCCCTTACTTGAAAATGATTTAGGTGAATCGATCATTTATCCTTTTGTCACAGATGTCATGTTAAATCCTAGAGACACAGAGTGATCATTCTCTATTGATTTAACTTTGTAGCAGGCCTTAGACATCTTACTCTCAACGAATAAGAGGGACAAATTCCATCTCGACTACATACGTCTCTCACAATCACCTTATATCATACCTGAGCTTAGTCTTATGTACTGCCATGTTTCAGAACAGCGAAGACTAAGTCAAAGTATAATATTCAGTGAATATCAAGACCCAATATGTATCTCAGGTCTGAGGACACAATGATATTCGCCTTTTAACTCAAGATTACTTATGATCAATCACAGAGATTCCATGTAGTAATGCTTGATTGCAGGTCAGTCCAATATTTGTATCCCACAAATATCTATGAACCTTGGTAGCAACACTTTGCTCTATATTCAAAACCTTTTGAATATCTACCAATCCGAGTTCATAATAATCTTACATTCATATTTGTTCCCACAAATATGATCGACTACGGACATTTAGAATAATTAACTTATTCATGGATTTAAACATGCAAAATGGAACATAACACAATTTAAATGCAAAATACCAATATTCATATAAATGTGTTAATAACTATAAGTGTTCCGATATCCAAATACATAAAATAGATCAAATCCAATCACTAGAATATCGAAGTCCCATGGCACAAGTATGACTCTCATGCTTAGGCCTTTCAAGGAGCTTCGTGAGTGGGTCCGCAACATTTTGATCGGTGTGAACTTTGTGAATACATATCTTTCCCTTTTCAACTTCATCCCTTATGTAGTTGAATCTCCGCTCAATGTGCCTAGTCTTTTGATGTGCACGAGGTTCCTTGATTTGAGCAATCGCACCCTCGTTATCACAAAGAATTTCTAGGGGTCCTTGAATGGAAGGAACAACCCCTAGATCGGCAATGAATTTCTTCAACCATGCAGCTTCTTGTGCTGCTAGAGAAGCGGCGATGTATTCCGATTCTGTAGTGGACAATGCAACTACATCTTGCTTTGAGCTTTTCCAAGAAACAGCTCCTCCATTTAGAATGAAGATATACCCCGATTGTGATCGAGAATCATCTCGATCAGTTTGGAAACTCGCATCCGTGTAACCCTTTACAACGAGTTCCTCCTCACCAGATCCATATATTAAGAACATATCTTTAGTGTTTCTAAGATATTTCAATATATATTTGACAGCCATCCAATGACTATCTCCTGGATTTTGCTGGTATCTACTTGTCATGCTTAAAGCGCATGACACGTCCGGTCTCGTGCATATCATAGCATACATGATGGATCCTATAGCAGATGCATATGGGATTCCACTCATTCTCTCTTGCTCAACTTTTGAGCTGGGAGATTGAGAAGTACTCAATATAGTTCCTCTTTGAATAGGCACCAAACCCTTTTTGGAGTTTTCCATCTTGAACCTTTTCAAGATCTTGTCTATGTATGCACTTTGATTCAAACCTATTAAGCGCCTTGATCTATCCCTATAGATCCTTATTCCCAAAATATAGGCGGCTTTCACCAAGATCCTTAATGGAAAAGCAACTTCCAAGCCAGGCTTTTACACCTTCCAAGGTTGGAATGTCATTTCCAAATAGTAGAATGTCATCGACATATAATACTAGAAAAGTAATGATGCTCCCACTAGCCTTCTTATACACACAAGCTTCATCGGCATTTTTGATGAAGCCAAATTTCTTGACTTCTTCATCAAAACGACGATTCCAGCTTCTTGATGCTTGTTTCAATCCATAGATTGATTTCTTTAACTTGCATACCTTTTTAGGATGTTTAGGATCGACAAAACCTTCAGGCTGATCCATATAGACATCTTCCTCAAGATATCCATTTAGAAAAGCGGTTTTGACATCCATTTGCCATATCTCATAGTCATAATGTGCGGCTATGGCAAATAATATCCTAATAGACTTTAGCATTGCACAGGCGAAAAAGTTTCATCATAATCGACCCCTCGAGTTTGAGTGAAACCTTTTGCTACAAGTCTAGCTTTATAAGTACTCGAGTTTCCATGCATATCGTGTTTCAATTTGAACACCCACTTACTTCCAACTACTTTGGAATTAGGAGGTTCAACAACCAATTCCCAAACTTGGTTGTCATACATGGATTGCATCTCAGCGTTCATGGCCTCTAGCCATTTGTCCGAATCTGATTTGGACATAACATCATGGTAGGTGGTAGGTTCATCAGAAACTACCATGTAGCATTCATCCACGAGAAATCCATATCTCTCAGGTGGATAAGTAGCTCTACCAGATCTACGAACGTTTTGTGTGTCTTGATCAACCCTTTGATCATCTTCAACAACCTTTTGTTGAATGCTAGTGTCACCCAAGTGTGTATCTGTCAGTGGTTCTTGATCTTCTTCAAGTTCCACTGTTCTGGAACTAGTTCCTTCCATAAGAAATTTAGTTTCCAAGAACTCAGCCTTTCGAGCAACAAATACATTTTGCTCATTAGGATTGTAGAAATAATATCCCAAATCATCTTTGGGATACCCTACAAAGATACATTTAGTGGATCGGGGCTCTAATTTGTTTGAGGCATCATGTCTTACATAAGCCTCACAACCCCATACCTTTAAATATGATAAAGATGGAACTCTTCCATGCCATATTTCAAAAGGTGTTTTCTCCACTTTCTTGGTGGGAGCCATATTTAAAATTCGGGCAGCAGAGATTATGGCATATCCCCAAAATGATAGAGGTAGTGAGCTTCTGCTCATCATGGAACGAACCATATCTAATAGAGTTCGATTCCTCCTTTCAGACACACCATTATGTTGTGGTGTTCCAGGTGGAGTTAGTTGTGAGACGATCCCACAACTTCTAAGATGATCTTGAAAAGCATCACTTAGGTATTCACCTCCTCTATCAGAACGAAGAATTTTAATTGTCTTACTGAGTTGGTTTTCTACTTCATTCTTGAAAATTTTGAACATTTCAAAAGCTTCACTCTTATGTTTTAATAAGTATACATAACCGTAACGACTATAGTCATCGGTGAATGTAATGAAGTATCTTTCACCATTCCTAGTCATTGGCTTAAAAGGACCACATACATCCGAATGTATGATACCTAATAAATCTTTTGCCCTTTCATTTGTGCCTTTGAAAGGTGCTTTAGTCATCTTGCCTTGTAAACAAGATTCACATACATTAAATGAATCATTTGATTTTGTCTTCAAGAGACCATTCTTTTGAAGTGTTAGTATGCGATTCTTATTTATATGGCCAAGACGACAATGCCAAATATAGGTTTCACTTAAATCTAATTTAAGTTTCTTGGTGGTAGCTTGGTACATTGAGTTATCATATGTGGTGTTTTCATGAACCAATTCATAAATACCATTTAAAGGCATAGCTTTAAAATAAAATACATCATTCAAAGAAACATGGATATCATTGTTAACAAAATTAAAATCATATCCAACAAGTCTTAAACGGGAAACTGAAATAATACTCCTAGTCAAACTAGGTGCATACAAAACATTGTTCAATACAATTTCCAAACCATTTGGAAGTTTCAAAAGATAGTCTCCTTGGGCTTCAACATGCACCAATGCACCATTGCCCATAAAAAGACTAATGTCTCCCTTCTTGATGCGCTTCTTTCTTATGAACCCCTGTAACATATTACAAATATGAGTTCCACATCCGGTATCCAATACCCATATGTAAGAAAAAACTGTATTAAGCTCAATATATATCATAAATATTGTACCTGAGGTTTGCCCTGCATCCCTCTTAGCTTTTAACTCTTTGAGGTAGGTTGGACAATTACGTTTCCAATGTCCTACCTCCCCACACTCAAAGCATGGGTCATTGACAGCAACCTTTTGCTTCTTCGCTTTTGGGGTATCCATTTTTCCCTTTCCTTTGCCTTTAAAATTCCCTTTGAAGTTACCCTTTCCCTTAGCAACATTTGCCTTGGGTCTGGAGTAAGCCCTTTTCTTTCCGCCTTCATTGATCATGAGAACGGGTTGAACTTTTCCTCCCATACTAGCCTCGGCCGTTTTGAGCATCCCATGAAGCTCGGAAACGGTCTTGTCCCATCCATTCATGTTATAATTTAACACGAAAGTCTCAAATCTCTTAGATAATGAGTTAAGGATCATATCCGTAGCTAACTCATTTGAGACGGGACAATTAAGCCTTTCGAGGCGATCAATGTAGCTTTTCATTTTAAGAACATATGTTGATACGGGTTGTGATCATCCATGCGACATGCATGAAGCGCTCGAACCGTTTCGAAGCGTTCAGCCCTTGCCTTTTGTTGGAACATTTCCTTGAGTTGGGTAATCATGTCGTATGCCCCATGTGCTCGAACTCCTTTTGGAGTTCGGGAGTCATACTCGCTAGCATTATGCAACTAACTTGCACGGAGTCCTCGACATATTTAACCCAATCATTATAGGCCTCAACATCAGTTTCTTCGGGCTCATCAGGAATAGGATCGTCTAATATATAGGATTTCTTTTCGTGCCTAAGAACAATTCTTAAGTTACGAAACCAATCCACAAAATTGTTTTGGTTTAGACGATCCTTTTCAAGGATGGATCTTAGTGAAAAATTATGGACGTTTGGGTTGGGGTTATTGCATTGTTAGCGGCCATCTACAAGATTAACAAAGTTCTTTATTAGTATTTTCGATATCAAATATAATTTTAATTGTTAATACCCTTTTATGTCTCATAGACAATTAATAATTAAAACCTAGAATCCAACGTTACATTTAAATGATGGTTAGGTGACCTTTATCCCATGATCTAAATTAACAAGGTAGTCAACTTTTGACAATTGCAACACTTTGCAATTTCTAGTGGTATGGGACCGGTTTAATATCTTATATTAAGTTGGCATGTTTAATCCATCAACGCCTTTGGTTACCATGCTTCGGTGACCCTAATCACATGGCTTCCAAATCAAGTTGTCCTACTTATACACACATGTAAATTTATCTATACTAGTGGTTAGGTGACCTTTATCCCATAAGTACAATAAATTTACCTTAACTTATAAGTTCCCTCAAAGTAGTTAGGTGACCTTTATCCTACAAAGAGTTCCCAAATAATTAAGTGTTGTATAAAAGGATGGCGTTTAACTTGTTTTTTAAAGGGTCGTTTGAGTTTTTATATTCTAGTTAAAAACTATGTACCATAATGAATCTTGAAATCCAAATTTCAAGGTTCTTTTATAAAATCCATTTTTATAATTGTGACCATTAACTTTTAATAAAACCCATTTTAATTTACCAAGTTAATGTCAATATTAAAACCAATTTTAATCTTTTATGTAGTCATCAAGTTTGTTGGTTTTGAGCATCCATATGACAAAATAAACAACAACCACACAAATATAATAAGTGCACAACATTAGCCAACTATTTTGACCACACTTGTTAGCCGAAACAAGTGGGCCAAAAGGTCTCAACCTAAGGGACAAAGTAACACAAAATATTGTGTTAGTTGAGCTCCCACTTGATCTTGCATCCAAATGCTTCAAGTAACCTTTTGTGATGTGATTTGAATGATTTTCTTCATTTTGATAACCCACTGCGCCGCAGTGAGTCTAATACACTCAGACTGCGCCGCAGTGGTAAGTCACTGGTCTCGGTTGCATTATCCCCCACTGCGCCGCAGTGGGTTTGACATACTCCCACTGCGCCGCAGTGGGAACTTACTGTCTTCGGCCCAGAATCCCCACTGCGCCGCAGTGGGTTTAATATACTCCCACTGCGCCGCAGTGAGAACTTACTGGTCTTCTCATTAGCCTCCAACTTTTAGCCCCAAACCTTTTGATGCCATCTTGGAGATTACATTTATAATGAAAAATGCAACTAATCTACTTATTACATACCAAATGAAATAAATAGATTACATAACCAAATGAATGAATAAAATCCTATTTAACTATTACAACCATGAATAATTAAACAAACACATCCACACATCACAAACATTCACAAGGTCTCTTGGCTAAGTTGTGACACTAAAATACACAAGAAAAAAGGAACCTCCTTTTTGTGTATTTATTTTGGCCATAACCAAATGACCAAAATATTGGATTTTGTCCAAACAAAATTTCAACTTTTGATGTATGTATCCATATAACCGGCTCTAGATGCCATTGTTGGGATTTTTGGGTTTTTATCAAAGCAATATTATCCTTATAATATTAAAACGCAGCGGAAATTGAACCATTTCAATGTGACATATGTAGTTAAAATCAAATTTTAACTTATAAAATAAAACCCAAACAATAAGGATCCATGTATATGAATAGCATACATACAAAACAACAACCATAGGGTGTTTAGAAGACTACCTTCTTCCAAGCTAATGAGAAGGATGAATGAAGGAGATGATGTCTTCAAATGGCAAGTCTTCAACCTAGAAGAACCTCAAGCTTGTATACCCCAAGCTTCCAACAAACACCCTAAATTATGCTAGGAATTAAACTTGAAACCCCTTTCTTCTTTTTCCCTTTGGCTGATTTTTCCAAGAACCAAATATGAGAAGAAAACTAGTTGAGAGAGCAAAATGAGAGAGATATTTTTCTTGCTTGTAAGAGTTGTGTAAAATTGATACACTCTATGTGTGTATAAGGCCTTATGTCATGTGTCTTGTGTAACATGCAAGACAACAAGTGTCATATTGCATGTAAGAGCACATGGGGAGGGGGGGCCGGCCCCTTAGTCCATCACATGGACGTTAACCCACTGCGCCGCAGTGGGTCTGATATACTCCCACTGCGCCGCAGTGGGAACTCTCTGGCCTTCGTGTGCAAAAACCCCCACTGCGCCGCAGTGGGTTTGACACGCTCCCACTGCGCCGCAGTGGGAACTCTCTGGCCTTAAAACATAGTCTCTCAAAATAAATCATCCATATAATTTATTTACATATCTCAAATGCAATTATTTAGAAAACCACTTTCTAAATGTTTCAAGTATTGATATTTATTTAAAGATCATATCTTATAAATAAAATCATTAGTGTTTGTCTAGCTTGTTATTGGGTATGACCCGACTTGGATCATCACGTACTAGCCACGTCAATTTAATATGTGTCTTGGGCAGACGAATTCCAACAACTCAACTTCCAAACTTTCATATCCTAAAAAAACCACCAAGAAACCATAGGATCTCCCTTGCAATTCCAAGTTGATTCGGATTGTTTTGTGAATGATTTTAAGTGGTTTTGATCCCCTTAATTCTCTTACAGGTTCGTTTTACCCTTTGTATTGTTGATTATTTGAGGTGTATGGTTTTCCATTTCTGGTCCTAACCCAAGTCGGTGATTATTAATTGATTTATTTGATTAATAATGGTAGCTATATTGTTTGTAAAAGATTAATAGAGAAACGGATGATGTCAAACCACCAGTTGGGTCATATTTGTGTGTATACAAGTTCTTGAAGTTGGGTTTAGGTGTTGAATTCGTTTGGTGGTTGAATTGTTTAAAACAAGGGTTCGATAGGGCTGAATTTTCAACTGTTTTGTAAAAAACATAAATAATTTATCATAACTTTTTATGTTAAATTTGGTGTTAGATATCAACAAGCCTCAAATGTTATATATTATTTTTAAGGGATAATGACCTCTGAGTGTAATGAACTATACCAAAATGTTTATGTTATGTAATGATTTAGTCGGGGGTCTATGTAATGTAACAAACTTCTAATTTTGTCTATTTTATGTAATGATTGCTTACGTGTACCAAGTTGATGCCTAGTCAGATGCCACGTAGGATGTCATGATACATACAATAGACACTAAGCCATAGTTCATTACATTACATAGACTTCCGGTAGATTTCAATCTCCGGTCATCTTCTCCGGCGAATTTCCGACCAAATTCCGACAAATCCATTTTCCCCAACGATTCTTTTGTATAATACTTGCATTATCGGAAGTCGAGATACCATGGTCCAAGGTATGCAACTTATCAGAAGTTGGAAATTTGGTCGGAAATTTGTATATTCTCGCTAGAGTTCCTCACGGGGTGTTTCCAATAAATCTCTTCACGAGCTTCTCGCTGGAGTTTTCTTCCCGAACACCGTCAACGTCGGCAACCACTACTAGATTTGACTCTCTTTTCCTATAAAGGCAGATCCAAGGTTTTTAATATTGATATACTATCCATGGTTTGGATAGGGAAACGTAAATCGATGGTGGTGGTGATGATAATAGCCGACAGTGGCTTGGCAATCGAAGTTAGAGGTGGGGGATCTATTTTAATGGTTCTGTTTATACTTTAGTGTAGTATTTTATTTATTTTTCCTTTGAAAGCGGTAGATTGATACTTGAAATGTTGAATGTTTTAAAGTTTATGCTTGATTTTGAGAACCGGAATAAGAAACCAAGATTTCCAAAAATTTAGGGTTTTTTTGTTTGGAGGAAGTGGAAGTACAGATAATGGAGATAAAGTTAATAGAATTGTAACACCCGTCGTTTAAAAATATGGGTTTTCAAAAACTTTTCACCTAATGGTGTCATATTGCGGAAGAAAGGACCTTGAAAGTCAAAACCAATAAAACATTTTGGTTTCTGCATTTAGTTGGTGTTACTTGCGACATCATAAAATAGTTCAAATGAAAACCCAACGGTTGCCCAACATAAAACAACCGTCCAAACGTCATTACATAAATTCGTCATTAAGTACTGAATGTAACAAATGTCTAAACAAAGCGTCTATAGGGTAGCTAAGGCTCCTGCATTGCATCTACCCAAGCCTCACTCGTTCTGCATTTAGTTCCTTCAAGCTAAACCTGAGGGAACAACCACATTAAAAGAAACAAGTGTTAGCTATAAGAATAGCTAAGTAAGATAACACTTAATTTAAAAGCAATTGTCCGATTAAAACAATCTTCATTATTAGACAAGTTTTAGTAGGCACAACACACATCACACGTTCACACATATACTGCATTACAACTTCATATCAATTAGGATAATCATCCTAAATGTGCCTATCCTGCATTAGTTCCCACATTATCACACATATCTTCGTTATCTGCTTTATTAGTTCACACATTGTCACACGTATCTTCGTTAACTGCATATAAGTGTGCCCTGCATCACACCCGATTACTCAAGGATTGGCTTGCCATTCCTTAACGACGTAAGATGAGTAGTCTTTGACTAACCATCCAGTCGGGTGTGATGCAGGGCACACTTATATGCAGTTAACGAAGATACGTGTGACAATGTGTGAACTAATAAAGCAGATAACGAAGATATGTGTGATAATGTGGGAACTAATGCAGGATAGGCACATTTAGGATGATTATCCTAATTGATACGAAGTTGAAATGCAGTATATGTGTGAACGTGTGATGTGTGTTGTGCCTAATAAAACTTGTCTAATAATGAAGATTGTTTTAATTGGACAATTGCTTTTAAATTAAGTGTTATCTTACTTAGCTATTTTAATAGCTAACACTTGTTTCTTTTAATGTGGTTGTTCCCTCAGGTTTAGCTTGATGGAATCTAGATGCAGAACGAGTGAGGCTTGGGTAGATGCAATGCAGGAGCCTTAGCTACCCTATAGACGCTTTGTTTAGACATTTGTTTACATTCAGTACTTAATGTCGAATTTATGTAATGACGTTTGGACGGTTGTTTTATGTTGGGCAACCGTTGGGTTTTCATTTGAACTATTTTATGATGTCGCAAGTAACACCAACTAAATGCAGAAACCAAAATGTTTTATTGGTTTTGACTTTTAAGGTCCTTTCTTCCGCAATATGACACCGTTAGGTGAAAAGTTTTTGAAAACCCATATTTTTAAACGACGGGTGTTACAAGTTGGTATCAGAGAAGTAGTTTAAGTGAACCAAGGCCTATTGACCATAGGATTTGGACTTAAACTTAAGGTGTGCATGCTAGGTACTCGTAGGATGCCTTAGCTAGAGATGACATGTGATGTAGGATGGGTTGGGATGAGTGCGAGTGTTGTAGGGCTTATGAGATGTTTATGTTACGAAGTTATGTTTTAGCCTTATCTCGACGAGCTTTTGTTTTATTTTGCGCTTATCGACTCCACCATTTTATTGAAGGAAAATGGTAAACACTCGCAACCGCAACATCCAACGCGACGGAGCTACTGCTAGCGTTACTCCACCTGTCCATCCGGGTGCAGGCGCTTCTAATGCTGCTAATGCTAATGTGAATCGTGTGAACCCCCGCCGTGTTAATCAACCAGGCTCATTGGGTCCGATGCCTCCACCACCTGGCAATCCTCCGAGAGTTAACGATGTAGCTGTGGATCAGATTCCCAATCAGATGGAGATGTATAATCTTGTGCTAACTCTTCAGGCCCAGTTGGCCCAAACGCAAGAACAGTTGAATCAGGCGTTGGCAGCTAACGCAGAAGGAACTGGTAACAGTCACTCTGTGCCTTCTCACTACACTGAGCCACCGGTCGATAATGTTGTTATTCCTCATGCTAATGTTAATGTGGTTCCTCCTAATGATGTTCGCGCCCCTCGATTCAAGTTTGAAAGTTTCCAGAAGTGTGGAGCTCAGAAATTCTATGGAACACTTAATGCAGTAGGTTGCATGGAATGGCTTGACGATACTGAGATGGTTTTTGAAGCTTGTGATTGTCCCGAGGATAAGAAAGTGTTGTGTGCAAGTAGAATGTTGAAAGAAGGTGCTCGGGACTGGTGGAAGAGCATTACTATTTCGATGACTCCGGCTATGGTAACTGCTATTACGTGGGCTGACTTTAAGCAGAAATTCATTGAGGAATATATTGGAGTACATGAGCAGCGTAAAATGGAAAAAGAGTTCCGTGCTTTGACAGCTGAAGTTGGCAAAATTAATGATTATGCTCGTTCCTTTCTGGAAAAGATGAAGTTCGTAGGCCATCTGTTCCGTACTGATGCAGATCAGGTTGCTTGCTATGTTGATGGTTTGCCTCCGAGTTATCGAGGTATCTGCAGGCAGCACAAGACTCTGACTGAAGCAATCAAGGAGTCTAAAAAGCTTGATGATGATTTTGCTTCGGACAAGAAAGTAGTTGAGAAAGTCGACGACAAGAAGGTGGGATTTAAAAGAAGGTCAAATTGGTCATCCAACAATAATAATAATAAGAAGTTCCGTGGAAATTCTAGCTCAAGCGGTGACAAGGATAAAAAGAAGAATGGGTCATGGTGTATATTTTGCAAGACCATTCATGAAGGGCATTGTACCGACAAGACAAGAAGGTGCCACAAGTGTGGGAAGTCGGGGCATCTTGCAACTGAATGTAGGGACAAGACTCGTTGCTACAAGTGCCAAGAAACGGGTCATCTCATTGCCGATTGTCCACAGATGAAGAATGCTGGAAAGAAGACCGCCACGACAGCAACAAAAGTGAGAGCTCTTCAAATGACGGTTGATGACGCAAGGAACAACGATGAAGTGGTAAGTGGTACTTTCCTTGTTAACTCAAAGCCTGCCTCTGTTTTATTTGATTCAGGTGCAAATAGGTCGTTTGTGTCCACATTATTTGCTCCTAAGCTAGAAAGAGTCACTACTCCCTTAGATTGCTCAATAGAGGTAGAAATTGCTAATGGTACGGTTAATAATATACGTGTGGGTTATGACGATTGTGAGATTGAGATTGAAGGTTGTTCTTTTCCGGTTCAACTATTGCCTACTACCTTAGGTGGTTTTGATGTAGTGATTGGTATGGATTGGTTGGCTAGAAATGAAGCTAGTATTTTATGTTCCCAAAAGATAATTCGATTGCCTATATCCGAGGGTAAAGTGATAACGGTGTATGGAGACAAGAAGAGAGGAGGAATAAAGATTATTAGTATGATGAAAGCTATTAAATGTATAAGGAAAAACAAGAGCCATTTCTTGGCTTATGTCATTGATGCAAGAAAAGAGAAGTCTTCAATCGCTAGTGTTGATGTAGTATCAAATTTCCCCGATGTGTTTCCCGACGATCTACCAGGTATTCCTCCCGATCGTGAAGTTACTTTTCAGATAGATCTTGTTCCCGGTGCTACACCCGTTGCTAAAGCACCTTACCGATTAGCTCCTACAGAAATGAAGGAATTAATGACGCAACTACAGGAGTTACTTGACAAAGGGTTCATACAACCTAGTTCCTCGCCTTGGGGAGCTCCGGTTCTCTTTGTTAAGAAGAAGGACGGATCAATGCGCATGTGTATTGACTACCGTGAGTTGAACAAACGAACGGTCAAGAATAAGTATCCTCTCCCGAGAATTGATGATCTTTTTGATCAACTACATGGTGCTTCGTATTTTTCAAAGATTGATTTGCGGTCCGGTTACCATCAGTTAAAGGTAAAGAAGGAAGATGTAGCAAAGACAGCTTTCCGGACTAGATATGGTCATTATGAGTTCTTGGTCATGCCATTTGGGTTGACCAATGCTCCAGCCGCGTTTATGGACTTAATGAATCGGGTATGCCGCCCATTTCTAGATCATTTTGTTATTGTGTTTATTGATGATATTTTGATCTACTCTAAGTCAGAGGATGAACACCGTGAGCATTTGAAAGCAGTTTTGGAGGTGTTGAGGGAGAAGAAGTTGTACGCAAAGTTTTCTAAATGTGAGTTTTGGCTCCGAGAAGTGCAGTTTCTTGGTCATGTTATTACATCGGAAGGTATTAAAGTAGATCCTTCAAAGATTGAAGCTGTTTCAAAGTGGGAGCAGCCAAAGACTCCTACCGAGATTAAGAGTTTTCTTGGTTTGGCTGGGTATTATAGAAGGTTTATTCAGGATTTTTCCCGAATAGCCAAGCCTATGACGGAATTAACAAAGAAGGGTGTGAAGTACGAGTGGACTGAAAAGCAGGAAAATGCATTCCAAACGTTGAAAAAGAAGTTGTGTGAAGCTCCTATCCTTGCCTTGCCTGAAGGTACTGATGATTTAGTGGTATATAGCGATGCTTCTATTACGGGTTTGGGTTGTGTCTTAATGCAGAGAGACAAAGTGATTGCTTATGCTTCACGTCAGTTGAAGCCTCATGAGAAGAATTACCCTACCCATGATCTTGAGTTAGCGGCGGTTGTGTTTGCATTGAAATTATGGAGACATTACTTATATGGTACTAAATGCACACTTTACACCGACCATAAGAGTTTACAATATATGTTTACTCAAAAGGAGATGAATGTGAGACAAAGAAGGTGGATGGAATTACTTAAAGACTATGATTGTGAAATCAAATACCATCCGGGTAAAGCCAATGTAGTGGCGGATGCACTAAGTAGGAAAGTGCAAAGCTCTTCTTGTAAGTTGATGAGCATGCAAGTTCAGGCCAAGTCGGGTCTATTAGATCGAATTAAAGAAGCACAAGAGAGGGCATTAATGAAGGATAATATTGATAACGAGAGTATTGGAAAGAAGAAACGACTTGTGATGGAGACTAATAGTCGTGGGTTTAAAACATACAAGGGTCGCATTTGGGTGCCACTGCTTGGTGGTAACCGAGAGTTGATCCTTGAAGAGGTCCATAGAAGTAGGTATTCGATGCATCCCGGTGTCACCAAAATGTATGCAGATTTGAAGCCGATTTATTGGTGGCCGGATATTAAAGGTGAAGTAGCTCATTTTGTAGCAAAGTGTTTGACGTGTGCAAGAGTGAAGACGGACCATCAAAAGCCGTATGGTTTGTTGCATCAATTAGAAATTCCCGAGTGGAAATGGGATCATATCACGATGGACTTTGTAACGAAGCTACCTAAAACGCCGAAAGGGAATGATATGATATGGGTGATTGTAGATAGATTGACGAAGAGTGCTCATTTTCTAGCTACCCGACAAGATGTGCCTTTAACGAAGATGGCAAAGATGTACATTGATGAAGTAGTAGCGAAACATGGAGTTCCCTTATCTATTGTTTCGGATCGAGACTCGAGGTTTGTGTCAAACTTTTGGAAGGGTCTTCAACGGGAGTTGGGTAGTAGAATAAATTTGAGTACCGCCTATCATCCCCAAACCGATGGGCAAAGTGAGAGAACCATTCAAACCTTGGAGGATATGTTGAGAACGTGTGTACTTGAATATGGTGGAGCATGGGATGAACACTTGAAGTTGATTGAATTTGCTTATAATAATAGTCACCATGCAAGTATTGGGATGCCACCATTTGAAATGTTATATGGAAGGAGATGTAGGACTCCAAGTTGTTGGATGGAGCCCGGTGAAAAGCAGTTGACCGGTCCCGAAATTATTGAAATTACCTCTGAAAAGGTTAATGTAGCTAAAGAAGCCTTACGTGTGGCAAGAGAAAGGCAGAAAACATATGCAGATAAGAAAAGGAGACCGATTGAGTTTAATGTGGGTGATTTAGTGATGCTGAAAGTATCACCTTGGAAAGGAGTTATCCGATTTGGAAAGAAGGGAAAGTTGAGTCCAAGATTTATTGGACCTTTTAAAGTGGTGAAGCGCATTAAAGATGTGGCATATCAGTTGGAATTACCTCCAGAATTGGATGGAATTCACAACACCTTCCATGTATCCTACTTGAGGAAATGTTTAGCTGAGGAGTCGAGTGTGATTCCTATTAAAGACGTGAGTATTGACCCAATGAAGAGAATAGTAGACGAACCGGTAGCGATACTTGGAAGAAAGCAAAAGAAGTTACGCAGGAAAGTGATAGATCTTGTTTTGATAAAGTGGAAACATAATCATGGAGAAAGCTTGACTTGGGAAACTGAAGCAGTAATGAAGGAGAAATATCCCGAGTTGTTCCTATCTGATGAGATTCCGAGGACGGAATCCTTTTAAGGAGGAGGTAATTGTAACATCCCGAACTTTTATGTAATGTTTGACTAATGCCGTTAAGTCAATTTGGGGTGTCGTTAAGTCTTTACTTAATATTTGAATGTAGCTATGTGTGATTAATGTAGATAAAGTGGTTAGGCTTGGAAGCCTAAATATTAATGTAGTATGTAGCTATGCAGTTAATGTAGTTTAATGAAGTATGTTGATACGCATGATATATGTAGAAATGAAGTTGATGTGTGATATGCATGATTGACCTGTACACCTAGTTCACTAGTCTTGCTAGGTTGCTATGTCACTTGCACGTTTAAGGATCCAAACGTAATGAAGTTAAAGTGTGTGATTGTCTAGGAATGTGTGTTACCTAGACTATATGTGTGTGAATGTTTGGGAATGCAGGGACCCAATCTATATGTGTGAAATTGAGCTCATAAAACAGATGCAGGGAACAGTGTTAAGCTTAACCCGTACTAGCCTTAGCCGGGCGAGTGCGTAGATGCAGTTGTTGCTTGGGTGGCTCCTCGCAACATGGTCTTTATAACGCAGGGCGAGTAATACGAGGGGTTTGACCAACCTCCACATACGGATTACTCAAGGATTGGCTTGCCATTCCTTAACGACGTAAGATGAGTAGTCTTTGACTAACCATCCAGTCGGGTGTGATGCAGGGCACACTTATATGCAGTTAACGAAGATACGTGTGACAATGTGTGAACTAATAAAGCAGATAACGAAGATATGTGTGATAATGTGGGAACTAATGCAGGATAGGCACATTTAGGATGATTATCCTAATTGATACGAAGTTGAAATGCAGTATATGTGTGAACGTGTGATGTGTGTTGTGCCTAATAAAACTTGTCTAATAATGAAGATTGTTTTAATTGGACAATTGCTTTTAAATTAAGTGTTATCTTACTTAGCTATTCTTATAGCTAACACTTGTTTCTTTTAATGTGGTTGTTCCCTCAGGTTTAGCTTGATGGAATCTAGATGCAGAACGAGTGAGGCTTGGGTAGATGCAATGCAGGAGCCTTAGCTACCCTATAGACGCTTTGTTTAGACATTTGTTTACATTCAGTACTTAATGTCGAATTTATGTAATGACGTTTGGACGGTTGTTTTATGTTGGGCAACCGTTGGGTTTTCATTTGAACTATTTTATGATGTCGCAAGTAACACCAACTAAATGCAGAAACCAAAATGTTTTATTGGTTTTGACTTTTAAGGTCCTTTCTTCCGCAATATGACACCGTTAGGTGAAAAGTTTTTGAAAACCCATATTTTTAAACGACGGGTGTTACAATAGCAATGGGATGTTTTGAATTTGTTTAACAAAACTAGTTGGCGTTGATCATCGGGAAAAATGGATTCATCGGAATTTGGTCGGAAATTCGCCGGAGAAGATGACCGGAGGATTGAAATCTACCGGAAGTCTATGTTATGTAATGACGTTTGGACGGTTGTTTTATGTTGGGCAACCGTTGGGTTTTCATTTGAACTATTTTATGATGTCGCAAGTAACACCAACTAAATGCAGAAACCAAAATGTTTTATTGGTTTTGACTTTTAAGGTCCTTTCTTCCGCAATATGACACCGTTAGGTGAAAAGTTTTTGAAAACCCATATTTTTAAACGACGGGTGTTACAAGTTTTAACGTATTTTTTTTTTTTTTATTATTTTTTTTTTTTTTTTTTTTTTTTTTTTTTTTTTTTTTTTTTTTTTTTTTTTTTTTTTTTTTTTTTTTTTTTTTTTTTTTTTTTTTTTTTTTTTTTTTTTTTTTTTTTTTTTTTTTTTTTTTTTTTTTTTTTTTTTTTTTTTTTTTTTTTTTTTTTTTTTTTTTTTTTTTTTTTTTTTTTTTTTTTTTTTTTTTTTTTTTTTTTTTTTTTTTTTTTTTTTTTTTTTTTTTTTTTTTTTTTTTTTTTTTTTTTTTTTTTTTTTTTTTTTTTTTTTTTTTTTTTTTTTTTTTTTTTTTTTTTTTTTTTTTTTTTTTTTTTTTTTTTTTTTTTTTTTTTTTTTTTTTTTTTTTTTTTTTTTTTTTTTTTTTTTTTTTTTTTTTTTTTTTTTTTTTTTTTTTTTTTTTTTTTTTTTTTTTTTTTTTTTTTTTTTTTTTTTTTTTTTTTTTTTTTTTTTTTTTTTTTTTTTTTTTTTTTTTTTTTTTTTTTTTTTTTTTTTTTTTTTTTTTTTTTTTTTTTTTTTTTTTTTTTTTTTTTTTTTTTTTTTTTTTTTTTTTTTTTTTTTTTTTTTTTTTTTTTTTTTTTTTTTTTTTTTTTTTTTTTTTTTTTTTTTTTTTTTTTTTTTTTTTTTTTTTTTTTTTTTTTTTTTTTTTTTTTTTTTTTTTTTTTTTTTTTTTTTTTTTTTTTTTTTTTTTTTTTTTTTTTTTTTTTTTTTTTTTTTTTTTTTTTTTTTTTTTTTTTTTTTTTTTTTTTTTTTTTTTTTTTTTTTTTTTTTTTTTTTTTTTTTTTTTTTTTTTTTTTTTTTTTTTTTTTTTTTTTTTTTTTTTTTTTTTTTTTTTTTTTTTTTTTTTTTTTTTTTTTTTTTTTTTTTTTTTTTTTTTTTTTTTTTTTTTTTTTTTTTTTTTTTTTTTTTTTTTTTTTTTTTTTTTTTTTTTTTTTTTTTTTTTTTTTTTTTTTTTTTTTTTTTTTTTTTTTTTTTTTTTTTTTTTTTTTTTTTTTTTTTTTTTTTTTTTTTTTTTTTTTTTTTTTTTTTTTTTTTTTTTTTTTTTTTTTTTTTTTTTTTTTTTTTTTTTTTTTTTTTTTTTTTTTTTTTTTTTTTTTTTTTTTTTTTTTTTTTTTTTTTTTTTTTTTTTTTTTTTTTTTTTTTTTTTTTTTTTTTTTTTTTTTTTTTTTTTTTTTTTTTTTTTTTTTTTTTTTTTTTTTTTTTTTTTTTTTTTTTTTTTTTTTTTTTTTTTTTTTTTTTTTTTTTTTTTTTTTTTTTTTTTTTTTTTTTTTTTTTTTTTTTTTTTTTTTTTTTTTTTTTTTTTTTTTTTTTTTTTTTCGTAAAACACTCACCGCCTCGTAATATGGAAACCCTCATTTTATAAAACCCACTACTTACCCACACACACCCACCACCTTCATTCCTTATTTCTCAAGAAAACACAATAACCCTCTTTTTTTTTCCAAGCATAGACAAAAACCCTCCTTTTTTCTCCATCAAACTCGCGAACAAAAACCCAAATTTGGCGATGACAGTGTCATGACCTTCAAAAACATCATTGCAAACGTCCATTTCTACAAATTTAAGGTGAAAATGGAAAATCCTCTTTTACTCTTCTTTTCGATAGTTTGGGTTTTTAACAAAGTACACTCACAAGCACACCAAGTTTGAAACTTTTAACGTTCGAAAGATGTAAAATGCTCTATTATAAGTAATTCCAAGTTTTCGTAAAATTTCATCTACAAAAGTGTAAAACTATTATGCGTTTTTAAAGATTTTGATCTGACTTTTTCAAAAAGGGTTCTCAGAAATTTTGTTCTAATAAATTTACAATATAAGTCCTTTCACTATATGTTCGTCTAGTAATATTATACCAAAGCATATTATGGTTTATTTGTTTTATAGAATCTGATTTAATCGTTACGTTTTATGCGGGGTCTTATTAGGAAAACCTATACTCTGTTTGGACAAATATTATGGTTAGTTAGTAATTACAAACTTGCAACATGAAAAAAAAAAAAAAAAAAAAAAAAAAAAAAAAAAAAAAAAAAAAAAAAAAAAAAAAAAAAAAAAAACAAATAAAAAAAAAAAAAAAAAAAAAAAAAAAAAAAAAAAAAAAAAAAAAAAAAAAAAAAAAAAAAAAAAAAAAAAAAAAAAAAAAAAAAAAAAAAAAAAAAAAAAAAAAAAAAAAAAAAAAAAAAAAAAAAAAAAAAAAAAAAAAAAAAAAAAAAAAAAAAAAAAAAAAAAAAAAAAAAAAAAAAAAAAAAAAAAAAAAAAAAAAAAAAAAAAAAAAAAAAAAAAAAAAAAAAAAAAAAAAAAAAAAAAAAAAAAAAAAAAAAAAAAAAAAAAAAAAAAAAAAAAAAAAAAAAAAAAAAAAAAAAAAAAAAAAAAAAAAAAAAAAAAAAAAAAAAAAAAAAAAAAAAAAAAAAAAAAAAAAAAAAAAAAAAAAAAAAAAAAAAAAAAAAAAAAAAAAAAAAAAAAAAAAAAAAAAAAAAAAAAAAAAAAAAAAAAAAAAAAAAAAAAAAAAAAAAAAAAAAAAAAAAAAAAAAAAAAAAAAAAAAAAAAAAAAAAAAAAAAAAAAAAAAAAAAAAAAAAAAAAAAAAAAAAAAAAAAAAAAAAAAAAAAAAAAAAAAAAAAAAAAAAAAAAAAAAAAAAAAAAAAAAAAAAAAAAAAAAAAAAAAAAAAAAAAAAAAAAAAAAAAAAAAAAAAAAAAAAAAAAAAAAAAAAAAAAAAAAAAAAAAAAAAAAAAAAAAAAAAAAAAAAAAAAAAAAAAAAAAAAAAAAAAAAAAAAAAAAAAAAAAAAAAAAAAAAAAAAAAAAAAAAAAAAAAAAAAAAAAAAAAAAAAAAAAAAAAAAAAAAAAAAAAAAAAAAAAAAAAAAAAAAAAAAAAAAAAAAAAAAAAAAAAAAAAAAAAAAAAAAAAAAAAAAAAAAAAAAAAAAAAAAAAAAAAAAAAAAAAAAAAAAAAAAAAAAAAAAAAAAAAAAAAAAAAAAAAAAAAAAAAAAAAAAAAAAAAAAAAAAAAAAAAAAAAAAAAAAAAAAAAAAAAAAAAAAAAAAAAAAAAAAAAAAAAAAAAAAAAAAAAAAAAAAAAAAAAAAAAAAAAAAAAAAAAAAAAAAAAAAAAAAAAAAAAAAAAAAAAAAAAAAAAAAAAAAAAAAAAAAAAAAAAAAAAAAAAAAAAAAAAAAAAAAAAAAAAAAAAAAAAAAAAAAAAAAAAAAAAAAAAAAAAAAAAAAAAAAAAAAAAAAAAAAAAAAAAAGTTAGTTAGTAAGGGAAAAAAAAAAAAAAAAAAAAAAAAAAAAAAAAAAAAAAAAAAAAAAAAAAAAAAAAAAAAAAAAAAAAAAATTAAGATCATAAACTGAATTGAGTTGCAGTTACTTAACTACCTGTGAATTGAACAACAATTTCTTTCAAGGGGTAATAGAGAAATCAAATTATTTTAAATTTCTTTTTGGGAGTTAATAATAAGAGTTTTAGAATTAAGAATTTAGCTAAGTTAAATCTGATAAGGTAAAACGTTAATATGTAAAAGTAGCTAGTTTGATTTTTTTTTTCCTATTGCAGGTTTGTAATTACTAACTAACCATAATATTTGTCCAAACAAGGTACGGGTTGTCCTAATAAGACCCTGCATAAAACGCAAGGATCAAATCAGATTCTATAAAAGAAATAAACCATAAAATAAGCTCAAAATCGTTGAAAATCTATATAACTTTATACTCTTGTTGATGAAATTTTACGGAAACTTGGAATTAGTTATAATAAAGTATTTTACATCTTTTGAACGTAAAAAGCTTTAAACTTGATGTGTGTTGTGAGTGTACTTTGTTAAAAACCGAAAATATCGAAAAGAGTGAAAGCGGGTTTTCTATTTTTACCTTATATTGGTAGAAATGGACGTTTGCAATGATATTTTTGAAGGGAATGACACTGTTCGCTAAATTTGGGAGTTTTGGCGGGCTACTTTGATGGGCTTTCTTTTACGCCATTATTTAAATACGGGTGTTGCCCCTAGCTAACTAGCTAAGTGGTTTTTCTTTTAGTTAAATTTTTATTAATGGTATGAAACTAGCAAGCTTTCTTTTAACTAAAATTAGAAGTTTACTTCAAGTCTTTCTCTTTGTTGTGAAAAAACCCATAAATTAGCTTTTAAACATTGAAATTTTCTTTTTTAGAAAAATAGCTTTTAAATTTTGATAATTTGTTTAAGTATAAAGTACGTACCCGTACTTGTAAATGAAAATAACATTAATTTTTTTTTTTTTGAGATATAAATCACAACTAGTTTCTTTTACCCGCGCTTTGCTGCGGGTTTTGACATATTAGCAAAAAAAATGAGATTATAGAAGTTGATTTCGCGTTTAGATACCAAATTATAAGTTTTGATTATTTATTATTATATTCCGACATTTCAAACTCGTTAGAAATACAACAATATATAAATGTATATACTACTACTTATTAGAAATCTTAAATTTTAGCCATAATTCTCACATAATTATTTGAATCAATCTAACTGTAGCATATTATACAAACACTTGCACATATAATGATAAACAAAAGATATATGACTATTGAAGAATAGTTCGATTATTTGATCTTGACTTAAATTATATATGTTTAATCTTTAACAAGAATTTTAACCCCGGGCATTGCCCCGGGTCGTCGTCGCATCATGCAAACATACATATAGCATTACCCAAAAGTTTGGACACTTTAAAGTTTACTATAAGGGGTAGAAAGTTAAAATATTGGGCTGCCAAAGTTGAAAAAACAAGAGTTCGATGACAAAAGTTAAAAACCTTATAATAAGTGATAGAAAGTAAAAAATAAAGATTTGATGATTAAAGTTAAAAAACCATAAATTAATTGATAAAAATTTAAAACTTTTGTAGAAGTAAATTATACTTACAATTTTGTAAAAGTAAAGTATTTTTAAGTTTCTATAAAATTTTTGGACTAAAGTCAAAAAAACAAAAGAGTAGAAGTAAACATTTAAGTTTCTATAAAAAAATTTGGACTAAAGTCAAAAAAACAAAAAGTTAAGAGGTAAAAATACGAAACTCTAAAAGTATACTATCGTAAAAAAATAAAAAATAATAAAAAAAGACAAAATAGTTGACGTCATCATGACGTCAGCGGTACTGTAGCCAACTGAGCCAGTTACTTTAACCAAGCCGGTTACTATGCATTAAACCAAGCCCCGGATCGCCGTCGCATCATGCAAACATACATATAGCATTACCCAAAAGTTTGGACACTTAAAGTTTACTATAAGGGGTAGAAAGTTAAAATATTGAGCTGCCAAAGTTGAAAAAACTAAGAGTTCGATGACAAAAGTTAAAAACCTTATAATAAGCGATAGAAAGTAAAAAATAAAGATTTGATGATTAAAGTTAAAAAACCATAAATTAATTGATAAAAATTTAAAACTTTTGTAGAAGTAAATTATACTTACAACTTTGTAAAAGTAAAGTATTTTTAAGTTTCTATAAAATTTTTGGACTAAAGTCAAAAAAACAAAAGAGTAGAAGTAAACATTTAAGTTTCTATAAAAAAATTTGGACTAAAGTCAAAAAAACAAAAAGTTAAGAGGTAAAAATACGAAACTCTAAAAGTATACTATCGTAAAAAAATAAAAAATAATAAAAAAAGAAAAAATAGTTGACGTCCATGACGTCAGCGAAGTTACTGTAGCCAACTGAGCCAGTTACTTTAACCAAGCCGGTTACTATGCAAACCAAGCCGGTTACTATGCAAACCAAGCCCCGGATCGCCGTCGCATCATGCAAACATACATATAGCATTACCCAAAAGTTTGGACACTTAAAGTTTACTATAAGGGGTAGAAAGTTAAAATATTGAGCTGCCAAAGTTGAAAAAACTAAGAGTTCGATGACAAAAGTTAAAAACCTTATAATAAGTGATAGAAAGTAAAAAATAAAGATTTGATGATTAAAGTTAAAAACCTTATAATAAGTGATAGAAAGTAAAAAATAAAGATTTGATGATTAAAGTTAAAAACCCAAAAATTAATTGATAAAAATTTAAAACATTAAAGACAAAAAAGCTGACGTCAGCATGACATCAGCGTGATACTATTCATCAAAATGATTTGAATTAGTATATATAATAATAAATATTAAAAGAAAGAAAATGTGAAATATGATTCTTAAAAAACTATCTTCCAGTAGCACATCAGTTTTTACAATTTGTATGTATCATTTTTGCTTTTTATGGGCTTAGAGCAATAAAGAACGAACTACATCATCAACCTATTATTTATTTACTTGTAACCGTATTTAAAACCAACACTAATGAAAAGAAAACTACGTTTATAGTTAAAAAAAGAATGAAGATTTTTATTACGTTCAAAACGCACTAAGAACTTTCCATCAACTACTTTTACTATACACATATAAGCTTGTACATCAAACTATCAAAGTATCAAACCCTTGAGACTTGTCAAAGATCACATCATAAAAGTGACACGTTTTATATGGTGACGAGAGAAAGTACTCGCGCGTTGCGGCGGTGAGATGGTAGGGGTGATAGGTCATAGAGTGTGATAGGTTATAAGAGTTGGTATGTCATAGAGTGTGATAGCCAAATGCCTTACCCGTACGGGCTCCGTCCTCGGATTTAAAAATTCGTCGAAAGTATATCGAATGACATCTCTAATGAAAGAGCATGAAATTTTAAGAACACCCATATAATTTTTATAATTTATCGATGTACGGTTTTTGATAAAAGATTTTGAATGAATTAGAGGAATAAAATGATTTATGGAGGAGAAAGAAAAAAATGAGTGGTTGAGATTTGAGGAGAGAGATGAAAATGAGTGGCTGAGATTTCCTCTAAAGTATTATAGTTATTTTAGGTAAATATATTTAAATTAGTGAACAAATAATAGGGGCATTATAGGGTTTTCAAAAAACTTAGTTGAAAAGTTGAAAAAATTTGACGGGAACAAATGCTTTATAATGCTTTTAGGTAAACAACAACATAATCTTCACCAGAGTCGATATGCTAGGTGTCACCGGCGGTATCAATTTCTAGCCGGAATCTTCGCCGGAGTCAGTGACGACAGTTGCCGATAGTTGGATGCGCCGTAGAGATTGTGGGTCCCGTTTGGTGGTGCTAGTGGATAACAGCAACAACGTCGTGTGGTTGGTTTGTCTGCCCCTCCCCTTTTTATATTAACTTGTATTTGTATGTAGAGAAATTGTCACAAATCGTCCCTGTGGTTTGCTCGATTCACATTTTCATCCCTATGCTTTTTTTTATCATTAGATGTCCCTCTACTTTTCATTTTCATTGTCAATCGTCCCTGCTACTAACAGCCGTCACTTTTACTCCGTTAAACACCTCATATGCATTGCACATGAGGGCATTTTCGTCCTTTCACATAAATTACGATCCTTTCTCCTTCTTCCTTTTTCCGGCCACCACTACCACTCAAATATGGCGTTTTTCTCCATAATTCAACAAATTCATTTAATTTACAAACAACCAAACAACGAATAAACAAAAGCAAAACATATAAATTATAAAAACTTCAAAAAATGTATAAAAACATATAAAATAAACTTATGAGTCGGTGCAACATAATTAATTGATTGAATTATATATATCAATCAATGTTTTTTCCTTTCCACTAATATGAGTGGAAGCACCAATGCATTTTCCTTTCCACATGGTTTTCTTTATCCAAACACACCTAATCCCTCACCACCATCATTTTTACACGAATATCAATGAAGAAAAAAAAAGGGGGCGGCCAAGCTTTCACATTACACGATCTTTACATCCCCAAGTGGTATTCTTCATCTTCATCAGCAGCAACAACAAAAGAATAAGATTATTGTGAAGATTATACGAAAGTACAAAACCAATATGGTGGAGAATCTGATTAAAAAAGGAGGGGGGGATTATATTAGATATGATCTGTATCTTTTTGTATCCACACAAACTAATATATATGTATAGAGAGAAATAGTATGAAAAGGACAACATAGTTCAAGCATTTGCCAAGTAATGAAAAGGTTCAACATAGATGGTTCGTATACTTTTTTCGGTGGCTCCTATATTGTGTTTTCTTTTATGAAAAAGTATTTTACTTCTCAATTTAGGGGGTTCCATCGGTGGTGGTGGGCGGTGGCAATAGGTTGTGGGTGAGCAGCGATGCCGCTGCAAGAAGAAAAAGTATTTCCGGCGAGATGTTGACTTTACCGGCGAAGGTTAGATCGAGATTTCTTTTGGCTAGGGTTTGTGCGGAAGTCGACTTGAGCGTTTTGGTACCAACCTCGAGTTCTAATTCAAAGAATCGCGGAAGAAATCTCAAAAATGAGATTTCTGGTGACGTCTTTCCGGCAGAAACGGTAAAAGCGAAGGGAGAGAAAAGGGAGAGAGAGAGAGAGATTGTCGGTAGAATGAATGGTGTCGGGAGTTGGATGGTTGCCCTTTGTTGTTTGGAAGAGGGCGGTAGAATGAATGGTGGTCCGGTGGTAGGGGTGGCCGGAAATCGGAAAGGGAGAGAGATAGTCAGATACATCATGAATATGTGTGTGTATATATATATATGTTATATATAATTAATTATTCAAAATCGTTTTATCACAAGTAGTCCTTGTGGTTAGGGAATGGACGATTATACCCTCATGTGCAATGCACATGAGGGGTTTAACGGAGTAAAAGTGACGGCTGTTAGTAGTAGGGACGATTGACAATGAAAATGAAAAGTACAGGGACATCTAATGATAAAAAAAAAGCACAGGGATGAAAATGCGAATCGAGCAAACCACATGGACGATTTGTGACAATTTCTCTTGTATGTATTTGTGATTTTGTATTGCCTTGGCTTTGTGTTTCCTTAGAGCTAATTGTCTCTCAAGTTTTCCTTATATACGATTGATTGATTGTTTAATCTAAATCAAAATTTTGTTTGAAGCTGGATTGCATTGCTGCTGTCGCGGTTGGAGGCTTCCGCTGTTGGCGGTGGCTGTAACAAATAGAAGTGTAAGCGGTTGTACGTCAAGCTTAATAGTTTACTGGTGGTTGTTACTATGGTTTTTACTTCCGGTCGGTCTTGCCTGCGGTTGTTCCCGGTGGTTAATTAAGATTTGGTGGTTTTGAGTCTTTCTTTTGCAAAGTGGTTTTGAGTCTGTATGTGCATCAGTTCACGTTGTATATGTATATATTGTATGTTGTACATGTATATATGTTTGCTTTAATAGTTGTACCTTATGCAAAGAGAAGAGTACTTTTAGCTATATATGTATAGGTTGTAGGGATGAGCAAAATTACCGAAATACCGAAACCGAACCGGTACCGGTACCGAAAATCGGTACCGTCCGGAATTCGGTTTCGGTATCGGTTTTTAGTTTTGGTCATTTTCGGTTTCGGTACTAATCGGTTCGGTACCGGTATGGTATCGGGAAACCGAATTGAGTACCGAATTGTATGGAACATGAATGGTTTTTTTAAAAAAAATGCTAATATCTTTGCCTGACAAATACAAGATTAGTTGATCTAACATTCTTTTTTTTTTCATACTGTAAATCATATTTCTTATTTCCACTTTCAAAATTTTGTATGCATGCATATATAAATGTATAGCAAAAAACTAATACTCGTAATATGATTAAAACTAGTTAGTAATAAACCACTAAGCACACTTCTTATCAGAAACAAACATGAAAATTATTACAATTTGAGAACATGTAATACACAAAAAAATACGATTGTACATTATTAGTACATCAAGAAGTTTTTATTTATACAAAACACAAGCATAATAGTTAGATACTTATCTCTATCTGTATGCAGTTCCTTTACTTACTCTAAAAAAAATAAACATAAAAAATGTATTAGATCATCACGTATCAGTGCAATTACAAGTGCTATGTATATGACTGTAGGCTATTAACAAGACAGAGTAAAGAAGATTGTATGAGGGTAGATTGTTAACTCTAGTAGAAATTCGGTTCCATACGGTACGATACCGAAAAACCGGTACCGATACCGGTACCGTTTTCCAAATTCAGTTCGGTATTCGGTTTTGGGATTTCACTATTTTCGGTTTCGGTACCAATCGGTTCGGTACCGGTTTGGTACAGGATTGGTACCGAGCTCATCCCTAATAGGTTGTATATATGTTTCTATGTTAGCTTCATAAAAATAGTATAAT
>CM067171.1:109593546-109621436 GCA_034093135.1 Erigeron breviscapus
GGGACTTCTTTAGTCAACATGTATGCAAAATGTGGGGATATCGACAATGCATCAAAGGTTTTTAATGGCATGAAAAAAAGGGACGTCTCTTTATGGAGTGCGATGATTATGGGACTTGCGAACCATGGATATGGAGATGCTGCCCTTGGTCATTTCCATACTATGATATCCGAAGGGCTTAAACCAAATGGGATAACCTTTATAGGCGTTTTAAGTGCGTGCAGTCATATTGGTTTAGTTGACGACGGGTGGAAATACTTCAACTCTATGCACGATGTATATGGACTAACACCAGAAATCAAACATTATGGTTGCATGGTTGATATTCTGAGTCGAGCAGGAGAATTAGATGCAGCTAGAGATGTAATCAGAAATATGCCTTTTGAACCAGATGCAATAATTTGGAGAACATTACTAGGAGCTTGTAAGATCTTTAAAAATGTTGAACTGGCCGAAGAAGCTACTAATGAAATACTTACACTAGAAGCTCACACACACGGAAATTATGTGCTTTTATCAAACATCTATTCTGAAGCCAAGAAGTGGGACGAAGCGATCACTTTTAGGAGCAAGATGGAAGATATTAGAATCCATAAGGTTCGTGGGAGCAGTTCAATTGAGGTTGGCAGTGCAGTTCATGATATAGTTTCTGGTGACTGATATCACATCTGCGATGTTAATGGAGATTTGTATGAAGTTCCCATACCCAGACCGATCCAATTCGTATAACGTTGATATACCCGAGGTTTGGATGGCTGGAAAGCGTAGCTTGGTGAGCAACTAAGAGGGTAATGCAAGCTTGAAATCTGGATTGACCTGGTGAGTTCCATATGCATCCCTGGAAATAGTCATGAATGTAGGTGGCTGATAAGAACACTACATCATTACTTACTTCGTCCCAAGCTAAATGTCCATTTAAAAAAAAAACTCTGTTTTTAGGAGTCATGATCATTACATCAAATATTAGTCAGTTGACAGTTATGCACCAATTTTTGGAAATCTAATTCTATGAAAAAATGTATTAAAGGTATGTAATGGTAAAATAAGTGTGTTACTTTCGAAAGTAATAATTTATTCCAAGACAAACAAATATAGAATATGGACATTTAAATCAAGACGATGGAGTATTACTTATGTTATCTTATTTTTATTATACGAAAACAAGCCAGTTTTCTGAAGTGATACATTTTTACATGGAGCATTAGGATTGTAATTTGATTATAGACTCGATATTACTACAAAGCAAACACCAATTTGAAGCTCGAGAACAGTTCCACTCAAGAACATCAATGGATTCAAATCACTTCAACTATTACTATCACTTCAACAATCACTACAACCTAAATTGCATTAGTGGCTAAAATTAATTATAGTAGTTAATCAAACAACTAATCAACTATGAAGTTTCATTTGACACCTGTGTATTATGAAGAGTGTATCAACTCAGCCTTTTAAGTTACACAATCTTCATCTTTAGTAGAACACTGGATATTCCATTGTACCAAGTCATAAGTTTCTTTATCGCCTTCATAACCAGCAGCACCCAAATAACCACTAATACAAGGCTACTCTTTCTCCTCACCACATAACCACTAATGTAACATTCCTTATTCCATCAAGATGTCTTGTCATGACAAGGCTTATAGGATGGGACATGTATGCTCTTGTGTACACCATCGATCTATATAGAGTAAGAATCAGTATAGGACTAATTGCTAGGTCTACAAACATGCCTAAAAATTTGGTGCTGACACATGGCATGATCAGTGACTAAGATATATAGAGAGAAATTGCTTAAAGTCATTGTTGTTCTCTCTCTGAATAACCACTAATCATGCCATGTGTCAGCACCAGATTTTTAAGCATATTTATAGGCCTACAAAATAAGTCACACTTATCTTATTGTTTCCCACTGCATTAGAGTATGAAACCGACTTTGAGCGTATCATTGATTATTATTGTCCACTCCTTAGGCCATTAGACTCTACCACATTAACGCCAAAGAAGCTCCAGTGAACAATAACTCTTTAATCTTGTGATAAAGTAAAATCTGCATACGAGTGTCATCCCCATCTCTTGCTTGAAGCTGCACCAAAGGTGATATTTTCTTTTTCAACATATTACACATACACATTCTTAGCTATAGGTTCATTCTCGGAGTTTGTTTATTCATTGATCGAATTTGGTGCTTAACATGGGCAGACCTACGCTACAGCCCAGGGGTACCCCTTGTTACTAGCAAACTTGACTCGCCTAGTAGATAACTTTCGGCATATTTTGATTTTTTTAAAAGTACTGGTGGTAAAGTCTTGCACCATTGGCGGCTAGGTCAACGGTAAATCCTGCCGCCATTGTTAACTTTCAAGTCACTGCTTCGAAACCTCTCTGCCAAAAGTTTTTATTTCAAACTATACATCTTCTATTAGATAATAGATAAACAATTACAGATAAAACAATGAAATAATATTCATGCATTCAGTTATAAATGGAAACTGTCAGAAAAGCTAATATACTAAATACTTTCGAAATCCACATGCATTATTACATTCAAAGACCAAAACACAAAGAACTCCAAGATTTCAACATAAAAGTTAGTTGTAAGGACATGGAATTAAAAACAAGTTATTTTTTCGCGTAAGAGAGGCTCCAAAAGACTCAATCTTTAGGTGATGTACCATCCGGGAGATTCCAATTAAAGTGGTAAAGTAGCATAGCTAGAGCAAGCTCAACGTTAGCCAACCCCAAAGACATGCCAGGACACATTCTTCTTCCTGTTCCAAATGGGAGATGCTCAGAATTTGTTCCTATCATGTTAGATGAACTCTCATTAGATCTGTCTGGTATGGATCTTTCAGGATCAGTCCAGTAATTTGGACCCCGTCCCATTTTTCACACATCAATGATGACTATTGTATTTTCAAGGATATGGTATCTGCCAATCTCACATTTCTCGCGATACTCTCTAGGTAACAGAAACGGAGCAGGTGGGTGCAACCTTTAGGTGGGTGTTGTCAAGAATCTTGTCAATTTTTTTGTGTATCATTACCAACTTCCTTCTCATGTCGGTAATTGGATGCAGTACTTTGATTGATGGAAACAAATCAGACACATCAAAACCCAGATAAGGCTGTACATTCTTTAATCAGCGTAAGGAGCATTTCCTGATACTCGGATCTGCTATCAATTGCAATTCTAGAGATGATGGTGTTCATAAGTATGAAAATTTTCCCAGTATTTACGAAGAGAGCAAAATGATTGAACTTTTTTGACACTAAGAAGTTCATTAAGATAAACTTACGCATTTGTCTTTAGTTTGCAATCACAATTGGCTGCGCAGGCGATGTCTTATATGCAAGAATTTCAGCATTCAAAGAATTTGGTCTATTTGCGAAAGAGAGGTCATGGGTTTTCAAGATTTCTTTGGCTGAAGAAGGAGATGAGATTAAGATCACAAAGAGTTCACCGAGTTGTAGATGTAGGATTGGTCCTGTTTTTTCGGCTAAGTTTCTGAGAGCTTGGTGTGGCTGTGCTCTAAAGAGATGGTGCAGGTGTCCAAGTAGAGGCAGCTTCCATGGTGGTGGAAGAAGGTTTCTATTTGTATTAAGTGAGTTGGAGCTTCTGTAATGATTAAAGATAATGAAAAAGAAAATAGTAGCCAAAAAGAGGGTAGACAAGGGAAATTGGACCTCCATTTCTACTTCCAACGCAGTTAGAAGGTGCCTTACGCCTTCGTCCCTTGTTCGTCCCTCGCCTGGGGACGAGTCCAACACCGCCAGGCTCGTCCATCGCGCACTCGTCCCCCCACGCACGAATCACTCGACCGTTTCCTTTTTTTTTATTCCAACGGTAGTATTTAAAGTTTGGGGTTTTGGCAGTTTCAGTCCCTGTAACGGCTAGTATATTTGAATTCAAGTTTCCACTTTTGACAGTTTTGGTCCCTAAACGGCTATCTACCTTTCCAAACCTTTTATATACTACCATTTCACTATATTTCACATATCTATCTCCCATATTCACATACACTTACACATAAACATTTTAGTTATTCAAATCATAATGTCATTCACGATTCCTTCATGTTTGAACTCGTTTACGAGAGCCGGGTTGTTTAAAGACGACTCCGATGATGAGGAGCTTATGGGAATCATGTCAGATTGTGTTCAGTTGCTTGAGGAAGGTGAAACGTCCCAACGACCAGTTATACCACGCACCGTGATAACAAGAGATCGGGAAACCGCCAACGAGCAACTAATGTTCGATTATTTTATTGAAGATGTAAAGTACCCCCTTTGGTATTTTAGGCGCCGGTTTCGAATGTCGAGACCGTTGTTCATGCGCATAGTTAACGATATAATCGCGTATCCGTCTCGAAATCCAGGTCCTGTGCCCGAGCATTTTAGAAGAATGCAAGACAAGCTTCTTGATGGGCGACAACGGGTTGGTTTTAGTACAATACAAAAGTGTGTGTCCGCCATACGTCAATTGGCCTATGGATACAACCCGGACGCGCTTGACGACTATCTTCAGATTGGGAGGAAACGAGTAGAGTATTCCTAGACCACTATTGCAAATGTGTGTTTCAGCTCTACAAAGATGAGTACTTGCGCAGACCAACACCAGAAGATATACAACGATTGTATGCTAAACACGAAGAGCTTCATGGTTTACCGGGGATGCTTGGGAGCATCGATTGTATGCATTGGCCTTGGAAAAATTGTCCTAAGGCCTGGCAAGGGCAATACACGCGTGGTGATCACGGCCATCCAATAATCATGCTTGAAGCGTTGCTTCATACGATTTATGGATTTGGCATGCGTATTTTGGCACAGCGGGATCGAACAATGATATAAATGTGTTGAATAATTCGCCTTTGTTTAGGTACTTTGAATTTCATGTCCATTATGTTTTTTAATTTAAACATTGTGTGTGTTTTAACTTTCTTTATTTAGGGAAATCATCGAGGATCGTGCTCCGGATACTTCGTTTACGGTTAACGGAACACACTACAGAAAAGGCTACTACCTCGCCGACGGCATTTATCCGGAGTGGGCAACGTTTGTAAAGGCGTATTCGTGCCCACAAGATGACAAGAAGAAAAAGTTTAAAAAGTATCAAGAAAGTGCAAGAAAGGATGTCGAGCGTGCATTTGGATGCCTTCAAAATCAATGGCATATTCTAAGCCAACCGGCTAGAGCTAGAAGCGTTAACCGGATTTGTCGAACCATGTATGCATGTGTTATATTGCATAACATGATAGTTGAAGACTCGGGATACGTCATAAGCTCACTTGAGGAGGACGGTATGTTCGAACCACCTCCTGTACCTCGACGTAGTTTCCAGGAGCGGATGGCGGTTCACCAACGTACCAACAGGGAGCTTCGTGACCGACATGTGCATCACGCTCTTCGTCATGATCTTACGGAGCATGTATGGCGTCTCCCGTGAGCTTTACTTTGCAAATTCATGTTTTATTGTATTTAGGAATGTTTTTAAGTATTTAGGAATGTTTTTTAATTTAGTAATGTATTTTTGATTTTATTTAGTAATGTTTGTTTTATGTTTTAATGTGAAATAAATTGTGTGTTATTTAGTTTTTGTTAAATATTGGGGGATTGAAAGTGTAAAGTTGGATAAAGTGTATAATTAAATAAAAGATGGGTCCAAGACTAGTCCTGGGTATAAGGTTGGATTTAGGGGGATTAGTCCTTGGATGAGTTTTTGCTGATGTGGCCCTGATTAGGACTAGTCCTCCTGGGGATGAGTCCTGACATAAGGCAACTTCTTATATACTGTCCAGGGTTTTATAACTTTAAAAAGTTTTCCTCTGAAGATAAAAGTAAAAGTTATATCTTTATGTCTTGGCAGATTTATAGATAGATTGGCAGATGTATGTGCCGACTTTTTTTTTTAAAGCAAGTCACAATTACGTTTCACATTTTCAAACAATCATGCTTTTCAATAAGTAGATCTTCTTTGTTTTGTTTTTATAATCTTGATGCTTTATTCCAAGTGGATGATGATTGTTGTATACCTTTAAAATATCTAGGAAAAGTCTGATTGTAAGGAACCTGACTCTGATACCACTGACTCTCATACCACTCTGATGGAAAATAAACACCACAATGGTAAACACAAATGCGGAATAACCCTTCGTTTGACAACACTTTTCCAACCCCTATGAACCTATGACAAAACTAACAAATAGGGTTCACTAAATGCAATCAAAATCAGCCCATAATGGTAACAAATGTAGCAAGCAAGCACATACACAAACACAAGAGCTTTTAGCGTGAAAAACCTCTCAAAGTGAGAGTAAAAATCACAGACCCTTAGGCCGCTTAAAATCCACTACCACCAATAATAGAGCAATATAATAAGACATTCCCTAGATATACTAGAGACATACAACAATCATCATACACTTGGAATAAAACATCAAGATGTATGGAAACAAAACAAAGACAAAAGATCAATATCACTAGTTTTACTGCCCTCCGTTCCGACCACTATAACTCAAGTTTCAGACCACTTGAGACGAATTCAACCGTCCAAAATGTTGGCCTAGATGCTGTGAAGCTGCTGTCCGAAAATGGGGACGATCCAACGATTCAATATTTGGGGATCAAAGCTGCCCAAAAGCATCTAAATGATGTCTTAATGTTACAAGTCAACAAGAGTCAAAGACTCTTGGATATGGGCCTAAGTTGTGGGTTTTTTCCTCATAGGCCAAAGGAAAACCAACCCAACAGATCTCATGCCATCAATTATTGCAATATTTTGAAGTTTGATATGTCATTTGTTGAAATTACAACACCAGATTATTCAAAGCTGACATGGCAGTCCACCTCATCTGTATGAGTGTGGAGCAAGTTATTTTTTATATTTCAGCATGTTTTATTTTAGTTTGTTTACTTGGTCATTTTCTGTTTTGAATAAATGCTAGTCATCAGGATAGTGGGTAGTGTTTCCAGATTTTTAGGAGTTAGTTGAGTAGTGGCTTTATGCCTTATGTTTCGGTATTTATAGTCCTTTGTTATTTCAGTTTTAATCATCCAGAAAAAGAGCAAAGTTTTGGCTCAAATACTTGTGTTATTTCTTCATTATATTCTGTGTGTTTCTCTTGTGAGTTGAGTGATATACCCTTTGTCAAGTTAACATCATTCACTTAATGGATATACACTACGTACCTCCAAACCCACTTTTTCTAGTTTCTACGTCTTTTCCAATACTGTATCTCTAGCATCTTCTTGGAATTGCGCCATTCTCTATATGCCAGTAATGTCGAGATCTATTAAAAAACACTTTTATATGTTTAAAGTGTTTTTTAATAGATCTCGACATTATTGGCATATACAGAATGGCGCAATTCCAAGAAGATGCTAGAGATACAGTATTGGAAAAGACGGAGAAACTAGAAAAAGTGGGATGGGAAGATTACTTGAATTCCAGAGAGTCTTAGAAACCAGTTTCATACATCAGAATCCACAATTTTGAATTTAGCTATAAACTTAACCCAAAACAAGACTTGCATAACACCTCTATATATGGAAGCACAGTTGGAAATCGTTTGTTCCATAAGCTGGTCTTATTAGGGTCTTGGTTCATTAGATTTGAAGTCCAAGTCCCATGTTGTATTATTAGTATGTGTTTTTCTTTTGACCAATTAACTTGGCCAATTCAGGATACGCTTTAAATTGTTCAAACCGGTAAACTTGGATTAACATGTCAAATTATACTTTAATGCATTGAACCTAACTTAAACAAGATTATTATTGAAATACTAGGATCTTTAAAATCAAATTTGACACTAGAAGTATTTATCAGATCACATTTTTTGGAGAAAAATAGTTTTGGCTCAACCTAAGCAACTGATCTGTACCACGAGATTTCTTAGTTTGACACCTCTCATATACGTGGGTGTATGTGTGTTTATATGGTTGGTGGTGGTGGTGGTGGTTGGGGGGGGGGGGGTAATTGATACGGATTCGTATACCAGCGAACGCTAGAATCCTAGCGTGATAACCTGCCGTCGAAGACCCGAACGACAAAGAACAAAACAATTGTTCAAAAGAAATTCTTATTATAAAAAAAAGACCTGACAATCCAACCAATGGTACAGGAGTTTAAATACGAAAAGGAAATAAGAGGATAAACATAAAACCCACAACTAAAGGAACTAAATAAACGATAACTATTAATACGAAAGTTTGATAAATGACAGACTCTTTGGTTGGATTGGATCTGTATTCAAACCGGGCCTTCTTCCTAGCCACGAACAGATGGGCCCGCCTTCTGACTTATGTCGCCTGGTTCTTCTGTATGCGCCTGACCCGTATCATCCTCCCCCTCTAAAAAAAACGACTCGACCCCGAGTCATCATCAAAATCGTCCCCCGGAGTATATGGAGCAAGATCAGCGACGTTAAATGTTGCAGAGACATTGTAGTGACCGGGTAAATCAATTTTGTACGCATTATCATTGATCTTTTTAAGAACACGAAATGGGCCATCGGCTCTCGGGTGGAGCTTCCCATACCTCCCTTGAGGAAAACGCTCTTTCCGTAAGTAAATCCAGACAAGATCCCCTTCGTTGAAGACAACCTTACGACGATGTTTATTGACCCGCGCTTGATATTGGAGATTATGTTTGGTTATTTGCTCTCGGACTTTTTCATGCAGTTGCTGTATTTGAACAACCCGCTCGTCGGCCTCGGTACTAAAGGTGATAGGATCTGCCAAAGGAGCTAAGTCAAGTGGCGTAAATGGATTTCTTCCATAAACAACTAAGAAGGGACTTCTCCCGGTGGAGCTATGACTTGAACGATTATATGCAAACTCTGCCTGTGGCAAGGCAAGATCCCATTGCTTAGGATGATCCCCTACAAGACAGCGAAGAAGATTACCTAGGCTTCGGTTGGTAACCTCTGTCTGCCCGTCGGTTTGCGGATGATGTGAGCTACTAAACTGTAATTTGGCTCCTAGCTTCTTCCACAACGTGCGCCAAAAATGACTAACGAACTTAACGTCGCGGTCAGAGGTAATAGTTTTTGGAACCCCATGCAACCGTACAATCTCGGCGAAGTATAACCGGGCAACTTGTGAAGCATCAAACGTTTTTGCACATGGGATAAAGTGTGCCATTTTTGAAAAACGATCCACAACGACCATAATGGAATCTTTCTTTCGTTGTGTTAAAGGTAATCCGAGAACAAAATCCAAACTCACATCTTCCCACGGTCTTTCTGGAGTTGGTAACGGGGTATAAAGACCTTGATTTGTGTGATGTGTTTTTGCAATATGGCATATACGACATCGATTGAGAACTTTGATCACATCCTTAACCATCTTTGGCCAAAAAAATCGTTCGGCCACGAGCAGTAGTGTTTTTTCTCTTCCAAAGTGACCGGCTAACGCACCTTGATGGCATTCAAGTATAATGGCTTCGCGAAACGACGATATCGGTACACACAACCTTCTTCCTTTAAACAAAAGACTGTCTCGCCGAAAAAAGTCCCGAAATGGGCTGTTTGTTGTCTTCGACCAAATGTCACAGAAATCTGGGTCATCTTTATATAGTTGGGAGAAAGAGTTAAACCCGGTGACACTGAATTTGGTTGAAGTGACGAGCGTGTGTCGCCTACTCAAGGCGTCTGCTACTGAATTTGCGGAGCCAGCTTTGTGGCGAATAACAAATGAGAAGTCCTGTAACGTTTCGACCCACTTAGCATGGCGGGGGTTGAGCTTAGCCTGGCCTTGTATGAACTTGAGAGCTTGATGGTCGGAGTACAAGATGAACTCGGCCGGTAACAGATAATGTCGCCAATATTCGAGGCTCCGGACTATAGCATAAAA
The DNA here is from genome assembly GCA_034093135.1 of Erigeron breviscapus. Taxonomy (NCBI): domain Eukaryota; kingdom Viridiplantae; phylum Streptophyta; class Magnoliopsida; order Asterales; family Asteraceae; genus Erigeron; species Erigeron breviscapus. The sequence goes on from CM067171.1 coordinate 109,603,398, forward strand.
CTCCTTGTCATAGGTACTATAGCGTTGTCTCGTATCAGTTAACTTCTCACTAAAGAAGGCAATTGGTCTGTTTAACTGACTTAAAACACCGCCGATACCTACACCCGACGCATCGCATTCCACTTGAAAACAATGTTCAAAATTCGGTAGTGCTAGAACGGGCGCCTCTGTAACTACTTGTTTTAATCGTTCGAATGCTGATTGAGCGGCTTCGGACCAGGCGAACTTACTATTCTTTAAGCATTCGGTAATCGGGGCGACAATGGTGCTAAAATTACGAATGAAGCGGCGGTAGAAAGACGCGAGACCATGAAAGCTACGAACCTCATGTAACGACTTTGGTGGTGGCCATGTGGTAATTGCGGAAATTTTACTAGTATCCATGCGAATTCCGCTTCCTGAAATCAAGTAGCCCAAGAAAATAACTTCATTTGTCAGAAAGTGACATTTTTGTGCATTAGCAAACAACTTTTGTTCTCTTAACACCATGAATATATCCCTTAAATGTTTAAGATGTTCCGCCACATTATGGCTAAAAACTAAAATGTCGTCGAAATAAACGACGACACACTTTCCAATAAACGGCCTGAAAATATGGTTCATAAGACGCATGAACGTGCTTGGAGCATTAGACAATCCGAACGGCATAACCATCCATTCATAAAGACCATCGCGTGTTTTAAACGCCGTTTTCCATTCATCACCCGGTCGCATTCGAATTTGGTGATAGCCACTCCGTAAATCAATTTTTGAAAAAATTTGTGCCCCATGTAAGTGGTCTAACAAATCATCGAATCGAGGAATAGGAAAACGATACTTGATTGTTATTTTATTGACGGCTCGGCTATCAACACACATCCGAAAAGTACCATTCGGTTTGGGTATGAGTAGAGCCGGCACGGCACAAGGACTCATACTCTCCCGAATGAGGCCCTTTTCCAAAAGTTCTGTTACTTGGCGGTGTAATTCCGCAAACTCCTTCGGATTCATTCGATAAGCGGGCTTGTTTGGAATACTTGCACCTGGAAAAAAATCTATACAATGTTGGATTTCCCGTATGAGCGGAAGACCAGCAGGGATGTCGGTAGGAAAAATATCACTAAACTCGGTCAAGAGTGGTTGGACTTCCTGTGGAACTTGCGGTATGGTGGGGTTTTCTTCAGCAATCAACATACCAAAAATAAGATGATTTTTATTATTAGTGGTTAGGTATGTGAATTCTGATTTGGTTACCAACATTGACGTGGAGTCCTCCTGTTTAGGATTAATTGGTGCCAATGTTATATTAAGACCATCCTTCTTGAAAGTGTAAGTATTACGAAACCCATCGTGTTTTACTCGTCGGTCATATAGCCATGGGCGACCCAATAAAATATGACATGCGTCCATCGGAATAACTTCACACCATAGTTCGTCTATATACTTATTACCAATAGAGAAAGGAACCAAACACCGATGAGCAACTTTAAGAAGATTGCCCTTTTTCAACCATGTAAGTTGGTACGGGTCGGGGTGGTCTTGAAGCGGTAATCTGAGTTTTTCCACCATGGTACTTGCCACCATATTTTCACAACTGCCCCCGTCAATGATAAGGGTACAAACCTTGCCTTTAGAGGTACACTTTGTGCGGAAGATGTTACGAAGCCATCGTGTGTCATCATCCGTATCAATAGTAGTGTTTAAAGCTCGTTGAATAACAAGAGCTTCGCCACGATCAGGATAAAGAACTTCTGAAGGGACGTCCTTGTCATCTTCGGGTTCAGTATCATAGATTGGTGCCACGTCCTCAACTAGAGCAAGCACCTGTTTATTTGGGCAGTCTCGTTTTAAGTGCCCGATGCCTTGACATTTGTAACAACGAAGAGTATTACCTGCAGAACCTGATGGAATAACTGGTGGTGTAGGTGGGTCGGCTTTGAGGGGGTCGACCCGAGACTGAGAATTTGTTGCTACCGGTGCACGGTAGGAACTAAACTTTGGAGTCGGTTTTGTTTTGGCTGTTAATTGTTTCTCCACCCGTTTAGCCAACCTACAAACATCAGAAAAAGACCAATATTGTTGCAACATGACGACATCGGCTATATCTGATCGAATCGCCCCTAAAAAACGGGCAATAATCTGTTCGTCATCTTCTTCAATCCCACACCGCATGCGCAGTTGTTCAAAAGCAATGATAAACTCCTCCACCGAAAGTGAAGCCTGTTTTAAATTATGGTACTCCAAGAACGAATCTTGCTTATGATTAACTGGTAAAAATTTCGAACGCATCAAGCGTTTCATCTTGTCCCACGTCTCAACCTTATGTTTACCCTCCCGATATCGTTGATTCTTAACATGTTCCCACCATAAAGATGCATATTTGCGTAAACGAATAGCAACGAGTTTTACCTTTAAGTTTTCTGGTACTTGGCGAAGATCAAATATTCGTTCGACTGTTTGAAGCCAGTCGATAAAATCATCTGGTTGCATGTGACCCTCAAACTCGGGAATTTCAGTACGAATACCCAAGGCTCTGATTGGATCAACAGGTGGCGGCGTTGACGGTGGTTCTGGACGACGGTCCCGGCGGGCAAAAACATTATGGAACCCGTCGTCATCGTTGTAATCATCCCAGATTACTGAGTCAGTGGCTGAAGGGTCGTACCGGTCGTTTGGAAAGCCCCGGTCATACCCATGGTGTTGTTCAAACTCGAGGTCACGAATCCGTTGTTGTAGACGTTGAATCTCGGCGTCACGAGGATCACGTTGTTCAGGGCCGCTGCCTCCGGCGGCGAATCTGCGGGGTTGCTGACGACGATCTCTCCACTCTGACATCTTGAGAACCTGAAGCTGCTGATACCACTTGATACGGATTCGTATACCAGCGAACGCTAGAATCCTAGCGTGATAACCTGCCGTCGAAGACCCGAACGACAAAGAACAAAACAATTGTTCAAAAGAAATTCTTATTATAAAAAAAAGACCTGACAATCCAACCAATGGTACAGGAGTTTAAATACGAAAAGGAAATAAGAGGATAAACATAAAACCCACAACTAAAGGAACTAAATAAACGATAACTATTAATACGAAAGTTTGATAAATGACAGACTCTTTGGTTGGATTGGATCTGTATTCAAACCGGGCCTTCTTCCTAGCCACGAACAGATGGGCCCGCCTTCTGACTTATGTCGCCTGGTTCTTCTGTATGCGCCTGACCCGTATCAGAAAGAGAGAGAGAGAACCTTGCTTGGAGCGCAGTATCTGCAACCCCTAACATTCTGACTGCCAATAACCCTGCATTAGTCGCATTATTTATTGCAACTGTTGCAACAGGAACACCCCTAGGCATCTGCATCATGCAACAAAATCTCAGCTGGGGATTCATGGTTCAATATGTACCCAGAAGAATTAAATCTAAAAAAGAGATATCTATATGAACAAATGACAACTTATGGTGCTTAGATAATCAGAAAGTTCTTTTACAAATGCCAAGATATATTCAACATATTATCTGATTCTACAACAGCAAAGACTGCAAGTGAAACGTTGTTTTGGCTTGCAGATTGAAGCCAGTTTTGTTATTTTTGGCTTTTTGCACAAAAAATTTGATGTAGTCAGGGTCAAACTGTGTTAAAGTTCTGTTCTTCAAAATGTGTTGAAGCTAAAGCAAGAATTGGATAATGGATAATAGGAAAAAAGAACAAGTTCTTGTGCTTTTTGCAAACATCAATCTCCTCTTGAAGATTTTACACAGATACTGGGAATGACAAAAAAAATAAAAATTCAAACCTGACAAGAAAGCCCGATATAATAAGTCCTAGGGATTGATCCGGCTTATGAGGGTCTGGGACCGGGTTTGGGATTACCAATAAAAACATAGCAGGTTTGGGCCTGGATTTGGGTCTTTGGGGATTATCAGCAAAAGAAATTAGCGGGTATGGGCCCGGATTTGGGATTACAATTAAAAAGAGTTAGCGGGTTTGGGCCCATGTTTGGTATTAAGTCAAACCCGTCCAATTACCCGATAACAGACCCTACCCGATTGACCGCCCTAAAACCACATTTGTAATATATAATATATATACATATACACATATCATGCATATAATATTATGAATATAGTGTGTGTGAGTAAATGGGGACTTTCCGGGTTGTGTATATCGTCAAACTAAAAGGGGAGGTTTTGGTAAACTGGGACATTCCGGGTTAGGTAGCGAGTTTGGTAACCGGTTTTCGGGTTAAGGATTACCTAGACCCGGCCCGTTGCCGTCCATATATAGGTGGCAAACTGGGTGAATGGGTCAAATGTGTTTGGGTCAAAACCGGTAACTTATAAAAAGAGGCTAAGTTGTGTTGGGCCTAATTGCGAGCATATCTTTTATATATTCTTTTGAATCTTATAAGTATAAGATGTGCTATAAAATAGTACAAAGAACCATCCATCCATTCAGATATAGTGATGTAGACAATTTCATGCATTTGAACAGTATTCAGGTGGCTTTCAACAAATTTCACTTCTTTTGTTTCAATTAAACTCTTTAGCTCTACCCATTTGGCCCATATAAATGGTTGAAAATTGCCACCTAATTTTACATATGTACCTACATACCTGGACGATAGAGAGAAGGGAGTCGAGACCATCTAATGCAGAAGCACGTACTGGAACTCCAATCACAGGTAGGGGTGTCAGTGCAGCTACCATGCCTATATGCAAGCTTGAAGGTTACTCATGCTCAATTGCTCATCATCTAAAAATCATAAGTTCGGAAATGATAACACGAACATAGGATAAATACCTGGCAAATGGGCTGCACCCCCAGCACCAGCAATAATAATTTGAATCCCTCTTTCACGGGCAGATGTAGCATAAGAAAACATCAGCTCAGGTGTCCGGTGTGCTGACACGATTCTAACCTGCATGATACTGTGTTTTGAGTCTAATACAATGATAGCATTTGATAAAAGCCAACTGTAATGAGGGGAATCATGAATGCATTTGATATATTTTGTTAGACCGCATACATCCAAATCAAAAAGACTCGCCCTCCCCGGGTAACATAAACAAGGAAAACCTCGCCTGTTTACCTGTTTACTTATCAACTAGATTTAGTTAATCGGGAACTAATAAATGGGTCAAAAGGACCCAAAAGTGTTGTTTTACAATGCAAATATAAATATATACCTAAGGGAGGTAATAAACTTCCCACCAATTTTAATTCATTAATCACAATTTACAAAATTTACAGCAGACTGTACAAGTCCGTGATGCGGAAATGTGGTATATGAATCAAACTTGTAGTGAACTTTATCACATCCTATTTGTTGAACATATTTTAATTTGACACTATTTATGTACAAAACTTCTAATTCTTTTTTAAACAAATAACATGGGTCAACGACCCATTTTGACTTGTACCAAAAACATGTTTGTCTTGATCTGAACCGCCTTTGACCCATAACCCAACACGCTCAACCTACCGTTGCCACATCTGACTATGTAACCTTAAAGGTAAATAAAATAAGAATTAACCTCAGCAGAGACATCAAACTCATGCAACACTTTGGCAGCTTCTTTCATCACCGGAAGATCTGAATCGGAACCCATAATGATACCAACACGTGGAGCCACTGTGTCACAAAAATTATTACTCTATGAGAGAAATATATAGATATATGGTGATAGAGAGTAATAAGACCAACAGATTAAAAGGTGTAAGAGTGTTTCAGGGACTAGAGCTAAATGATCATGTGATATCTAATTAAGTAGATTTAGATAATTAGCTGTAAGATTGTGCAGCTGGCAAGAAACTGATCATCCACAAGAGACCAGTTTATCCAAACATTGATTACTGTAACTTCCAAAATGAAATTTTAAACACTTCCTTACTTGTATGTTATTTTCAAATGAACAGATCTGACTTTTGGAATACTTTCAAAACATGCACTCCATTAAAAACATTTCTTCTAAAATCCTTGCCTTGTGTTTTTCAAAATACAAACATATTTCTGTTACTATACTAAATACATAGCCCATGGAAGACATACCTGGAATATCCTCAGAACTTTCTCCTTTCAGAAATGATTTCACCCGCGCTTCAACGACACCCATTGAAGGGCCAACAACAGTGATGTGCCCCATCTTCCTTTGCTTTCGCATATCTGCAGTGTCATAAATAATGCTTTTCAGTAATTGGCCAACGGTGTCAAACTGGAGATATAGGTGCCTACCTACCTGGCTTATCATACCAATGAATGGTGGCCCCTGGAGTACACAATGCCCTTTTGATAATTTGATGTGCCATAATGAAACCTGCTTCTCCCTGTGGAAGTCATAAGAACTAGCCTTGTCATGATGCTTATCATGATGACAACACACACAGAACTTGAACCAGATTATATAACAAAATGAAATAATTTTACTGGTTGCAATAGTAAATTTTAAACTAAAACCTAAAGTTCATGTTGCGAATTATACTCATATCCAACTTTGTTCAAACTATCACAAACGCAAACCAATTGGCGCCTTCTTGATTTCCTTTCTTTCAAGACAGCATAGAGTTACATTTACTTTTGCCTATAGCCTTCGTTTCTAAATTCACAAAATGTGGACTTTACAAAAAGATAGATCAGTGTTTACTCTTAATTATATTCCGTCCCATACCCGAACAGATTTGTAATCAGTAATCCGGGGATGCAGTCAAAGGGTGTGTACCCCTTTAACTCCCACTGCGTTGACTACACTAGTAGAGATGGTAAAATGAACGGCCAGGGATGTTGAGCCAATTCACAAACACTTGTTTGCCTTTTCTAGTTTTCTCGTATTTCATAAATAGATAATGTGTTAAATATGCCCAATAAAGCTATATACAAGAATACTCTAATTACTTTAATAGATAGATCTAGATGGTTTTATGCTTTTTGGGCATTTTGAGCGACATTCGATTCATTTAACCCATTTCCATTTTAGCAAATTCTTTAACCATGGTCCCATATGAAAAAATTTATAACCCAAATAGAATATCAAAAAAGGTGTTAAAAAGTTAAAAGGCAAGTCCAGTATCAACACACTGAAGAGATTGCAGAAACAGATAGTTTTCACCTCATCTTCACCTAGAATGTTGTACATCATCGAAGCTGGAACCTTCATTGATGGATCACCAAGAGGAAGACCAACAACTGCCCGCAGGTGCTGCTCATATTGTGAAGTATAGCAAGATTCGATGGTGTGGTGTCCGCTGTTATGAGGTCGAGGAGCAACTTCATTTAGTAGAATCTGTATTACAACACAGATGAAGATACATTCTGACATTCAAGAGAATCCTATATACAAAGTCAATAAGATATAGCGATGAATGTAAGAAATAGTATTAACCTCGCCATCTTCTGTCAAAAACAACTCAACTGCAAACACACCAGCACCTTCCAATGAAGCTACTGCTCGAGACGCAACATCAGTTGCAGTTTCATAATCTTCCATGACTCGTTAGCAGGTGCCTTAACAATGTGACAGATATTATCCCTAGAACAAGAAAAAAAGGAATTGCATCAAATTTTGCCTATAAATGTTACAGGATCGTTATTACATATTTAAACAAATGGTCAACAAGACATAGACATAATAGCATTAAAGAATCATCTTGCCTGTGTACAGTCTCAACAGCAGGATAGCACGATATAGTATTATCTCTTCCTCTTGCAACTATGACTGCAAGTTCCTAAAACAAACATGAAAATGCTGAAAAGATTAGCTCCAATAATATACATTGAAATCAATAAACATATATGAAGTAATTGAATTCTAAGCAGATACTATTGTCATAGATCCTGACCTTAACAAAAGGAGCCCATTGTTCAACATATAAACCATGACCAAATCCTCCTAGAGCTGAAAATGAAAGATTTATTTATTTTGTCAGTACAAACATTGTGTACTATTTGCAATTATATGCATTTGCGGGTACTTGCAGAATCTTCTCAAAGAGAGCATGATAATACAGCATAGAAGTAGTTAAGGGAATAAACATCACTTATCAACCACTACAGCTACATTAGCCATTGCACCTCTTCTATTAGTAAAAATTATAGCAAAACTATCACCCATTACAAATTACAAATTTAAATGTAAAATTTGTTTTATACAAGATTCAGGTGATGTACCAGCAAATGAAAAAGGAAGCACCTGATGAAAGTAAGATTTAGAACATAGAATGAAAAATAAATTAAACAAGCGGTCCCTGTGGTTTATGATAAAATCGTGGTTTTCAACTTTTCATCCTTCCGTTTTCAAAATTACACAGATAGTCCCTAATTCAGACTATTCGCGTTACAACTTATAAGTTATAAAGTGGAAGCTATTCTTGTAACTTGACAGCTAAGTAACGGAAACCATTGTTTCATATAAACGGCAGAATTTGTGTAACTTGCTCTAAATGAATAAAAAAAACTGGAGAATGCAAGGAAACCCTTGAATATCCAAATGTATGTTCTTACACCCTAACACAAGGGGAGGCATGAACCTTGTGAGACCAAAAGAGATGAATAACAATTACCATTTATGGCAGAAGTGAGTGCCTCTTCATTTTTAGCAACAGCATTACCACGACCATCATAAGCCAACCTTCTACTCTTTATCATAAGAGGATAGCCAAATTCTTGACCTGCTCTTTCTGCACTTTCTTGGTCTTCTATCTGTCCCAGCAAACTTAATTGTCAAACAACTAAAGCATATAAATTATCTTTTCTTGGGTAAAGGAAATGTGCATAAAATTACTCTAGATGATCCAAACCTGCATAAACTTGGGGAGCGGTATGCCGTTTCGAGAAAAATGGACTTTTTGAAGAAACTTATCCTGTATTAAAAAAACATAAAGTATCATATTAAATGGACAGATTTACTAGCAGAATGCATTGAAAGAATCTACAAGCCACAGAACAACTGAACATAGATCATAATATAATGTTGGCTTTTCAGCATGCAACACATAAGCAATGATGCAATCATGTAAATGAGATCTAGAAGATCAGAGGTGCTAGTTAGAGGGCTGACTGAGTAAAGTAGAAATTTCAAGTCAAAATTCTACCAAGTGTCAACAATCCGAGACAATGACACGGCTATTTGAATAACAAGCCACTCTGACTCCACAAAAAGGATAAATCTGGCTGTAAATATATGATGTTATAGTACTATACTACAAAACCAAAAAAGAACAACCTATGCTGAAGACCGAGCTTTAGCCTTCAGAACTATACAAACAACTTATTATGTTTTCAACTTGAAACCACTGTTCTATATCATGTCAACTATCATTCTATCAAACTTTAGCTGATTTTAATCATAATCACTCGCTTCATTTGAAAACTATGAGGTAGCATCTGAAAGTATTCAGGATGACAAGGGCACAAGCATACCTGGATAATGCGAATCGTAGAAGCTCTAGGCTGACAATCTACCCCTTGTTTTTCAAGCTTCTCCAAAGTATTTGCATCAACATGCTCAATTTCAACTGTCAGTATTCCACACGTCTTGGCAAATTCTTCAACAGTGGTACTATCGTCATAGCTTCCTACCATATGATGATGAGATAAGGAACTTGCAGGGCAGTTCTCCAAAGGATCCAGAATGTTGACTTTAATAGCCATTTGAGAAGCAGCTTGGCAAAGCATGCGCCCTAACTGTCCACCACCCAAAACACCCACAACTTTATCAGAAAGCCCATGACACGCTACATTTTCCTTCCTACATCATACACATGATTTCAAAATTCAGAATCACTAATGTAAAACAGTAAATGTAACCAAGCTATAAACTAATATAGAAAATGTCATATAACCTTTGTGCAACATCATTTTCCATGGATGCACGACAAGTTATCGAACGAGCAATTCTTTGGTTGATCACTGAACATGAAGAGAAACAAGTGCCGTTCAAGTTCTTGTATCCAAGTAGAGAGCTTGGGTTGGGACAAAAGGATGATGTAAAACCAACTTTATAGCTGAGATTGTTGTGGGATAAACTGTTTGGGCTCAGCATCCTGGTTAGAACACAGTAGCAAAAGGTAAATGCCACCGCAAATCCAACAATATAGAACATATAAGCCAGGTTACATATTTCCTTACATATATTGCATATAACAAAGTAGATAATGTTTATTTTGGCTCATAAATACTTTATTTTAATAAATCGTTCAATGTTTTCAGCTACAAAACATGCATTTCTTGTTTGGCCTAGCAATATTCAATGTGACCATCAATAACAGGTGGTACATTCTAGTCCCATAGACAAACTTAGAAAGAGGCGTGCGCATAATCAGAGAGTAAAAAATACTTACAAATACATTAAAACGGAAGTATCCAGTGAATTGCTAACTGAGCTGAGTTTAAAGTCCTCAAATTTCCTGCAGCAATACAACAATAAAATTTAGATGGCTTGTGATTTGTAGTTAGAGAATCACTATGGGCGATATAACATTGGGTTTTAATCGCCAATACTAATGTGTCTGGTTTAGGCATAAATTTTCAAGGTGGATAAAAGAAACAATACCCTTTTTGCTGTGTTTCTTGAACTTTAAACACAAACTCTTATTCTATATAGAAATGGATAACCGACCCATTATTAATTCCCCACCGAACAGTCCCAGAACCAGCACGAGAGAACGTAAATCACGTCACTCTGTAGTTAAATGCACATTAGGCTGGGATTTGAACCGTGACCCAAATTTCATATTGCATGTATATAATTGATTATTCAGTTGCAAAGTAAGGTGAATCAAGCATACTACTTGTTTTGTACTTTTCACAAACAAATTTATACAACTTCTTGAGCTCAAAATAACAATTTAAGCGCACATATACGGAAAAAAAGTGGGACTCTTTTTTTTTCCGTATATGTGCGCTTAAATTGTTATTTTGAGCTCAAGAAGTTGTATAAATTTGTTTTTGAAAAGTACAAAAAATTCGGAAGTGTGAAGCTTGGAATAAAGAGAAAACATGTTAAAGATAAATAAGTCCAACGCCACAACTGAAATAGTTCGTCAATAGATAGTATAGAAGCTAAACAATATAGGCGACAACGATGGTGGTATAACCATCAATAAGGCTAGAAGTGCAGTAATAAGCACAACCCAGAAAGCGTAAATTAAGAACTAATATGTAAATTCAGCTATAGTTTATTTTCTTCCATCTTTTCTAAGATAATACTCGATTAACCGTGCCAAATTATGATTCAAAGAGCAATCAAACCTACAGTTTTCATCCCCTAAGCAATAGATCTATCATTAAGTACAACACCCCCCACCCAATAATCTAGCAATAGCAAGCATCAGTTTTTAATTGAATCTTATTCATAATTTTTTTATTCAAACAATTAACGATGATGATGATGGACGAACCTTACTAAATCTCAAGAATAAAAAACTCAAAGATCCTTTAGGGGGTAAATCATCTGAAAATATGGGTATCTGCAAAATCAACATAGAAAGACAACTGATTTTCCAAGCCTTAATTGGGGGATTCTGATATTTAAGAAATATATAATAAGCCTAAAATAACCATAAAAGAAAAAAAAATTCAAATACACAAATCATGGCAAAGAAAATCATCTCAAATTCTAATAATCAGAAATTAAAATCGAAATACATAAACCCTAACACTATTCTTAATCAGATAATCCGATGTTAATAATCAAATTCAATTATAAATTAACACGCAGGTCTAGAAATTATATCTATACATAAAATAATCTGGTTAATAAGAAAACAATAATCTGATTAATAATCTAAAATATATCAATGATTTTATTATTAATCATACATTAATAATCAAACTTTAATTCAAAAAAAAGGAGAAAGAAAAGAAACTTACTACAGTATTATAAATCAGAGAGCTCGAATGAATAAGAAGGATGAACCTGGAGATGTTTAATATGTATTTATATATTTATTAATATATTATAATTATAGATCAGAAGATTTTAGGGTAGGGAAGTGAGGATCAGAGAGAGATGGAGAGAACTAAGATTAGGGGTGTGTTTGGTAGGCTTTTAGGAGTTTCAAGTTCAAGCGCGAAAATGCTCTTACTCGACAAAAAGCTTCGTTTGATAGAAGGAGCTTCAAGCTTTTAATTTGGGATAAAAAGCCCCTATCTCAAACGTTAAGTATGAGTAGCGTTTAACATCAGTTACAAGCTTTTATTGATGATATTACCTAAATAACCTTCCTATGACTATGCGTTTTAACTGCAGGTGATGAGATACTTTCAAGTTTCTAACGTTACATTACATTATGGTTTTTGTCTTTTATGAATTTTATATATTTATATATATACAGTATAAGAATTAAGTGTAGCCCAGCTGTCACCAATGTATAAAAACATAAGCATCATTTTGAGTTTTTCGTTTGTTCTAATATGAACTTACGTAAGAATCAAATTGTGCTTTTTATATATTTTATACATATATATGGGAAACATATTTAGTTCTTTTGATGTATTAATTAACTAAGAAAACTTATATATAAAACTTATATATATAAAGTCTAATACTAAGTATTTCTAATTCATGTCTATTTTTGTTATTTTTCACATTTTATTAAAAGCTTCAGCTATTCTGCCAAACATCTAAATATATAAAAAGTTCTCAGCTACCAGCTTTCAGCTACAGCTACCAGCTTACCGCTTACAGCCATCAGCTACCAGCTAGTTTTGCCAAACATACCCTAGGATTAGTTCTCATTAAAAAAAAAAAAGTGAAGGCTGTGAAGGCCTATAAAAAAATAAAAAGAAATATAGAAAATTTTATTTTTCAATAAAATATAGGTCCGCTTACAAAAATTTAATTAAAAATATATTTTAAAAAATAGAGAATTAATGAGGAGGAGGAATTAGACTAAAGGAGGGGGATTAGGGGTGACAAGTGTACCCTCAACCTCCTCTTTTAGTTATATTATTATAGATAGATGTTTTAACCCTACATTTGTTAATGCCCTTTTATTCTTTTACACTACATTCTCGAGTTATTAATAGAACGAAAAGATAAGAAAAGATTTGAAAAGAGATGAAAAGAAAAGATAACTAAAAAATAAAAGTTATTCTTGAGTTAAAAGAAAACACAGGAAATGAAAAGAAACAAAAGAGTTATTTGTGTTTTTGAGTTTGATAGAAAAGAAAAGAAAGAGATATACAGATGCAATTTTACAAATATATCCCTTTTGATAAACTGCATATATTTTATCCCAAAAACACTGTTATTTTTTCAGAATTGAACTATTTACACAATTAATGGTTAATGCCTCCATGGCTCATGATAAACTGAAAGTCTGCAAGTATCATAACATCATTCTCAAAAAGATTATAGTCTCATAGATGTAGACAGTAGACATGACATGCTTTTGCATCATACACGGAGTCTTAAGTGTAAATTGTAGAAGGACTAGATGGTAATTACACAAAACAGGTTTTCCTTCTCAATCCGGCCAGTTTTGGGCGGATAATTTTTCAACAAAAGTGACCAAAAATTCCTTTTCCTTTCAATTCTTTTCTTTATATAAAAAAACCCAAGAATGCAAAAACTAAGGGCGCGTTTGGTTCACAGAATGTTTTGGGAAGGAATGGAATCTGTTGAAGGAATTGGAATCTGATGGAATGGAATTTGACGGAATGTTTTTCATTTTTTAAAGATTTAAGTGACGGACGGAATGAGATTCCTTCCTCCATCCCCATGGAATGTAGATTCCCTCAAATGAGGGAATGTTTACATTCCAAATGAATGATATTCCTTCATCATTGAGCAACCAAACGCACTAAGGAATGGAATTCAATTCCAATTCCATCAGAATCTACGAACCAAACGCGACCTAAAACTTATCTTTCTTTTCTTTTCCAATCCATCCAAAATATAACTCAAGAATGTAGCATTAGTAATAACACATATCAAACCGGATGGGGATTCCCTAAAGTTCCCCAACTTGACTAGTCAAGTTGGGGAAATCTTGACCCTTGAATTAAAATCAAGGGACAAGATTCAAAGATTAACTTTGAATCTTGTCCTTTGATTTTGATCCAAAGGTCAAGATTGACTTAACTTGACCCATCAAGTTATAAATAACTTTAGGGAATCCCCACCCTATCAAACCCCAAATTTTTATGAAACCTTACATTAAAGATTGTATAATGGATAGAGCATTCATAGGCTCACAACGCCCAGATATGTCCCAATCAGAGTCACATTAGATTTTTTCAGACAAAGCTATGACAAGAACTAATCCCTCACAACACCCCAAATGTCAAAACTAATCAAAGACACATCATTTATTTATTTCTACACTTTTAACCTTCCAATTTATATAACTTTTGATTTATAAATTACTAAAATACAATACTTAACAAACAAAATAAAAAAACATTCCATTAAATGAAAAAACATACAATAATACTAAGAAAACAATACATTAAATAAAACACAACACATAAACTATCAATAAAAAAGAACAAACAATACATCACGGGAGGTACCATATATGCTCGACAAGATCGTGATGAAGACCATGATGAACTCCTCGGTCTCGAAGTTCCCTATTTGTTCGCATTCGAAGTCGGCGCCTAAAAAAGTGTGGCAGATACTTGGAGTCTTCTACAAAATAATCTTGCATCAATCGGGCTTCAACACCATATCGATCTATTTGTATGGATTGCCGAGTATGAACAACTCTAACGAAGGATTCACTGCGATGAGATCGTGAAACGACACGACTCAATTTGTGAAAAATCAGAATTTTTTTTTTCTTTACCCGATATGTGGCGCATACAATATATATGCGGCGCATAAAACATAAAGATTTTGGTTAGAAAGTTCCATGCGATTGCAAGTGCGGCGCACAATCCAAATCTTTCAGATATGGGCCGCATGGATCAAATATGCGGCGCATATCCATGTCTGACATAACCAAAACTCATTTTTGACACTTTTCATGACTAGCAACTTTCCAAACACAAACACAAGCATCATTACAAGACATTACTGAGTTCAAACCATAATTTGGCACCATTACAAACATAGTTAAAATATCCATTTGACCCGCCATTCATTTACACAACTAAATGGGTCGTTTACCCATTTTGACGCTTTTCAAGCCAAACTATACAAGTTCATGAATCAAAAGAGCTTCACATGGAATAACTTGCAGAAATATACCAAAACAAAGTTTTATCAATATGACCAAATGTACCAAAGACAACTTTACCAACAAAACCAAACGAGTCAAGAGCCATGAACGAGGTGGGATGACTAAGTATCTATACCAAAAGTTCCATTCATTCATGAATAGACGAGTACCTTCCAAAACGCCTAAATCAACTTTTTATCAACACTTCAAATCTACAAGGACTTAGTTCTTTCTTCCGGAACCACCTATAAAAAGGTAAACAACTAAAAAGTAAGCGATTGCTTAGTGAATAAACTTGCATACAAATATATATACGAAGGAGGACAAAAACACAAAAGACTATCGCATGTAGCCAAAGGTACCGTCGTACCATCACTTGCATACTCACTTTTGCGCTAACCAACACATACATGGATCCATATACGCTAAACAATAATCAAAGAGGTTCTTAGGCCTCATCTCAATACAACAAGAGGTTCTTAGGCCTCATCTCAATACAACTATGGGGTTCTTAGGCCCCGACCTCAAAATTAGGCCCTAATGCCAAATCGATTACCATACACGGAATCCACCATCATATGGTAATCGACCCAACGCACATATAAGAGTATGCAAATTTACTCACCTCCTCCGCGACTAACAACAATCAAGATTGCCACAACAATTGCAAAGCTTTCAACCTAACAAATCAACACAATATGCATATAAGACTTTATTCACAATCTTGGCTAACTCACTTAGCCAACTATCGATTCACTAGCATTCCTAACCATACCTAACTCATTCTCTTTGAGTTGACTCATTTCCAAATCTCAATTAAGAAAATTCTATCTTTCATAATCATCATTCTCAACTATCTATCATTTTACTAAAAATCTCATTTTACCACCATCATGTGGCCATTTCATCTCATTGTTCAAAATTACCAAATTCTCATTTTGACCATAATGGTCACTAACAACTCAAATCAGCCCATTCATGCATTACTATTATCATATATCAAAATGTAATTAGAATTTAGGGAATTTAATAACCAAATTATCATCCAACCCAAAACCCCCCAAATTTAATGGTTGCATGAACCCTAATTCTTGAACTAATAATCAAAACTAGGTTAGAAGAATTCTTACCTTAGAGAAGTAATCTATTAGAAGGAAATTGAACAACTAGAATCACAATCCTTTCTCTCTTCTTTCTTGGTGTAATTCGATACACTACACACCCTTACTCAAATCCCCAATTTACTAATTAACCCATTGTAGTGATTATTATTATTATTTGGGAGGATTTGATTGATTCAGGTAAACACACTTGAAGAGAATTGAAATCACACTTCTATTCTCCTCCCTTTTTCCCCTTGAAATCGGCCCACACACCACCACACACACTTTCAATTTCAATCTTTTCAACCTAAAGTGATGATGTTGATTATCACTTGTAATAGAAATTTGGTGTAATTTGAAACAAGAATGGAAGGATATTAGAGTTTAATGGAATAAGAAGTAAAGGGTAAAGAAGAAGAAGTGAGTCATAAGGTGGGGAAATGGCTGGCACTCCTCCTGAGTGCCACGCATCTTTTCACTTTTGTGGGTATTTTTACCCGTTATCCACTAAAGTTCCAACTAAATTAACCCCGTATCCAAAAACAAAACACTAGGAAATTATTTTAATGTCAAAACTACAAAAAGGGGTTAATTTATTTATTCTAAAAATCTTGGGATGTTACAGATCGACACATTCTGACATGATACTGATGATATACCCTCCCAACGGTACGCAACACCTATCATACAAAGGAGCATCAATACACCACGACACGATGGTTGCTCCGTTACGAAGGCTCCCGCAGTAGATAAAAGAGATAAGATCGTTCCTCTATAATTTCGGGATTTGATCATATCCCTTATATTCAGTAAAAGAGGAAAGAATCCTCCTGGACTCTTAAATGCCGAAGACTTAGGGAAACCCTACGACACGATGCTTTCTTATCTTCATTTTTTTCTATTTCCCTTCTCATTTTCGCCATACAATAGTGGGAAAAAAAATGTGTCTTGTGCAATAAATAGTATAAAACACTTAATACTCCGTCTTTGTACTGAAAATTGAAAACGTTGTTTGCATTATATAAAGCGTTAAGGGCGCGTTTAGTTGTGGAAAATGTAATCTAGTTATCCATTCTAATTTTATAGAAAATGAAGGAGTTTTCCATCTTTATAAAATAAATGAAAATTTTGAAAACGCGTTCAAAACTAGAAAATGTTATTTCATTTTTCATATTAAAAAACATGTTATAATATACTTGTTTAAGTTGGAGGTCAGGGGTGGGGCGGGGGGTGACGGGGGCGGGGAAGGGTGACGAGGGGCATGGACGGGGGCGTAGGGGGAGATTTAATATAATTTGAGGTTTTTTAAATTTAAAAAAGAAAATGAAAAGTGAAAAACAATAAAAAAAAGTGTTTTCTAGTTTCCCATGAAAGTGAAAAACATTGTTTTCTGTTTTTGGAAAACATTTTTGGCAAACTACGATTTGATCTTATTCTCCGTTTTCCATGTTTTCTTGGGAAATAGAAATGAAAAACAAGGGATATTTTTCCCAACTAAACGCGCTCTAATCTTTTCCCTCCTTTTTCAACATAAGAAGTTTATATCTTCAAAATGCCCTGGTGCTGTTTCTTATGCAATTAGAGAGTTGATGCTGATGATATACCCTCCCACCGGTACGAAGCACTTGTCATACGAAGGAAGCGTTAATTTGATGTAGAAATTTTTCAGAGTTTAATATAACGACCTTTGCAGCTCCTCATATTAAACTGGGGGGCTTGATGGTGTATTTCACCCTTCGTGACGGAACCTGACCTCCGTGACGGTGAACCTGCGTGACGAAGCTACTTGCTGTAAGCCT
>CM067171.1:109622436-109765856 GCA_034093135.1 Erigeron breviscapus
GCCGACCATTGGCTATACGGTAAAGTCTAATCATAGGGAAACTAATGCTAATCTTCCTTTATTCTTCTACCCATCTCACGATCCACGTACTTCACTAGCTTATACCTGCTTATCCTGAAGGACACAACATTTTCATAAAAGCAAGTGTTAGCTAATAAAATTAGCTAAGTAAGATACACACATTTTGATAAAACGTTCTTCATTTTACTTTCATAACTTCGTCATATTTTACTTATCAAAATGTAACCACATTACATATTATCCACAACAATCATAGATCAACTCATACTCCCCGTTTCCCACATTGTATCACATTTCATTTCATATCAACATATACATCTTATCATCATATACTCACATCTTAAATTTGCACAAAATGTTTGTCACCTATGAGGCCGCCCCCCCCCCCCATGTGCATTTTGATGTGTTGTTCAACATACAACACTTATAGTCTTGCATTGTTGACAACACATACTACACATTGAAACTATAACTTCTTACATGCATTTTGTAAGACAAGACTCTCTTATTCTCAACTAGCAACTTCTCTTGCTTTTTTCTCTTGGTAATTTTCGGCATCAAGGAGGACAAAAGGGAAGGGTATTTCAAGTTTAAATCCTAGCACATTTGGGTGTTTGTTGATAGTTTGGGGTATACAAGCTTGAGGTTCTTCTAGGTTGAAGACTTGCCACTTCAAGATCATCATCTCCTTCATATCAACCTTCTCATAAGCTTGGAAGAAGGTAGTCTTCTAAAACACCCTATGGTTGTTGTTTTGTATGTATGTTATTCATATACATGGATCCTTATTGTTTGGGTTTTCTTTTATAAGTTAAACTTTGGTTTTTAACTATATATACATATTGAAAGGTTCAATTTTCCGCTGCGTTTTAATATTATAAGGATAATATTACTTTGATAAAAACCCAAAAATCCCAACAATGGAGCAACTGGAGGAGGCAAACTTAAGGAAGTCTCCCCAGTTGTCAAGCCAGCAGTTGAAGATATAATAGGAGTGGTGGATGAAGAAAGGACTGGAAAATCAATGTGTTGTTCATGCTGAGAATGCTCAGGTGTGAACAACGGCGACGGTGGTGGGGGCATTTCTCGAGCAAATGAGAATTTCCCAGTTGGTGAAGGAGCGGTATATGTTGGTAAAGATATATCAATAGGCACATTTTCTTGGGGGTGAAAGTGAAATTGATGCGTCTGGAGGTAAGACTGGAGATGAAGGGTTTTGAGCTTGTACAGAAGCATCAAAAATCTCCAAGTCTGTTTCAGTTCCTTCAGAATCCGAAGATTCTATCAGGATTTCCTCGTCATTAACATTCATGTCCAGATCCATGAATGTAACTGAGGGCTGTTCAGTTTCCTGGACAGTCTCCAGATGACCTTCCCAGTTTCCTGGATGGGTACATCTGTTGAAGGATCAGATACCGAAGTATCTTCACCAGGGATAGACGTGATTGGAGTTGCTTCAGTTATGGTTGCTCTATCCTCAACCACAACTTGAGACGAACTGGAGGGTCCCTCATTATTTTGAGGCCCGCCCAATTGTCTTTCTGATTCACTTTCCAAAGGTGCATCAGTTTTAGCAAATGCCAGTAGCATTCGCTCTGGAATTTTGACCTCTCCAGCTTCAGATACCAGAGAGTCTAGATTCCTCAACATATCTGGCCTTGTGTACGGTGAATCTGTACTTTTATACTCTTCATTGCCCAGAATTTGTTGAAAACAGAGAGAGAGAAACCTTGAAAAGGGGATACAAACACCCCTGGAGCCCTTCAGCTTTTGTACTAGGCTTCTATACAAAATATCTGCAAAGTCCACTCTCAATCCGTTCCACAAGCAGTAAGCCATCTCTGCTTGTGAGGAGTTAATCTGGTCAAGTCCACCAGAACTCCCACCCATGCTCTCCACCAGGTGGATGAAAAAATACCTCCATGAAGGTGTAAGGCCCTTCATGGTCATCGCACCTTTCGTTTTCAACACCCCATTGTCCAAGCACTCCTTGTGTCCCATTTCAAGAAGTACTTGACGAAAATTTATGTTAGGGGGTAATACGACTGGAGATTCACCCTCTCTCCAGTAGTTAAGGCGTAAGGCATCCCTCAACACGTCAGCGGTCAAGATACACTGGATTGTTCCATCCTTTAAAGTGAAACTGATGGAGGAACAATCAGAAGAAAGACTGGCAGTGTACCAAAACTCACACAAGTAGTTGTGATACAACTTGCGTGGGTTTAGAGAGAATGAGGGTCCTATTGGAGAATCCTTTAAAAACTTTTGGATTCTACCAATAAGGGTATTGGACCCTTGAGATCCTTGTAAGCTAGCCATCGGATTATTAGGATTTAGTTTGATGACTGAAGCATTACTAGGAGCACCAGATGCCGGTTTGACATCTGGTGAAGGAGCATATGGAACATTTAAGAGATTTACATCTCTCGAACGAGATGATCTAGGAGCCATAGGAAAATGAAATTGAATTTTTGGAATTAGGGTTCTTGATTTATGAAGCAAAGAGAGAAATGAAGCAATTTTGATGATGATTGGAAGTAAATGAAAGAATGTAGAAGGAAGTAAATGAAAGAATGAGTTCGGAGTAAATAAGGGTATATATAAGGGATTCAAGATCCCAAGGAAATACCAAAAATTATATTTTAATAAACAAAATCCTTTTTGTAGATATTTTGACAAAATGAGTTTGAATTTTGAAATAAAAATATAATTTTCCATGTAAGCATTAAATGTTACCATGTCAGCATTAAATGCTACGACGGCTTATCTTACCCATGACCCCACTCACTTTTTGTTTTCCCAATACAAACAGTTGTCAAGTACTAAAATAGCTTCAAACACGTCAGATCACGATACCAAGTGGTTTAAAACACTCGAGTATCATCACGTGTCACACATATTGACCAAGTATTTGTAACGTTATAAAAATTAGACAAAGACTGAACCTGGTCACTGGAGGATCAGTCCAGTGCCAGTTTCCCAACTGGAGAGTTCTCCAGTTGCATTTTCAAACAAAAATGAATTTTAGTCAGAAAAATTATTTTGAGTCTTTCCCCCTAAAATGATGATCCAGAAATCAATTAGTGCCAAGATAGTATCACAAAGGCGTTTGATAGCCTGGCGAGCAAAGATTATCTGGACCTCCTCAACTGGAGAACTTCATCAGTGTCACTGACGCGTTCAATAACAAAGAAAGCTCCAGTTTTAAGGATTTAGCATTCCCAGTTCGCTGATGAGATGTTTAAAGGTTTTCTCATCGAGAGGTTTTGTAAAAACATCAGCTAACTGTTTGTCAGTGGGGATGAAATGAATTTCAATGTCTCCTTTCATAACATGATCACGAATGAAATGATACCTGATGTCAATATGCTTTGTTTTGGAGTGCATCACTGGGTTGTGAGATATAGCAATTGCACTGGTGTTGTCACAAAAGATTGGGGTCTTTGTATACTTTTGACCATAATCTAGTAACTGGTTCTTGATCCAGAGAATCTGGGCACAGCAACTGGCCGCAGAAATGTACTCTGCCTCGGCAGTGGACATAGAGACTGAAGTCTGCTTCTTGCTGGTCCAACTTACCAGTTTTCCTCCTAGGAAATGACAACCACCAGTTGTTGATTTTCTATCTATCTTACAACCTGCATGATCAGAATCTGAATAACCCATTAGATCTAATCCTGAGCCTTTGGGGTACCAAAGACCAAGATTAGGACACCCTTTCAGGTATCTAAAGATACGCTTTACAGCGTGCAAATGTGATTCTTTAGGGTTAGCCTGAAACCTGGCACATAAACATGTTGCAAACATTATATCTGGTCGACTGGCAGTTAAGTACATCAGTGAACCAACCATACCTCTATAGTCAGTTCTGTTAACTGGTTTGCCAGTTGGGTCAGAGTCCAAATTTAATGGTGCTGCAATAGGTGTGTTTTTCGATGGGATTGAATCATATTTGTATTTTCTTAACAAATCTCTGACAAATTTTCCTTGGTTTATGAAAATTCCATTTTCAGTTTGCTTAATCTGAAGACCTAAGAAAAATGTTAATTCACCCATTAAACTCATCTCATACTCAGATGACATGATTTTAGAAAACGTTTTACACATTGCATCATCAGTTGAACCAAATATAATATCATCAACATAAATTTGTACCAATAAGATATTACCTCTTTCTTTCAAGATAAACAAGGTATTATCTATTGCACCTCTTTGAAAGCCTTTTTAAGAAGATGTTTAGTTAAAGTATCATACCAGGCTCTTGGGGCTTGTCTTAGACCATACAAAGCTTTGTTCAGTCTATAGACCCAATGTGGATGCTTTTCATCGATGAAACCTGGAGTCTGCTTAACATAAACTTCTTCTTCCAATGTTCCATTAAGGAACGCACTTTTGACATCCATCTGGAAGACCTTGAACTGCAGATGGGCTGCATAAGCCAGAAAAATTCTTATGGCTTCAAGTCTTGCAACTGGAGCAAAAGTCTCATCAAAGTCAACGCCCTCTGCTTGACAATAACCCTGGGCAACTAGTCTGGCCTTGTTTCTTACAACATGGCCATCTTCATCCATCTTGTTTCGGTAGACCCATCTGGTACCAATGGGTTCTTTCTTTAACCCTGGTGGACAAGGAACAAGCTCCCAAACATTGTTCCTTTCAAACTGGAGGAGCTCTTCTTACATAGCTTCCACCCAGCTTGGGTCTGCCATAGCCTCGTCAATCTTCTTTGGTTCAATTAAAGATAAGAAGGTGACGTTTAAGCATTGCTCACTGGTGGCTCTTCTAGTCTGAACCCCACTAGTTGGATTACCCACAATTTGTTCAATTGGATGGGCTCGAGTCCATCTAGTGTATTGACTAGGCTGGTGAACTACAATATCAGTGCAAGGTACCTGGCGATCTTCTTCAGTTGCAGCAGCAACTGGAGGAGGATCAGTCCAAACTACTTCTACATCCTCATCAGAGTCAATGAGGTCTCGATTAGCATCATGAAATTCTTCATTCAAAGGCATTTCTTGAAGAACTGGAGAAGTAGGAGTTTGAACTGGTGCTGATATTGGAGTGGCACGTACATCTGATCCAATCACCAATTCTTGTGGCAAGTTGAAATTGATGGAGGGATAGAACGACGTGTCACTGGTGGTGTTCTTCTTCTTAACTGGTTCCAGTTTGTTGTAACTGGAAGCATCTTTTGGTGAAGCAACTGACGGATGAACTTGGTCAGTTTCACCAAAATTGATTGGAACGACTGGAGTAGTATCAAGGCTTGGTCTCTTGTTGATTGCTTCAGTTGATTCGTCGAATGTGACATGAATTATCTCATGAACCTTTTGGAGTCTATAATTATAAACTCTAAAGGCCTTTCGAATATCTGAATAACCTAAAAATACCCCTTCATCAGCTTTAGCATCAAACTTTCCAAGCTGACTGGAATCGTTTTAGATATAAACTGGACAACCAAATACATGAAAGTATCCAATATTTGGTTTACGATTCCTGAGTACTTCATAGGCAGTCTTCTTATGTCTCTTGATGTAGACTGACCGGTTTTGGGTGTGACAAGTAGTTGCAACTGCCTCAGCCCAAAAACTGGTGGGAAGACCAGATTCAGATAGCATACTTCTGGCGGCTTCTATCAGTGTGCGATTCTTTCTTTCCACAACTCCATTCTGCTCTGGAGAGTGTGCTGAAGAGAAGTTTTGAGAGATGCCAGTGTCATTGCAAAATGTTTCAAGTACTTTATTTTGGAATTCAGTACCATTATCACTTCGCAACTGACAAACTTTTCGAGTATACTTGAGTTCAATTCTCTTGATGAGAGAGATGATTTCAGCAGGTGCATCACTTTTGGATCTGATGAATACCACCCAGCAGTATCTGGTGAATTCATCAACCACAACTAGAGTGTACTTCTTTCCAGCTCTAGTTTGAACATTCACTGGACCAAAAAGATCCATGTGTAGCATGTGAAGAGGTTCAGTGATGCTAAAATTTTGCCTAGTTTTGAAACTAGCTCTTTTCTGCTTGCCCATCTCACACCCTGGACATGGCTTTTCTTTGTTAAAAGAAATCTGAGGTATCCCATCAACCAGTTGCTTGCGAGACAACTTGTTAATGTTTTTGAAATTAAGATGGGATAACCTTTTATGCCATAGCCAGTTGGTGTCCTCATCAACCTTGGTATAGAAACATTGCTCTTTTGGAGCTGGTTCCATATCCATGATGTACACATTTCCTTTTCTTGGTGCAACTATCACCACTTTCCAATCCTTGTTAAATATGGTGCCTTGTGCAATATCGAACAAAACTCTGAAGCCATCATCACAAAGTTGGCTGACACTGATCAGGTTGTATTTCAAACCATTCACAAATGCAACTCTTTTGAATTTGACTTGTCCATTATTGAGCACACCATATCCTTTAGTCTTTCCAGATTGATCATTACCAAACGTCACTGTCGGTCCATCTTGGACAGTGAACTCTTCCAGCAGGGGCTTACATCCGGTCATAGTCCGGCCAGCAGCGCTGTCCAGATACCAGATATTCTTCTTTCGATCGCCCTGCACACCCACAAAAATCATTAGTTATTTTTGTGAACCCATCTTTTCTTGATGGGTTCACTGGACTTCTCTACAGAAGTCACAGTTGATTGTTGTGTTGTAGAACTGGAGGCTGCATCTGGACCTTTTTCACCAGATCCAGGTGCAGGAGTAAAAACGATTGGTACTAGATACTTACTCCCTTTATTTTTACCAGATTTTGTTCCAGATGGAACATTCTTTTGTTTAGGTTTAAAAAGGGGGGTTTTAACATTTTGTTTTAAAACTGGAGGTGGTGAACCTCCTTCCAGATTGTTAATCCGGGCAGTACAACTCTGAACCTGTCGAGACAAAAGTTGGAGTTGACTTTCCAGTTTAACCAAAATATTATTTTTATCAGGCAACTGAACCTTGGACCTTGGTTCAGTTGGAGTTTTAGTCTGTCGGGTCTTGGGCACCTTAGACTTTTGAGGTAAAGGCTTGTTACCAGTGGCCTTTTTGACTGGAGCTTTAGCCTGTTTGGCTCCAATTTTAACCTCAATGGGGGTGGTCTCATTGGTTTCAGTTTCAACAGCTTCAGGTTGATCATAAGGTGTTTCAACCTGAAGAGCTGGAGGCAATGCATGAATATCTGGTATGAGAGCTGCCATCTCCAGATCTCCAGATTTCCATGCATTCTTCTGGGCATCGATAGTTCTTGAAAATGCATCATAGTTTTTGCCAGATGCTTTTACCCATGACTTGATAATCTTTTGTTCTTTTTCAAGATCAGAAAATAGTTTTTGATTATCAAGTTCTAAAGCCTCAATCTTTAAAACTGACTCCTTGAGAGCCAACTGGACACTTTGTAAATCGTTCAGTTGTGGTTTAACATTGTTTAGTTCAATTAAGATAGTGTCAAGATATCTTTCACTATCAGCTCTTACAATTTCCACAAAAGCTAAATCACCACTTAATGATTCAGCCAGGTCCAGTTTCAGTTCAGGGTCAACCTGATTATCATAGTCACATACCTTCTTCAAGATGATGTCCACCCATCTTCCAGTGATGACATCTTCTTTTGCCACGTGTGGTTGTTGCTCTTCCAAGGCCATGAAACACATGTCCCTTTCCTCTTCTTCATCAACTGATGAGTCATCAGAGTACTCCCATTTTCCCTCAGTTTGTGCCATTAAGCACTGATCCTTTTCCTTTTCCATGGACAGGAGGGCAATCTGGGCCTTAAGCTTCTTGTATTTAGCTTTGTAGCTATCATCAGGCCGATTGAAATTAGGGACAGGGGGGCCAGTTTGGTTGTTCAACTGACTAGATCTGCATTCCTTCATAAAGTAACCTTTCTTACCACACTTATAGCAGGTAAGATTGGTTTTATCCAGAGAGCTGGAGCTGGAAGCATTGTTTGGGCCATTAAATATTTTAGATTTATGCTTAAACCTGTTAAAGGTTTTAGCAATCATGGCTACCAGATCATCATCGTCAGTTTCCTCACAACCATCACTGATTTCAGTGGTCAGACCAGAATTCAAGAAACTGTTTAACATCTCCTTCATCGAGTGTACCTGGACACTCTCTGCAGACATTAAAGCAGCACAAGGTCGCTCAGTTGCACTAGCTACCTTGGAACTCTGGGCATGGTTCATGGCATCTTGCTCAGCCACCAGTCTTGCAGCATTATTATCTTCAGTGAATCTGAAGGCTCCATAGAGCGATGCAAGAGTATGGCTGTACAAGGTTTTACCTTGTCTCAAGACAAGAACCATGTTTTCCCATTTGGAAGGAAGAATATCACAAAACTTCTCAAGAAGAATATCCTTATCCTTCTCTACACCCAAGCCTCTCAATTGATTAATGAGGCTAGAAAATCTGGTGTATGTACCAGTTAGACTTTCGTTGGGCAAGGCAAAGAAGGATTCATACTTCTTGTTTAAAGCAACTTTTCTAGTGACAATAGTATCATCACCTCCTTCAAACTGAATAACTAATTCATCCCACATTGACTTAGCACTGGGGAACAACACAAGTGTTGGAATTAGATCTTCAGGGACAGCCCCAAGGATCATGTTCTTGAGTCTGGTGTCCAGATCAACAAGTCTACGATCCTCATCCGACCAATGGTCTTCGGGCTTTTCTCTTGAACCTCTTCTTCCAGTTGGATCTAGAAGAGGACTTACTCCAAGAGACATGGGTATATATGGTCCATCCTTAAGGATTTTCAACATATACCTTTCAATCCCACCAAAATGCAAAAGCATTCTAACCTTCCATGTACCAAAAGTCTCACTGTTTCCATCGAATTTGGGAACAGGAGTGTTAGAGTAATGTACATGGACGTGGGATGGGGTAGAAGGAGGAGGAGGGTTAGTATTAACATTTTGAAAAGGTTGTGCATTATTATTCAAGGGGTTTTCACCTGAACCAGAACCATCTCCACCTTCAGTAGTGTTCATCTTAGCAGATCTAGGCAAGTTTATTAGCCTTCTGCTCTGATACCACTTGTAAGTCCCAACTCAATAGATGGTACTACTGAAGACACCTCTATGTCGACGGTGGAGTTACTTTGCAATATACTCGCTGAACTGGAGACGACCAGTTACAGAGGTATATACCAAGTTCTAGATAGATTACTTATATAAATGACAATAAGTAAAGAACAATGCAATAATACAAATAACTTGTAAGATAACTTGATGAGACAATATGTAATTTTCAATGTGTAATTTATTTATTGATATTAAACAAATTACAAGGTTGTTGCGGAACCAAGATAATACACGAATGTAAATATCCTAACAACCTATGAAATACAATCGATCTACACTCGGAATTTCTCAAGACAATCGAAACACTTAAAGTTGTGAAATGTTCCTTTTAGCGATTGAGAGAATATTGCACAAGTTCACCAAGAATATTGCAGGCTTGCAAAGTGTGAAGTGTTGTATGTTTTTCACTTGAATTCTTGGTTGTGCAATGACTTGTATTTATAGGCAAAGTTAACATTGGGATGTTAACTTTGGTCGTACAAATGTGGTTGAGAGCATTTAAGGAATAGCATTTAATTCCTTAAAATGCAGTGTAAAGTTACACGTGAAAGCAACTTTACTTAACCACCTTTATGTACCTTTTATATTTAAATAATAAGATGAGTCTTATTATCCGGGTAAAGGTACATAAAGCATATAAGTTAATTCCTCGTAATCAGTGTAAAGCTTTGTAAGGGCTTTCCACTGATGGTCTCCAGTTTGTAACTGACTAGAATGTCAACTGGGCTTCGCTGCCATTGCCATTCTCTATCTTCCACTTGTTGTCTTTGACTTCAACTGGAATGCTTCTTCAACTGGTCAGTTCTCAACTGGAGGAAGTCTTCAGTTGCGTTGACTGTACGGTGCAACTGGACTTCAATATATTTCTGGATAAATCTTCTTGGTCACCAGTTTCACTAGTCTCCAGATGCAACTGGTGACTGGCAAGTGTGAACTGGTGACTGGCCAGTTCCAGGTGAACTGGTCCTAACAGTATGCCATCTCCAAAGGCTTCGCATTGAAGAATATGCCATCGCCAAAGTCTTCACAACGAAGAGTATGCCATCGCCAAAGGTTTCGCAATGAAGAGTGCACCAGCGCCAAAGACTGTGCAACGAAGACCGTGCTTTAAAGCATCACCCAGGGTGGAAAGCAGCTGATCCTCAGAGCCTACGGAATGACACACAAGTTAAAAAATACACAAGGATCATGCTACACAGTTATTCATAGCTTATGAAGCCGGCAACAACCACATTTCCATGCAAAACTATCGTGATAGAAGATCCTAGGAGGAAAGTCTATGAAGATCCCCTTGATTATTGGTACGTAGCCTCTACTTAAAAGAATAATACCCTAAGTATCAATCACCACCCCCTGAAAGTCACTATGAAACCTATACTAACAAAAAACAAAATCCTTCGTAAATACCAACCAAGTTTACGTGCTTGCGAATAGGAATAGAGCCTCGTGAAAGATGAGACGTCTTGGTCCTATTCTGGCACAAATCCATTTTTTTCTCCTTCCGACGAAGACTTAGCCTTCGAATCATTACAAAGCTTTTACTTGACATTACCCCACGATTATTCATCATTACTCTTTGCAAATTCACTACAAAACCTAATCCAACTCCCCAAAAAATGAATCACAAACCCTGTAATAGTGAAAAAAGGAAACGATGAGTAGAGGATGTGTGTTAATTTCACTAATATCAACAAAGCATGCCCCAAAGATTGCTATCCCTTTCCGGAGATAGACTAAAAAGTAGAATCCTCGACAGAACCAGCTGAAATGATTTCTAGGTACATATAAAGATAAGATACAGGTGGCCGAAGAAGATGAAGACAATACAGATTTTTACACAAGTAAAGGGACCTATTGTTACCGAAAGATGCTGTTCGGGCTAAAGAACGCAGGGGTTGCGTATCAGCGCCTGGTTGACAAAGCATTTGCCACACAGATTGGCAGAAACTTGGAGATTTACATGAATGACATTGTAGGGACGAAGAAAACCTCTTATAAAACATTTGGGAGACCTTCGGAAATCTCTGAGCAATCAACCCAATCCAAATAAATGCTCATTCGGAGTAAAGGAAGGACAATTCCTTGGGTATTATAACAGCAACAAATGGATACACTCTAATCCCTCGAATGTTGACAAATTAAAACAGGTCTCTCCATCAAAGACAACAAAAGAAGTCCATAGCTTAAATGGGGAAGGTAACTTATTTCGAAGAAAGAAGATTACAAAATAATAATAATAAAAATTAAAAAATTGAAGACAGCGACAGTTGGAGCAGATCAAATGAAAGATACAAGCAGCGATGTGATAGGAAAGTTGATGTGATATATATATATATATAAATCTGATTTATGTATAAATTTATATATAGATGTATGTATGTAAATTTTTTTTGATATATAGATGTATGTATGTGTAAATTTTTGAATGGAAATAGATTTGGTTGTTAGTATATATATATAAGAAGCAATGTGATAGGAAAGTTGATATATATATATACAGCGGCCACAAAAAACCCCTAACCGCCGATATAGCATCTCGAGATATGTGTCTGGGAAGCGGCTGAGAAATTGACTTTTGGAATTAAGGAATTACAAAATAATAATAATAAAAATTAAAAAATTGAAGACAGCGACAGTTGGAGCAGATCAAATGAAAGATACAAGCAGCGATGTGATAGGAAAGTTGATGTGATATATATATATATATATATATAAACCCTAACCGTATATATTATATATATATATATATTATATATATATATATTATATATATATATATAATATATATATATATATTATATATATATATATTATATATATATATTATATATATATATATTATATATATATATATATTATATATATATATTTATATATAAGAATATATACATATAAATATATATATATATATATATACGCATATATACACATTAAGTTACTGATATATATATATATATTCTAAATAAACTTATTCTCCAAGATAATATATATATATATAGATGGTTTCTAACCCTAAAGGATCATTCCATCCTCTCCAGAAAACACACACATACTGGACATATTCTCCTTCTTATGAGAGATGCTCCAGCTACCTTCAACAATATACTACACACATCAATAACATAACAACATACTACGGAACGGAGACTCCTCCGTCACGAAGCCTTTCACAGCTTACAAAGACCAAGCAGAAGCATCCCTACATATCGGGATATGATAATATCCCTCCATGAGCATGCTAAACACGATCGAACAGATCGGAAACACATACATACATTTGATTGGCATAAAGAGGCACAAACCCTACCTTCGGGGAATCGCCAACAAATAACCAAACCAATCATCAATCCCAAACACAAACACATTCACATTACATGGCGTTAAGCACCACCATGCTTTATACCTCCGGGGAATCGCCAACAAATCCCTAAATCAACCATTCATCCCCTCGGGATGACAACATACTGTTTGATGAACAAAAACATGCCTACTATTGTATGGTCAAGCTCGATTAAGATAATGTAGCCTTGTGTGAGGTATGGCGACTTGAAATACAAATGCAAACACGCATTAGAAAAAACAAATATAAAACTACTTTAATTAATATACTACGTATATTGATGATATACCCTACACGGAGCTCTACCTCCGTATTCGAAGAAGATACCTTCGAACAGGTATAAAACACTTATACGGAGCACCGCCTCCGTAGACAGAAATAATCCCGGAGCACCTGAGTTAAATTACATAGCTCCGGAGGAATATACATTAAGGTCCGAATATCTCGGACACGCCGCATTATGAGATCATCGCAAATCTTCCTAAAAGATAGAAGATATTCTCAAAAGAGGAAGAAATTTACCCTAATTCTCTTACCTCCTCTCCAAGTTCCTACCCTCTATATAAATAGAGGAGGTGCCATACGACACATCATCATAAAAAAACACATTCAATCTCCGAATCCCTAACTCTCATAAATAAACCCCAAGCCCTACAAATCGGCAAAGGGTAACCAATTATAGGCGTAAAGCGGCCTACGGCCCTCTGACCGGAAGGGAATCGCCAACGAAACATCTAAAACCCCTCTCACACCTTCGGTTAAACCATAGTGCGATTATTTGATCAATAAAATTGGCGCCATCCGTGGGACCTTTGCTCTCAAGATTCGAACTCAGCCACGATCGAAAAAAGCATTATGTCAAACCTTGATCCCCTTCCAGGGCAACATGGGCCAAATATTGCCTGTAGTCAAGATAAAGATAATGACGGGATTCTCCCGGTCGGGAGGCCCAGCTCCCCAGATGAACAGGGGAATAAAAAGGATCACCAATGTCCGGATGACCAGTCAGCAGATCGATCAACTTGTCAGGTAATGGCATTAAGCAGGGCAACAAACGCCGGTCTCGACATAAGGGAAAGTGGCGTCAAAGAGGATGCTTCCCCTGGACCAGAAGAGAGCGCTATGCAACATCCCGTGCATACAACACAGGGTAACCCGTTGCCAACGGAACAGGAGCGTAGGAAAGAAAACAGAAGTCAGATCCAAAATACAGAAGGCAATCCCACAACAACGGATAAGGCCGGTCAACAGCCAGCTGCGAAGGATCTGGGCAAAAAGGAGGAGGCTAAAAGCAAACATAAAGACGGCTCCAGTACGCTAAAAAGCCCGTTGCTACCATACCCGTTGTACCCGATCTGTCAGGGGACTCCGGTAGGAATGGCCGCAGCAGATGTCATGCAGGCAACATCCGGGCTAGGAACGTACCAGTCATCATATCCACCGTATTATTACGGAGGATACTTTTATCCGTACGGAGCGCCACAGACCCAGTACACGGGAACGCCGCCCTTTGGAGGAAGTTACCCAAGGCACATGCGGGCGTCATGGTACTATCCATACGGTATTGTAACCCCACAGTATTTTAAGGCAAGCCCAATAACCGGAGTCGAAAAAGACAAGGTTGAACATAAGGGGCCAGAGCCTAGATACAAGGGGTCATGCACACAATTCGCAAAAGATTTGTGCCAACATGTACCTTCGGCAAAAATACTGGACCTCCAAGAATTACCCTGGTACGACGGCACCTTTGACGTTGATGAATTCCTCGGGAAAGTCGACGAAGCAGCCGAAGCAGAGGGATGGAGCGGTCCAACAATCTGCCACGTCATCCTCTACCTTTTACATGGGAAGACAAGGGGATGGCTTGAAAGCTTACCCGAAGAGAGTATACATGATATTAAAGATTTCAAAATCAAGCTAAGAGAGGAATTCGGCTCCCACCTGTGGGCACACGATATAAAACAGGAGGAAGATGAAGGAGCAGAAGATTTTCTGAAGCGATACGGAGACAGCACTCGAAACCTGGTGCGCATATCAGAGGAAGAAAGGATATCTGGAGTCATACACGGACTTCAGTCAAGAAAATTAATACGGCATCTATGCCTCAGTAAGCCAAGAAGCTACTCAGAACTGGTGGAGAAGTTCCACGAATGGAGAAGTGCATAAGAAATAGCGGAAAAAGCCATGGCTAAATGGAAAACCATGACAAAGAAGAACGTGAAACAATCACGCCACTAGATACGGAAGTAGTAGGATTCGCTAGTGAACGCATCCGCCCATTGGGGGAAATATGGCTGGACGCCACTATCGGAGGGTTCCCCTGGCGAAGAACCGCACGGATTCTGGCAATCGTGATAAAGCAAACTCGCCTTATGACATGCTCCTGGGCAGAGAAGGAATGAGGAAATTCCATATGATAGCATCTACGATACATGGTTGCGTACAGTACAAATCTCACGGGGGGATGCAGACAATGCTCTCTTCATTTACTAAAGACACAAAAGAAGAGAGCTCCATACCGTGGTACAAACGCAACAGAAGAAAAATTCAAAAAGGACCCAGAAGACAGCTGGCAATTACGAACGAAGGATCCTTCGAAGAAGAAAGGTCAGACAATTCCGGACCAGCAGAGGATGTAGAAATCCACGCACCAAAGACTCCGACATGCATTAAGACCGGTTGGAGCATAATTTGCCCCCGGGATAAGCCAAATCAGCGGAGCAAATAGGGCAGCACAAAAGTAGCAGCTAGGAACAATACAAATATTGTAACTTCCTCCTGCCATGTACTTATAAGCTCCCACAAAACTATAAAAACGATCGTAATAATTTTCTAAATGCGCATAAATTTTTTTTATCTTGAATTGTGGTGAAAGGGAAACAATAACAGTTTTTCCCTTATTTATATTTGAAAGAAACTCATCCAAGCTTTGCTTCTCTAGCATAACAGTCTCCGCAGAAGTAATGCACCCACTGCATAATCAATATCACGACTTAAAATTTATTGATTGAATCAAAATTAGGTGTGTACATTTATGTAAAATGAATTAAAATATCACATGCGTATTATATCAGACAGTAGCCACTACCTGCATGCTAAGCAATCCTTGAGCGATATTTTTACTGGATCTGCTTGAAGTGGTTCTGCAGACGGTGTTGTTTTTATCTGCTTCTGTTAACACCAGAATTCAAAAAGGCGGGTAATTTAAAAAGATTCGAACTTGGATAAGGTAGTGTCAATGCTTTCTTTAATATCAACGATCCAAAGTATCTATAGCAGCCAAACTAGAGATAACGGGAACGGCCTACAAACTTCTGCCACACATACACACATTGAAAGTAGTACAACAAATGACGATTCCTATTCCGTTCAAACATGTTACATTCCAAAAGGGAGAACACAACCCGAGAGACTAGTCTAATGGGTGAGAGAGCCCATTTGGTATATAAACCCCACATTGATTTGCCCATACAACCGATGTGAGACAAGTCCATACCTTCCAATAGTTTCGAACCGTAACCCCCCCCCCCCCCCCCCCCCCCAAAAAAAAACAGAGACCGACGTCCTCGTTGGTCATGGCTGGTACCAAATGATATGAGAGAAATTATCTTGAGAGGAAGAGAGAGAAATTATATCAAATCAAGGTTAGTTTCTCATTCATTGCTTAAGCCTTATATATATACACTGTCAGGACTTGCTACAACAGTTAATGGCCTTAATTATTAACGAGCTACTCAAACATCAGTACACTTTTAGTCCCTCAGCTTATTACGATTTACATTTAAAGCCTTATATTAACAACGATTAATATGTAACAATACCCTCCCCTTGTATAATTTTTGCCCTCAAAAATTACAATCAGTAGCATCTTGAAATCTGCGTATAACTGATTTCCCAAGCACAGAACAGCCATGTCGTAAATTTCCGAAACTCTATAAACACCCTCACAGTGAAGAGAATCTACTCTTTTCTCAGGTTTCTTGATCTTTTCTTTATAAACTGATAACATGTTCTCAATCACTTGTGTTCTCTCCTTCAAACTGTTTACTACCTCAACAACCCTTTTCTGAATAGTCAAGCAGGTGTCTTGCTTTTCACTAACTTCATCGGAAAGATGTGAAGTCTGTTCTCCAATTGCTTGCCTGACATTTAATTCAAGTTGGCCTACAAAATCATAAAACTTCATTTGTTACGCATCTGATCCTTGTATTTGACTTCAAATTCCAAGCTCTGAGAATTTTCTTCTAACTTCCTTAACACCTCTTTGGATCTCACTTTGCTTTATCAACGGTTGACTCCAACTTTTGAAGGTCACTGTAGTCTATCTATTTCTTGTCTAGGCGCAACTCAACACCACAAATACAAATTTCGAAATTTAAAGAGCTTGAGGTCTCACTCATGTCGTGCTCTAATGGGCTAAGTTGCACAAACATTAGACTCTTAGAATCATCACCAAGAAAATCTTAAAGAGAATATGCCAACTTGGAGTTCCTATATGGTATACCAAAGCAAATATGACATCAAGTGCGGAAAAAAATCCGTTAACGTTCCGATCTTCCTTAAGGTCTCCTTGAACATGGGTTGCACTTCCTGCTAAATCAACAGACCAAAGCTTGCACCCTTCATCATATTCTTTGCTTTCACCATGATACAAATTATACAATGAGATTCACTACGCTCATTGATACTTCTAGTTTATTTGATGTTCGCAAGGTAGCAAGCCAATCAAATACTCCCTCCGTCCCACTAAATGTGTCCTATTTTGAATTTTCAAAGTTTTCATTTATAAACTTTGACCTTGAATATTTCAATTTGTGTTATATAATATTTGATTAAACTTGTATGAATTAATTGAGTTTTAAATGTATTTTTTATTGGTATAATGTTCATCAAATATTATATAACATAAATCAAAATATTTAAGGTCAAAGTTTATAAAAGAAGACTTTGAAAATATAAAATAGGACACATTTAGTGGGACGGAGTGAGTATCTGATTTGCTCGTTATACACTTCCAACACACTGAGTTGAAACATTAAATCTAAAAGCACGACATGAGTGAGACCTAATGTTTGTTAGCCCATCAAAGCACGACATGCGTGAGACCTTAAGCTCTTTAAATATCAAGACTTGTCTTCATGATATTGATGAGTTAAGCCTAGCTAAGAAAAAGATAGAATGAACTTCAAAAGTTGAATTGAGCAGTTGATAGAGCAAAACAATATTTGAGATCCCGAGGTGTTAAATAAGCTAGAAGAAATTATCAGGGCTTGGAATTCAAGACTCAAATGCAAGAATCAGATGCACAAAACTCAACAAGAAAAGTTTGATGATCTTGCAAGCGAACTTGAATTAAAGTCCCAAGTTATGCAAGCAATTGGAGAAGCAGACTTCACATCTTCCAGATGAAGTTAAGAAAAAAAAGACACATGTTTGACTCTTCAGAAAAGGGTTGTTGAGGTAGATAACAAGTTGAAAAAAAAAGTGTTTGAGCACAAGTTATCAGTTTATGAAGAAAAGATCAAGAAACTTGAGAAAAAAGTAAATTCTCTTCACTGTGAGGGTGTTTATAGAATTTCGGAAAGTGCGGCATGGCTATTCTCAACTTCTCGTGCTTGGAAAATCAGTTGTACACAATGTAAACAAATTCCAAGATGCTACTAATTGTAATTTTTGAGGACAACAATTCTATAAAGAAGAGTATCGTTACATATTAATCATTGATAATATATTCAGCGGGTTAAATGTAAAACGTAGTAAGCTAAAGCATAAAAAAGTGTATTAGTGACTAAATAGTTTGTTAATAATTCGTTAAGGGGGTTAACTATTGTCTTCAGTCATTAGAGTGTCGGCATTGGTCACCACACTCTCCCACCACCCCAAAAAAAACTCCCAACCAATCCCCTTATGCCACCCCACTCACCCCTCATTCCACTAATCATGTTGTACATGATGACACACGCATACACGAGGGTTCGATTGGATATTTGTACGCCTTAACAAAAGTAGACCACGAAAGATATATGTCATCCAATAGATTGTAGCGACGCTTGTACCTATGGCCATTCACAATGAATGGACATCTAGGCGACGTATGATTACGCTCGTGGAGGAACGGAGATTTCTTCAAAACATTGATATCGTTAAGCGAACCCGAAAGACCAAAGAATGTGTGCCATATCCACAAATCGTGAGACGCTGTCGCTTCCTACATAATTGTGGGGTATTCATGATCACCCTTTTTATATTGACCCCTCAACTCGTTTGGAAACATTTTCTAAGCCAAATGTGTACAATCTAGACTGTCGAGCATACCGGGTATGTGATGTCTCCCTTTGTGTGCTTCGTACAAACGTAAAACATCATGCGTTTGGTCTACGTAGGTAATCAGCAGCAACATATGTCTGAGTAATAGCGTCAAAAAAACTGAAGGCATTCTGCATTCATGTGACGTTCTTTGTGCCATCTCTAAATACTCGTCGTGGATTACCGGTTGCGAGCTGCCTAACGGCATACGTACATTTTTGTATCGCGGTAAAACCTTTTTTCAACCGAGCATCATAGGACTCTTGAAGATACTCGAATCTCGACTCAAAATCTTGCACGATTTATAAAAATAAACGTTTAGCCATACGATACCTATCTTCAAAAAAAACTTCGTCGAATTTAGGTTCTTCACAAAAGTAGTCGCGATGTAATCTTTGTGAAGCGGACCAACAATTGTTATACGCTTTGACCTTGCCGCAGAATCTTCGGCAACGGCCTAATCGCGTCTGCAAACACTTCTAGACTACTATCGTCGGACCATTCGAACGACATACCTAACAATATAGTGGAACCAATTCGTTTTTCCATATGGGTGTTTGTTGCGTGTTCTTTTTTTTTTTGATAAAACTCTGTGTAAATTTGAAAAGGAAAGTGTGTGTAAAGTGTTTGAAATTTGTAGTGTATGTGTGTTTAGATAAGGAAAAGTTTAAAAAGAAAAAAGAAATGCAACAGCTATTTTAACGGATATTTTCCACCCTCCCAGCTCCTCTTGTATCGCGTGGTCACACCCCTCATTTTGACACCACACCGCACCCCAACACTCTTACAAGCCATAAATATAAGGCTTAAGCAATGAATGAGAAACAAAGCTTGTTTTTATACAAAAGTACTCTCTCTATATCGTTTGTATTTCTCTCATATCTAAATTAAGCATTTCGCGAAATACAAAGTTACTTCACAGTTGAAACAACCAAATCTGAATCATTACTATTTATAGTGTAAAAAAAAAACTCACTATTTATCTCTACTACATTATAAAGCATTTGTTCCCTCCATTTTTTCAACTTTAATCTCAACCACTCATTTTTCTCTCTCCTCCATAAATCATTTTATTCCTCTAATTCATTCAAAATCTTTTATCTCAAAAACCGTACATCGATAAATTATAAAAATTATATGGGTGTTCTTAAAATTTAATGCTCTTTCATTAGAGATGTCATTCGATATACTTTCGACGAATTTTTAAATCCGAAGACGGAGCCCGTACGGCTAAGGAATTTGGCTATTACACTCTATGACTTATCACCTCCTATTACCTATCACCCCCACCATCTCACCGCCGCAATGCGCGGGTACTTTTCCTCGTATCATAAACATACCCTCACATATATTAAATCCCTAAACTACTAAAACTTGAAAAAACAAATAAAAAACAAATTAAATTACTATTTATATTATAAACATACCCTCAGGCCTCAGATAAATTAAATCCTTAAACTATTAATAATATATATATATATATATACATAATATATAATGAAAACAAATAAGAAAGAAATAAGAAAGGACCTTGATTGGTTGTTGATTATTATTATTATTATCAACGAGGAGTCGAGAGGAACCAGATTTCATGGAAACAACGCAGCCTTGAGATGGGGCGATGTAGTCAATCCTTAAACTATTAATAATATATATATATACATAATATATAATGAAAACAAATAAGAAAGAAATAAGAAAGGACCTTGATTGGTTGTTGATTATTATTATTATTATCAACGAGGAGTCGAGAGGAACCAGATTTCATGGAAACAACGCAGCCTTGAGATGGGGCGATGTAGTCATTTAGGTCGCCTATTCTTAGTGTTGCCGAAAATTTCTCAGACATGTTTTCCGATTCTGTGTTAAAATTGTGTGTTGATTTTGGTTAAATGGATTCGACGGATTAAGTCGGTCTGCGGCGGTGGTGAAGTATTTGTATAGCGTCGCCTTTTTTGTTTTGATTTTTCCTCAATTTGTATGACTTTTATAAGTGCTTTTGTTTTTCTCTTCGCTCGGAATATATACTTGCCAAAAAAAAATAAAGAGTTAATTACATAAATCGTCCCTGTCGTGGACCTCTACTTGCAGCTTTCGTCCATAAGTTTAATAAATTACAGTTTTAGTCCAAAAAACTTTGCTCCGTCAACACTTTTGGTCCTGGGTAGTAAAGTCCGTTTAAAAACCCATCACGTGCCAGCCCTGTGATGGGTATTTTTGTCATTTCCCTTCTTCATTTATTACACTTTTAGTCCAAATTTTTTTTTAGATCTCCATCTTCTTCTTTATAATTCTTGGTAAGGAATAAATGGGTTTTAATCCAAAGTTGTTTCTAGTATAATTTCATTCCTATATAACTTATAAATCGGATTATATACCCACATATATACATGAAAACCGAAAATACATATATAAATTAGGCATGAATCGGCCAAAATCATTGGAGGAATCGTGGGTATGAGTCTCGAAATCATGTTCTCCTTCTTGTTTCACCTCGGATCTCGA
The DNA here is from genome assembly GCA_034093135.1 of Erigeron breviscapus. Classification (NCBI taxonomy): domain Eukaryota; kingdom Viridiplantae; phylum Streptophyta; class Magnoliopsida; order Asterales; family Asteraceae; genus Erigeron; species Erigeron breviscapus. The sequence goes on from CM067171.1 coordinate 109,643,688, forward strand.
CTTCTCTTTTCAAATCGGTCAGTCAACACCGGTGAACAGTCAAGTCTTCTCTTTCTTCTTCATTAGAACATTTATTTATGAGCCGTGAGATATGAGTCCAGATCTACTATCTTTGCTGCTGATGATGATCGCATGATATTTTTGGTTCAAGGCTAAACCATTAAAGCAAAAAGAATGATATTGAGTACATGAAATTTAAATCAAAGGTGGGTCCCACGAAGGATTCAAGAAATGAATTGAAATTTGAGGGTGGGGACCTGGTGAAACACGGCTACAACCCACAATTCCCATTTCATGTGAAGATTTTGACTTGGCAATCAACTCTTGACACATAGCAATTTTTCTATCTTTTAATTAGTCCAACCGAGAACAAAGAAAGAAAGAGCAAGTAATGCGCAGCTCTCAACCTTTTGTTCATAGATCTGGAAAATTTTGAAGATACAGATATAGATGTTGATGATGATAATGTTTGACATAGATACATGGATATAATTTAAAAGGTTTATAGTTAACTACACTTTTTAATCCTGTAGTAAGAAAAAGATCACAATTTTGGTCCTTGTGTTATTAAAAGACGAAACTACCCATCACATGACTGACACGTGATGACATATTAGACGGACGTTACTACCCAGGACCAAAAGTGTTGACGGGACAAAGTTTTTTGGACCAAAACTGTAATTTATTAAACTTAAGGACGAAAGCTGCAAGTAGATGCCCACGAGAGGGACGATTTCTGTAATTAACTCAAAAATAAAATAAATGGGATAATTTATATATGTTTCTATCTATACTACATGCGAAATTACCATTTTACCCTTAATGAATTAACTTACACAATCATTCCATTATCTTCTAAAAGATATCCACTACTCTTTTAAATCAAATATCTTTATATCAAATACCTACACCACTTGACGCATCTGCTGCCACCAACGGTCGCCGCCGCCGTCACCATCCGTCGATGCCGTCACATCACTGTAATCGTCATCGCCGCCGCATTGCGCGGGTACCATGCTCGTAAATATGTAACTTTGGTAGCTTGTCCTTCGCAACCATTTTAAATGAGAGATTTGAAGTATACATTTTTAAAATATTTTAAGAAGAGAAATAAAAAAAAGTTCCAAGTAATTTTTAGAAGCATATTTCTTGTAAAAACACCTAACTTATCTCCTATGATAAATGCTACTGTAATTGGTTTTGTTTCAATCAATTCACAAAGAAATTATAGTGGTAACAATAATATTGTTTAGAAACTTACGATTGTAAAAGATACGAGGGGGGAAAGCCCGTTCTACGGACGTCTTTGATAAATGTACACTCTTTATCATGACGTTGATTTCTTGGGTGTTGCATTACGTGTTTGTTTAGCATGATGAATACTTTAGCAGTGTCGTTGGCTATATATATTCAATATTATTGGCAGAGAGTAGAAGAATGAAGTTTTATTGATAAGAGCAAAACACATGCCATATTATTTAAACGACTTGGTGAAACCAAATAAGACGATAGCATAAAGACAACATTAGTAGTAGATACGGTAACTCCCATTTGTGTATGTGTGAGTTACATTATTTTTTGGAGTTTCGTTCACGGATGCACCAGTTCGTCTTGATTCTCCAACTCGTTAACAACTTCAGTAGTTATTATGTTTAGACAATCAAATGTTTCATAATCGCCAAGGATAGAGTAAGTGTTGGAATTGAGTTCCAAAATGTGGTTTGTCCCCGCAAGAGAAGCCAAACATTTTAGGATGGTAGTAAAGTCACCTCCAGCCTTCTTGACTATTACGGGAGTGTACATATCTCCAAAGTAGTAGTTGTAACAATTTACCAAACCTGTTATTCAAGCGGAACTACTATATGTCTGTACTTATCTATTTTATATCCAAAAATACATATAATTTACCGTTCATCAAGAAAAGAAAAAGTTTCCTTTTATTTCCTCTTCAAATATCAAAGTCGGCTTTATATCCCAAACTTGTAAGTTTGAAAAGGGTATGTATTATTATATATTTTCTTATTATATCATTAAACATGATAAACCATTAATATGAAACTAAATAATTAACTATTAATTACCTTATTAATTGTTGCAAAATTGTTTATATGTCACTCAATTTTTAATTACAATTCAAATATTAATTATCTTTATTTTTCATTATACCATTTTATATAATTATGTATGTATGTATTATTATATATTTTCTAATTATATCATTAAACATGATAAACCATTAATATTAAACTAAATAATTAACTATTAATTACCTTATTAATTGTTGCAAAATTGTTTACATGTCACTCAATTTTTAATTATATATATAGATAGATTTTAACTTTAAGAGCAATTCTATTGTACAAATTGAAATTACGGTACTCTGATAGCATACACCTAAACATACATGTTTATACAAGTAATGAAACATACACATTGATTACATTCTCTCGATTTATTTGGTTTATGGTACATTAAACCCAAAATAGTACTTAGGTTTACTGTAACACAACACATAAAAAGGCAAAAACTTTACGGAGTATTTGTGAATAGTCGTGTACAAAAATCGGTTAGGGCCAAAACCGGTTCGGGTTGAAACCCGAATCGGTTAGTGTTGACTTTTTCCCAACCGGGTTTGACCCCTAACCGGGTCGGGTTCAACCTGGTTTGAGAGGGAGGAAAACCCAACTCACTTGGAACCAATTAGGGTCGGTTAGGAACCGGTTAGGAACCGGTTAGGGTTCGAAACCGGTTAGAAATTGCCGTAATTGAATTATAGTCTCTTTTTCGCTTAAAAATCCATACTTTTTATTATAGATCAAGGTTGTAGTACACATTCAAATACTTGATAATAAAAGTCTTCATTAACATACACTTAATAAATAAACGTCTTCAAATACTTAATAAATGTCTTCAAGTCTTGAATAATAAAATTAAACGTCTTCATTAATAAAAGTCTTCACTAATAGAAATTCTTCAACTTTGGGTCTTCAAGTCTTCAACTAGTCTTCATTCTTCAATCTTCAAAGTTTATAAAATTAAGTCTTCATTAACATACGCTAAAATTAAACGTCTTCATTAATAAAAGTCTTCACTAATAGAAATTCTTCAACTTTGGGTCTTCAAGTCTTCAACTAATCTTCATTCTTCAATCTTCAAAGTTGTAGTACACATTCAAATACTTGATAATAAAAGTCTTCATTAACATACACTTAATAAATAAACGTCTTCAAATACTTAATAAATGTCTTCAAGTCTTGAATAATAAAAATAAACGTCTTCATTAATAAACGTCTTCAAGAATATAAAAGTCTTCAACTAATCTTCAATCTTCAAGTCTTCATTAAACATCTTCAAGTCTTCAATCATCACCAAGTCCCAAAACTTCAACGAGTTGATCATCATCTTCGGAACTAGCTTCGCGCAAAGCTTCATCAAGAGCAATTTCTTCATACAAAAGTGATATTGCAACACCTTCTTCAACCTCAACCATGTGTAGTTCTTACTCAACGTCTAGTTCACCTTCAAGAGATGAAGTCTCTTGTATATGTTCGGCCGCATCTAAGTGATCCTTTAAGCAAATGCACATCTCCAATGATGTCGGCGTGAGTCTTGTTCTTCGTATAGTAAATACCCTACCACTAAGAGAAAAAGCAGATTCCGAAGCTACCGTGGAAGCTTGGGCACTTAGTAAGTCTCGAGCCATGGTGGCTAGAATGGGAAATTGAGATTCCCTTACTTTCCACCAAGCCAATATATCAAAAGAATTAAACTCATCGCTTCCCATGGTGGCCAAAAAATCGGTTTGGGTATATCTCCCATATTCCCCACTAAACTGCATCGCCTTCACCCCTAGCCCTTTTAGTGTTTTCACTTCTCAACTCATTTAAAAAGTTAATCATTGGGTTTGAGCTTCGAGAAGGTATAAAATAAGATGATGAAGACGAACTTGTGTAACATCCCAAACTTTTTATTTAACAGTTGACTAATGCCGTTAAGTCAACATTATGTGAGTCATTAAGTCTATTGTAGATTTAATACTTATACGTAGTTATTGTGTGTTATGTGTGAGGCTTGAAAACCTAAATGATAATGTAGTATAAATGTGTGTAATATGAAGGTTAATGTCTATGTAGTGACATTTAATGAAGGATTAATGTTGTATATGGTCATTAAAGTAGTTTGTGACCAATAATGAAGCATTAGGAAGCCTAGGGGCTAGTTTTGACATGTGGTGAAAGTCAAAAACGGGATTAAGGGTTAGGAAGGAGCCATTAGATGATCATATGCAGAAATATTAGTGTCTCCACAAGCCCTAGCCGCCCCATAACATTCCTCCATCTAATTGCAAGCCGAAAAGCCTTCCAACGTGTGATTCAGGTGCGTTTAATCAAGTGTTTTGCATCTCTAGTGTGATCTTCGTGTATAGAAGGTAATATTTCATTGTTTTCAGGTCCTTTTGATATTATGAGTCATTAGGATTAATTATTGGATTATGGGGGGATCGTTTAACGAAGGTTAATGGTGGTTTTGATGGATTAAATTCATATATGGTGTTAGGAATGGTTGTTTAATGTGACCTAATGATCCATTTTGTTAACAATTCTTTCATGGAGCAATTGATGGTGTCAAATCATCAATTAGGTTTTAAAAGAGTCTTTTTCTGGTGTAAAACCCGTTTTTTGGAAAAACAGACCAAAAGAGACTAATACCTCGGGTAATAGTCTAGAAATGGACAAAAATTGAGAATGGCCGTAAAGAGACAAATACCTAGGGTAATAGTCAAAATGAGACTATTACCTGAAATGATGGTAAGTAAAGGGGTATGTGGCACGTATATAGACTGTAGGTCGGTTTAGTCTCGTTATACTTTTTAATTGGTCCTATGTTGATTGTTAGGTAGTCGAGAATAATTGCAAAGCTCGGTAACTTGCGTTATCATTTGTTGGTAAGCCGTTCCAAGGTAAGATACACTATTTTGTCACGCTGAGGGTTCTACGAAAAGAATGGTTTCATAATTATAACTTCCCAATTGGTAACTTATCTTGTTATGGGTATATGGGGTTACACGGGAGGTGATATGGGTTATGAAGTTGACCTATGAGACCTGAAATGCAGTCCCTCGTGACATGTAATGTAGTACATGTTATGATATGAAGTATAATGAAGTGTGTGATAAGATATGACGTGTGATTTAGGGATTGATATACAGTATTTGTTGTTGGTGAATGATGTTGTTGTGATGTATGTGGGTATTTCGGGTTACGCGGGAGGTATTGTGGGTTATGAAGTTGACCATGAGACCTGAAATGCAGTCCCTCATGATATGTAATGTAGTGCATGTTATGATATGACGTAGAATGTAGTGCTATGTATGAAGTATAATGTAGTGTTATGATATGCAGTAACTTGTGATGTTATGAGATGCAGAATATGCTGTTATTGGTTGATGTAGTGTAATGTATGAAGAATAATGTAGTTTTATGATATGAAGTAATATGCAGTGTGATGTAGTTTTATGTTGTTATGTGCATGTTTGTATGGCTTGCTCATCTAGTACACTAGACTTGCTAAGTTGCCATGTCACGTGCACGTTTAAGGACCCAAAACGTAAAAGCAGTAAACGTAGTAAATGTTTAGGTAATGCAGTCACCTAAACTAAATAACGCAGGATCGAGCTCGTTAAACTTTGATGCAGGAAAGTGTTAAGCTTAACCCGTACTTGCCCTAGCCCGGCTAAGTGCGTTGACGTAGTTGTTGCTTGGGTGGCTCCTTGCAACATGGTCATTCTAATGCAGGGCGAGTAATACGAGGGGTTTAACCAACCACCATATACGGATTACTCCGGGATTGGCTTGCATTCCTTAACGACGCTTGATGTACAACCGTGTGGGGTTTGTCATCTAGTCGGGTGTAACTTATGTTACACATTAACGCAGTTAATAATGTAGTAAAGCAGTTAATGTAGTAAAGCAGTTAAAATGTAGTAAAGCAGTCAATGTAGAAAGCAGTTATGTGGTTAAACGTGTGTAAAGAAGTAATGCAGGATAGGCACATTTAGGGTGATTCATCCTAATTGATATGAAGTTGATATGCAGTTATGTGTGAACGTGTGATGTGTGTTGTGCCTGAATAAACTTGTCTAATAATGAAGATTGTTTTAATTGGACAAATGCTTTAATAACATAGTGTTATCTTACTTAGCTAATTCGTTAGCTAACACTTGTTTCTTAAATGTGGTTGTTCCCTCAGGTTTAGCTTGATGGACTAGTCGATGCAGGAATAAGTGTGAGAGTTGGGTAGATGCATGCAGGAGGACTTAGCTACCCATACACGATTGTCTCTTTAGACATTTATTTACATTTTGTACTTGATGTCGAATTTATGTAGTATTGTTGAACGGTTGTTTAGTGTTGGGCAACCGTTGGGTTTTCATCTTAAACTATTTGATGGTATTGCATGTAACACCAACTAAACGTAGAAACCGAACAGTTTTTATCGGTTTTGACTTTTAAAGTCTTTTCTTCCGCAATTTGACACCGTTAGGTGAAAGTTTTTGAAAACCCATATTTTTAAATGTCGGGTGTTACAAGTTGGTATCAGAGAAATGGTTTAAGTGAACCAAAATTCGACCTATGCCGTAGGATTTTGGACTTAGACCGATGAGAAGTAGATTAGGCTTAAGTAGGATGCCTAGCTTTGAGATGAAGTACTCTAGGACGGGTTGGGTTTAAGTGAGAGTGTAGGATTAAGGCTATTTGATGTGTGTTTATTGATATGTGAATATGTGTTTTAGCCTTTATTCTTCCGTTTCTCGCTCCTCCGTCGCTAGTTATCCTATTGCTACGATAGACGGTCCACGAGGTGATGTGCCATTTCTCCAACTGAATTTGATAAGTGTGCGATGTAGTTTATGTGTGAAGTGTTTGAAATGAAGGAATGTTGGGGGAATAGGTGAGATGGTATTCCGTTAATGTCCAACCCATGGGGTTTGTGACATGGATCGAAAAGGAAGTGAGATGTTATACGTGTGAAGATGGTCGCGTGAATGGATTTGGTGAAGAGAAGGCGATACACAAATGTGGTAATGAACATGCAAGTGAAAGGATACAATTACAATTATGGTCCGGAACATAATTGCAAGCGTATCACGACGCGAGCGTGTTTGTATGGCCATGCTTGTGTTGACCGGTGTACAAAGTAATGAAGTTGGGGAGATTTCTATGTAGTGTATCTCTATTTGTCAAAAGTAAACACCATGTAGCAAACTTTAATGACGCTAATGCCCCAAGTGCGTGGAAATGTGTGAAGATCGGTGAAAAGTTATAGCCGGTTAAATGAGTATGATGACTATGAAGTACATGAAGTTAAATGAAGTTTAAAGGTAGGTGAAGAGCGAAGTGATTGGTAGACATTGTTGTTGAGTCTACTAGTTCAAAGAATATGGACTTGAAGTTGACGAGTAGAGCTAATGCTGGATATTTGAAGGGTGATAAATAGGTGATGCACAGAAGGGTTACCGGGTACACGCATGGAAGGATACAGTTACAATTCCGGTCGCGAACGTAATTGTAAATGTATCACGACATGTGTGTGTTTGTGAGACCGTGTCTGTGTTGATCCGAATGAAGAAGAATTGGCTTGAGCAAGGGCCGAAAGTGATGCTGAAATGAGAAGCTAACTTGCGTCGGAATGAGCAAACCGATGAGAATAACTCTAATCCCTTTAATGAAGCTGAGCCATCTAATGTGAGGTCGCAGGTTGCTCCTGAAAATGTTGTTGCAGGAGTGAATGGTGGAGGTAACGTGGTGGAGCTTCGTGTAGTGGTTGCTCCTCGTACTACCAATTTCAAATACGAGAGTTTCAGAAATGCGGTGCTCAGGATTTTGACGGTACACAAGATGCAGTTGGTGCAAGGGAGTGGATAGCGGACTTTGAGGTGGTCTTTGCTTCATGTTATTGTCCTGATGACATGAAGGTTTTGTGTGCAACTCGAATGCTGAAGAAGAATGCCCGTAATTGGTGGAGGGCTACTGCGGTGTCAATAGCTCCCGAGGTACTAGCGGTGATGCCTTGGGGTACATTTAAGGAGAAATTCTTGGAAGAGTATGTGGGAACTTGAGAGTTGAGGCTTATTGTGATGGTCTCCCGGCTAATTAACGTGGTTTATGTAGGCAGCACACTACCTTGTCTACAACTATAAAGGAGTCTAAGAGGTTGGATGATGACCTCAAATCTGAAAAGTTGTTGAGAAAGCCGATGAAAAGGAGTCGGGGTTCAAGAGGAGAGCTCATTGTTCTTCGGGTTCTAATAAGAAGTTTAAAGGTAGTTCTAATTCGAATAGAAGTAAGGACAAGAAGAAGAGTGGCACGTGGTGCCCAACTTGCAAGATTACACATGAAGGTCAATGTTCAGACAAGACCAAAGGGAGCCTTACGTGTGGTTCATTGGGGCACATTGCAGCTAATTATAAGGATAGTATCATTACTACAAGTGTCATGAAACAGGACATCTTATTGCCGATTGCCCTCTGATGAAGAACGAAGGAAAGAATGCAGCCGCTCCAAAGACGGGAGTTCAGGTTCTTCGAATGACGGTGGAAGCCGCTAAGAACAAACGATGAGGTGGAGATTCTTTCTCATATTGCAGGAATGAATGGCGAACTAACACGTGAACCTCCCAGCAGTTCTATCGCTTACTGCCTTCGTCGGTGTGACGTGAAGATGATATGGAGATCCTATGTTTGCACAGAATTGTACGTATGGCTGCTTCTCAAGATAATGAGTTTTCTCTTAAGATAAGTTAAGAAGAAAAATGATGGATTTAATTGCAGTCCCTAATGTAGTGAAATGAAGTATTGCTTAATGTAGTGTATTATTATGCAGTTTACGTAGTATTATGAAGTATCTCATTATGCATGAAATGTAGAAATGAAGTTGATGTGTGATATATGCATGCTTACATGGCTTGTACACCTAGCTCACTAGACTTATTAGGTGGCCATGTCACTTGCACGCTTAAGGATCCAAACGTAATGAGGTTAAAGTGTGTGAATGTCTAGGAATGTGTGTTACCTAGACTATATGTGTGTGACGGTTTAGGAATGTGTGTTACCTAAACCGTATGTGTGAAATCAAATACCGTCCGGGTAAAGCCAATGTAGTGGCGGATGCACTAAGTAGGAAGGTGCAAAGTTCTTCTTGTAAGTTGATGAGCATGCAAGTTCAAGCCAAGTCGGGGCCACTTGATCGAATTAAAACAAGCGAGGGCATTAATGAAGGATAACATTGACAAAGAAAGCATTGGAAAGAAGAAACGTCTTATGATGGAGACTAATAGCCGTGGGTTCAAAACATGCAAGGGTCGAATTTGGGTGCCATTGCTTGGTGGTAACCGAGAATTGATCCTTGAGGAAACCCATAGAAGTAGATATTCGGTTCATCCCGGTGTCACCAAAATGTATGCAGATTTGAAGCCGATTATTGGTGGCCGGATATTAAAGGAGAAGTAGCTCATTTTGTAGCAAAGTGTTTGACGTGTGCACGTGTGAAAACGGACCATCAAAAGCCGTATGGTTTGTTGCATCAATTAGACATTCCCGAGTGGAAATGGGATCATATTACCATGGATTTTGTAACGAAGCTACCTAAAACACCGAAAGGGAATGATATGATATGGGTGATTGTAGATAGATTGACGAAGAGTGCTCTATTTCTAGCTACCCGACAAGATGTGCCTTTAACGAAGATGGCAAAGATGTACATTGATGAAGTAGTGTCGAAGCATGGAGTTCCTTTGTCTATTGTTTTGGATCGAGACTCTAGATTTGTGTCCAACTTTTGGAAGGGTCTTCAACGGGAATTGGGTAGTAGAATAAATTTGAGTACCGCCTATCATCCTCAAACCGATGGGCAAAGCGAGAGAACCATTCAAACCTTGGAGGATATGTTGAGAACGTGTGTACTTGAATATGGTGGAGCATGGGATGATCACTTAAAATTGATTGAACTTGCTTATAATAATAGTCACCATGCTAGTATTGGTATGCCACCATTTGAAATGTGGTATGGAAGGAAATGTAGGACTCCAAGTTATTGGATGGAACCCGGTGAAAAGCAGTTAACCGGTCCTGAAATTGTTGAAGTTACGGTTGAAAAAGTCAATGTGGCTAAAGAAGCTTTACGTGTGACTAGAGAAAGGCAGAAAACTTATGCAGATAAGAAAAGGAGACCAATGGAGTTTAGTGTAGGTGATTTAGTGATGCTGAAAGTGTCACCTTGGAAAGAAGTTATCCGGTTTGGAAAGAAGGACAAGTTGAGTCCAAGATTTATTGGACCTTTCAAAGTGTTGAAACGCATAAAAGATCTAGCTTATCAGTTGGAATTGCCTCCAGAATTGGAAGGAATTCACAACGCTTTCCATGTATCCTACCTAAGGAAGTGTGTAGTCGAGGAATCAAGTGTGATTCCAATTCAAGACGTGAGCATTAACCCAATGAAGAGAATGGTTGATGAACCGGTGGCGATACTTGGAAGAAAGCAAAAGAAGTTACGCAGAAAGGTGATAGATCTTGTCTTGATAAAGTGGAAGCATAATCATGGAGAAAGCTTGACTTGGGAAACTGAAGCAGTAATGAAGGAGAAATATCCCGAGTTGTTCCTTAGTGATGAGATTCCGGGGACGGAATCCTCTTAAGGGGGAGGTAATTGTAACATCCCAAACTTTTTATTTAACAGTTGACTAATGCCGTTAAGTCAACATTATGTGAGTCGTTAAGTCTATTGTAGATTTAATACTTATACGTAGTTATTGTGTGTTATGTGTGAGGCTTGAAAACCTAAATGATAATGTAGTATAAATGTGTGTAATATGAAGGTTAATGTCTATGTAGTGACATTTAATGAAGGATTAATGTTGTATATGGTCATTAAAGTAGTTTGTGACCAATAATGAAGCATTAGGAAGCCTAGGGGCTAGTTTTGACATGTGGTGAAAGTCAAAAACGGGATTAAGGGTTAGGAAGGAGCCATTAGATGATCATATGCAGAAATATTAGTGTCTCCACAAGCCCTAGCCGCCCCATAACATTCCTCCATCTAATTGCAAGCCGAAAAGCCTTCCAACGTGTGATTCGGGTGCGTTTAATCAAGTGTTTTGCATCTCTAGTGTGATCTTCGTGTATAGAAGGTAATATTTCATTGTTTTCAGGTCCTTTTGATATTATGAGTCATTAGGATTAATTATTGGATTATGGGGGGATCGTTTAACGAAGATTAATGGTGGTTTTGATGGATTAAATTCATATATGGTGTTAGGAATGGTTGTTTAATGTGACCTAATGATCCATTTTGTTAACAATTCGTTCATGGAGCAATTGATGGTGTCAAATCATCAATTAGGTTTTAAAAGAGTCTTTTCTGGTGTAAAACCCGTTTTTGGAAAAACAGACCAAAAGAGACTAATACCTCGGGTAATAGTCTAGAAATGGACAAAAATTGAGAATGGCCGTAAAGAGACAAATACCTAGGGTAATAGTCAAAATGAGACTATTACTTGAAATGATGGTAGTAAAGGGGTATGCGGCACGTATATAGACTGTAGGTCGGTTTAGTCTCGTTATACTCGTTAATTGGTCCTATGTTGATTGTAAGGTAGTCGGGAATACTTGCAAAACTCGGTAACTTGCGTTATCATTTGTTGGTAAGCCGTACCAAGGTAAGATACACTATTTTGTCACGCTGAGGGTTCAACGAAAAGAATGGTTTCATAATTATAACTTCCCAATTGGTAACTTATCTTGTTATGGGTATATGGGGTTACACGGGAGGTGATATGGGTTATGAAGTTGACCTATGAGACCTGAAATGCAGTCCCTCATGACATGTAATGTAGTACATGTTATGATATGAAGTATAATGAAGTGTGTGATAAGATATGACGTATGATTTAGGGATTGATATACAGTATTTGTTGTTGGTGAATGATGTTGTTGTGATGTATGTGGGTATTTCGGGTTACGCGGGAGGTATTGTGGGTTATGAAGTTGACCATAAGACCTGAAATGCAGTCCCTCATGATATGTAATGTAGTGCATGTTATGATATGACGTAGAATGTAGTGCTATGTATGAAATATAATGTAGTGTTATGATATGCAGTAACTTGTGATGTTATGAGATGCAGAATATGCTGTTATTGGTTGATGTAGTGTAATGTATGAAGAATAATGTAGTTTTATGATATGAAGTAATATGCAGTGTGATGTAGTTTTATGTTGTTATGTGCATGTTTGTATGGCTTGCTCATCTAGTACACTAGACTTGCTAAGTTGCCATGTCACGTGCACGTTTAAGGGCCCAAAAAGTAAAAGCAGTAAAGGTAGTAAATGTTTAGGTAATGCAGTCACCTAAACTAAATAACGCAGGATTGAGCTCGTTAAACTTTGATGCAGGAAAGTGTTAAGCTTAACCCGTACTTGCCCTAGCCCGGCTAAGTGCGTTGACGTAGTTGTTGCTTGGGTGGCTCCTTGCAACATGGTCATTCTAATGCAGGGCGAGTAATACGAGGGGTTTGACCAACCACCATATACGGATTACTCCGGGATTGGCTTGCCATTCCTTAACGACGCTTGATGTACAACCGTGTGGGGTTTGTCATCTAGTCGGGTGTAACTTATGTTTCACATTAACGCAGTTAATAATGTAGTAAAGCAGTTAAAACGTAGTAAAGCAGTCAATGTAGAAAGCAGTTATGTGGTTAAACGTGTGTAAAGAAGTAATGCAGGATAGGCACATTAGGGTGATTCATCCTAATTGATATGAAGTTGATATGCAGTTATGTGTGAACGTGTGATGTGTGTTGTGCCTGAATAAACTTGTCTAATAATGAAGATTGTTTTAATTGGACAAATGCTTTAATAACATAGTGTTATCTTACTTAGCTAATTCGTTAGCTAACACTTGTTTCTTAAATGTGGTTGTTCCCTCAGGTTTAGCTTGATGGACTAGTCGATGCAGGAATAAGTGTGAGAGTTGGGTAGATGCATGCAGGAGGACTTAGCTACCCATAGACGATTGTCTCTTTAGACATTTATTTACATTTTGTACTTGATGTCGAATTTATGTAGTATTGTTGAACGGTTGTTTAGTGTTGGGCAACCGTTGGGTTTTCATCTTAAACTATTTGATGGTATTGCATGTAACACCAACTAAACGTAGAAACCGAACAGTTTTTATCGGTTTTGACTTTTAAAGTCTTTTCTTCTGTTTTTTTGTTTTTTTTTTTTGTTTTTTTATCGGTTTTGAACGTTTAAAGATTTCTTCCGCAATTTTGACACCGTTAGGTGAAAGTTTTTGAAAACCCATATTTTTAAATGTCAGGTGTTACAACTTGAACCAACATTACCACCATGTTTAGCAAAATAACATTTAAACAACTCTTTAAAAACCTTTTTAAACTCGTCAATTGCTTTTGTTGCATGAAATGGGTCCTCAAGATGCAAATCCAAACCAACACTTATTTTTTCAATAAGTAGTTGCACCCCGCTAACATTTCAAACATGGATCTAATACGGCGACACAAGCAAAAGTAGATGGTATTTCCTTAAAATACTTAGCAAGTTTCTTTTTCATGGGAACTACCATTTTTTCATACAAACCACCCTTCCATTGAAATTCACCAATTTTATCACTCAACAAATAAATTTGTTTTAGAACCAAATGAGACGTGGGAAAATAAACACCGGATAAAAAAGTTGTTGCATTTAAAAAGATTTTGAGAAAGTCGGTTATTTGTTCAATTATAGCCCAATTTTCCGTCGAATATGGTTTAACATTACGCTTTTCCGCAAGCATATCATGAAAAACTTGTAAAGTATCTTTTTGACGTAAACCACACATAAACATTTTATAGGTCGAATTCCATCTTGTGGGCACGTCCCAATTAGGGGTCAAAAACGTGTTATCCGTTTCCTTACACAAAACTCGGTTTTTGCATGATTCACCTCCCACACCGCCAACCCACTTTGGACAACCAAGTTATAATATGAGCTACACATCGACCATGGTAAAAAGCACCCTTCAAAGGCGGATTGTATTTTAGAATGAGTTTTTTTACGGCACTATTATTGTTACTAGCATTATCAAATGAAATGGAAAAGACTTTTTCTTGTAGTTTAAACTTTTTTATTACATCATTCAACATAACAAATAAGTTTTGAGTCATGTGAGGATATTCAAAGTTTTCAAAAGAAATGGTACGCTTCATGATTTTCCACGTTTCGGGTTGAATCCAATGGGCGGTAACACATAAGTAAGAACCGGGCAAACCATGAGGAGCGGACCAAACATCGGTAGTTAAGTTTACATTTGTTTTTAAATTTTCAAAACTTGTTTTTAATTCTTCTTTAGCCTTTTTCCATAATTCCATACAATCACGTCTAAGAGTAGCACGGCTTACTTGAGTATATCGAGGTTGAAGTGCGGTTTGAATGACCTTGGTGAATCGCGGGTTGTCAAAGTGGTTGAACGGCAATGCCTCTTGATTCACGAATTGTGCAAATTGTTGACGACACACCTCCGCCGAGTATGCAAAAATACTCTCATCTCGTGCCATTGTTGATTGACCTTCCTTTGCAATGTTTTTTAATACTTTACAGTAACTATCTCTATGCAACCTTAACGTTGTGTTGGAATTGACGGACAAATGCATATTACACTTTTTACATCACGCCCCTTTTGTTGTATATTCATACTTCACCAACTCAAAATGAGATCCCCAAACATCTTGTGCTAGATCCGTAGTTAACACTCGAATGACGTTTTTACTTGGTTGGTCATTCGAAGAACATGGTGTTGCCATGTTAAAGTGAGTTTTAAGTGAGTGATTTTAATGTTTTGGCATGATTTTGGAGTGTTTGGAAGCTTTTTGATTGTTTGTTAACCAACTAATATGAATGTACGTATATATAGAAATGTTACAAAGGCATTTTAGTAAGAAAAAAACGGCTATAAACGGCCATATTTTGGCCTGGAAAACGCTCCTGGAGCTGCTGTCTTGTTTTTGTCTCTTCCCTACTTCATTTCAACATAACCGGTTACTAACCGGTTAGAGAAACCAGGTCGGGTAACCGAGTTCTGACTAACCGGGTCCTAACCGACTTCTAACGGATATATGTCTAACCGGGTCCTAACCACCGGGTTTTGGGGAACCTGAACCGGTTAGGGTCAAAACCGAGTGTTGACCGGGTTCGGTTTTTTTGTACACGTCTATTTGTGAAGCTCAGCCTTAGAACATCTCACCTCCTCAATACCTTGTGGAAGACGAGATTGGGTTAATGGCTGTTACTTTACGTGTTACGTGAAAAGACAATACAATACGACAACCAGATATTTTTATTATTTGTGAAGTTCAGCCTTGCCAAATTCATCAAACTCATGAGTCTTTTTAGGAATTGTTCCAACAAATCTTCATCTGCTATTTGCCTCTAGATAGATAGCGTAATACGAGTACGACGACATCAATCAGCTACAGATTAGTATACTGAAAAATCTTAAAAAATTTTCCAATACAGAAAATGCAACTACAACAATTCACTTCTGGCTCACAATTAATCACAACACTTGATACATAAGGTGTATAAAGTTGCTACAACCACCCCTTGGTTTTGGATTACAATGATTAGAAAGACACTTTAAGAATGAAAATGTGCACAGAACAACAACCTAGTCATGCTTGGTGAGCTAATAGCTAAACCAAACGTACTCAAACAGAACCAAGTGAGCGAATATCACTAGACTGACCATCTCCTTTCGAGGGTGTAGTATACATATTCTTTAGCAAATCTTGTATCTTATTATACATCATCATTTGAGAAGGCTCACTAGCACCAACGCCAACACTGTTTTGTGATGCTCGCGATGAACTTTCCTGTAACTTCATTTTCTCAAATAAATATTGTTTCTCGGCTTCAGCTTCATGTAACCGTTGTTTTAAATACCTACTTGCATAATCCTCCTCTGATTTATCGGCTTTTGCAAGTGCAATTCTCTGCAGTCTTTCGGCTTCCCTTCTAGCCTCACTGGCTTTGAGGTCAAACATTTCAGCTTCAGCCTGTTTAAGCCTGACTATACTTTCAAGCTCATCTACTTGCTGTTTTTTCTTTTGTCTTTCCATTTTAAGTGCTGCTACTTCACGAGCTTTGTCTTTAAGTTCTTGATCACAGGCCTCGAGGGCTAAACGTGCTTTCTTTGTGACACGTACCTTCTCTTCTTCGACCATTTCCATCTTTTTGATTGCTTCCTGCACTACATCTGCAATTCGGTTGAAAGCTTCTTGTGGGGCCATAAGTTGACCTTCCCCGCCAACTTGATGCTTTGTGGGGTCTATGTCGAACTCTGCAAAACTCACAAAGAGATGCTTAACATTGTGAACAAGTTAAATACAAACAATCATTTCAATAGATTCGAGTATGCAGCGTCTTTTGGCATCTGCCTTTCGGAACTAATTATCAATTCACAATAATCAGTTTATAATGTTTAGATAAACAGAACCTTGTTTCTAAAGAGTGTGAGTGTAAGTGCGAGTCTGATTATTACGATTTCAAGTTGCAAAAATCAGTTACCAGGGGTGCTTAGAATTGCGTTTGTAAACGGCTTATCTGGTTTGAAAATGCTAGGTGCCAACTTGCTTGTTTTTAAGTTCTTATTTCTTCCACAATAAGAAGAAATGCACTCTCATCCAAACACTCAAAATTTTATTATCTAAACATACCGTAGATACGCAATACCAAACACCCAATGCCTAGATAAAGAAACTCTTCTCCAAAAATAACTTACAGGTCGTATAACCAGTTTTCAGATAACAACTGAATGGTATCTAAGAGTAAAATACAACTATCTCTCCATCTACTCTTTTGACCTAATCTAATAGACTCTATTTTTACATTCAACAAAAAAAAAAAAAACATAATTGGTTAAATTCACTTACTAAGTTCTGAAATAATCAAATTTTAGCAAAATCTCAAAATCATATTATGTATTCATAACAGCTTCAAACAACATAAGTATATTCAAACACTAATTTCTATACTTCTTAAAGTTGAAATTGTGAATCTGAGAGCTACATATCACAGGATCAGTTTCAAAACTCAAAGCCAAGCACATCTAATAACCCTGTGATTAGTTTTGCATGATCAATTTGATACTGAATGCGAAAAAGTTAATAATCCAACAATAGACCAAAATTACCCATTTAACCCTCGTTTAAGGTAATTTGTGAGATTTTCATTTACATTTCATAAAACATCATCTTTTGTTTTTCACAAGAAAGGTCATTTTCTTTGTTAATCTGAGCTTGCCAAGCAATCAAGATCTTCTTATTTACTTATTATAACTTCACACGTCGAAACATATATGCAACATCGTATACAGACAATATTAATACAAATGATCACATACCCTCCAAATTCTACAAGTAAAAAAAAATAAAATCAGAAGTAGAATTACGAAATTTAATATATGCAGTTTAGAAAACATAATGATAATGCTTACCTTGAAAGAACGAAAGTATTGCTTTAGAAGCCACAGGTTCAGCCACCCCACTTTTCAACTTTTCGACAAGCTCTCCACACTTCCAGTAAAGTTTCCTTCCTCTCGGCTCCTCGCTTCCCCGAAAAATTCTACTCACATATTCAAGTTCTCTAACAAGAGCTTCTCGGTCCCACGACGGTGCACAGTGATGAAACACATCTTTGACCCACCCAAATAGCTCTGAGGTCCTCATACACGCTCGGCACCTAAAAAGCATCTCTCCCGTGCTTCCATTTGCAGCAGGCCCCATTCCAATCTGTGCATTGTGTATAGCACAATCTGTATGTGTCCAATGAGAACACGAATCACACCCTATCCATCTGCAAGTATTCACTTCAAAGTCGAACTTGCTACATATCACACACATGCAGAGGTTACAAAAACCGTTCCTTTTTGAGCAAATCTCACAATTACAATTTTCTGCCGGAATTTGGTTTCCACACGCTATGTTTCTACACCTTTTGTATAAAAATATCTCAATGAGCGACGCTTGCGATAGACTAACAGTCGGATGGAGAAACGCTTGGATTCCCGTCTTGATTGCAACTAGTATTTCCAGCTGTCCACGGTGAGCCATCACAAGCGTTTTTTCCGTCAAATCCGTTCTACTCAAAACCATCTTTTGAAGTAAAATATATTCTTCTCTATGTTGATGACCACCCATTCCTTCAATAAGACCACGAAGTTCGTTTTTCAACTTATCCAAAAACTCGTCAGGCAAATGCCGCATTCGGTCTGCAATTACATCCACTCTTTCTTTAGACACATCCCTAAGCGTCATCCTATCCGAGCTAGATATATGTCGAATCACGGAATGTTCAGCAGACCCGTTTTCACGTTCTTTCGCTTTCTCTCTTTCCAACTGCTTTGATAACATCAAAGCATCCCCTGTCGGCCAAGTCTCGCGTGAACTCGCACTTTCTGTCGGCGAATCACGGATCTGATCAGAATTCGACCCACCGTCCGCCGGTACAAGTGATAAAGACGTGTGCAGGACTCCTGACCTCGGTTGCTGACGTGGAGGTAACATATTTATCAATATCCTATTACTGCAACCAATATTCAGAAACCAAAACCAATTATATATCTCACATCCACAAAAACAACCTCAAAAAGATTTTGTAACAACCTTAAACTATCCAAAAATAAATAAATTTAAAAACTTTTAGAAACCCCAAATATCTTTCCTACATATATACATACATGGAAATCTTTAGATACAAAAAGCAGTTGACTTTTTGACCAAACAAATAACAAGATTAACTGGGAACAACATATAACGATCTATAAGTTAATCTATGTTAAAATTTTGTAAAAAATGAATATATAAAACATGGAATTATATAAAAATTACAAATAATTAAATAAAAAATATGCTCACCTGAAAATAATAGAATTTACTTGAAAAGAACAGGAATTAATTTAAATAAATTGGAGAGAAAGCACGCGTTTTTGACTTCCCTGACCTGAACCTTGTAATTGTTGAATTTCAACTGAACAAAGTAAAGTAAAGAAAACCCTAAATTTTTAATTTTTAATGTTTGTTCATTTTTTTCTTTTTGACTTTTTGGTTTTTAGTCGTTGTACAAGTGTTTTGATGGATTGACCGGGTCAGCCGGTAATCTTATTTGCCGTCATTTTTTATTCCAAGCCTTGTTTGACTTGAGTAATTTGAAAATGATAAACACGTTAACGTCATTACATGTAGGGATAGTATTGATTTGAGTAGTATACCGTATCGAACCGACACTGAGCTAATCGAAGAGAAATTAATAGCACAACGGTAACTACAAATGTAGGATTAACCTTCCAGCAATGTTTTAAATACCGGTAAATACCGGCCGGTATTACCAGTACCAGAGGGTACTCCGGTATTTTAAGCCCGGTATTTTTCCGGTATTTTCACTATTCAATACCGGCCGGTATTTCCGGTATTACCATTCCGGTATTTTCATTAATTTTTTTTGAATTTTTTTAAAAATTATTTTTATGATACTATAATATTATTTTTTTTATTTGTGAGCTTTAAAACTTATATTTTGTTATAAAGTACCTATTTGGTATTATTTTTGAGTAGATTATAATTGTATTGTTACTATTTTCATTAAATTGTAACAAGTTTTATAAGATTTTTATATAAAAAAATAAATTATATTAAAAAAGTCTCTTGTAAAGTTTTATTAAGATTTGTATATTTTGGGTTTTGGGATGAATGAAGATGATGAAGGAAGAAGAAGATGGGAGTTGGAAAGAACATGAGTAATATAAGAGTTCATTTTTCCAGATCAAGATTTTTTACATTTTTCGTCCCTGAAGTTGTTTATTTTTTCACTTTTTGTATTAATGGTGAAAATGACTGAAATACCCTCACGTGTTTGTCACGTGAGGGGGTTGACGACCAAAATTGGATGGCGTTAGGGCGCGAAGTGTAAACTGAAAAAAAAGGTCAACTTCAGGGGGTTTTTTATAATTAATTCACTTAAGGACAATAACTGAAAATCATGCCAAGTTGAGGGACCAAAAATGTAATTTTCTCTGAATAAAATCAACCAGAGTTTGACCCTTTACTCTCGCTTTTGTATCTCAATATTCAAAGCACTTAAGACCAAATTCAACAATTCAAAATGTTGGGTCACATGCTATGAAGCTACTGTCCAAAAATAAAAACTATCCGACAGTTGAATCTCTGGAGATCGAAGCTCATATAGGCTATTGATGAAAATATTTTTTTTCTCTTTATTATTGCTGTTGTATATGGCAATGAATGCGCCCCATTTTCATCAAATTTATGTCTGTTGTTTTTAATATACTAGATGGGTGCCCGCGCGTTGCAGCGATACCTTTGATATGCAAGAAGTTAAATGTGACGGTAAGTGTTTGTTGCATGTACGAATATCCATACATTCGTATATAAACCAATGGGAACTGCAAATATACATACATACATATATAAGCCAACAATACTAAACATATCAATATATACAATTACATATCATCTTGATGTAACTTAGCAAAAGAACGTCAAATTTAAGATTATTGAAATATAATAAGGGCAATAATAAATGTAAAAATGATGACAATAATAAATGGTATAAGTTTTCGATATCTAGTGTGCACATAGTAGCAACAATACTTCGAGCTACATCAACAATGGATATTGTCCTGCTATTTTTTTTATCATACTTTATTTTCACATTGTTGTTGTCATTGACAATAAGGGACTTCAGTATCACACTTTTTTTTCCTAGGATTTCCTCCTTTTACCACTGATTGATCAAATAATCGCGTCATGGCTCAACCGAAGGTGTGAGTGGGGTTTTGGGGTATTTGTTGGCGATTCCCTTCCGGTCAGAGGGCCGAAGGCCGCTTTACGCCTATGACTGTTTATTCTCAGCCGTTAAGGAGGATGAGGGTTTGTTTACGGAGGTCGAATGTATTGGTGATTAAGGTTTTTGTATATCGTATGGTGGTGAATTGATGATGATATGTGCCGTATGGTTCTTCCTCTATTTATATAGAGGGTAAAAGCCTTGGGGAGGAAGATAGAGATTAGGGTAAAATCCCTTCCTCTCTTTCGTGATATCTTCTAAGTATGGAAGATATATCTAGGACTCTTAAACCGTGTCCTAGTTTATAGGGGTATTCGATATCATTCCCTTTTCGGGAGATTGGATAATCATGAAAGAAGTTCATGCGTATCATCTTTGGGAGCTCCGGGATTACGGAGGTAGAGCTCCGTATATGGTATATCATCAAGCCCCCCAGTCTGATGGGAGAGTCTATCTGTAGAGTATCGCATTAGACTTCAAAAACGACGCTCGCTTCCCGGGTCATCCTTTCGGAGGTCCCTCAGAAACAACGTGTGTTAAATTGTGAGATACTTATCCCATAATTTGTATTTGGACGGTTGGGATTTGACTGACAATTTTAGCCTAAATACTCTCAATATATATATCTTCTTCTTAAAAATATAAAGTTTTTTACCTTTCTTGGAGGCGATTTCTTCTTCAGCATTTCTCCTTTAATTCCTTCTTCCTCTCGCCATCGTTTCCTCTGTTAAGGTATGTGCTTCCAATTTTGATTTGTTCTCCAGATCCTCTTCTCATTTAATAGGGATGTATTTTTACAACTTCAAACCCTAGTATAGTCTTTGACCAATGGGGGTATTTAAATCCAGGTTTCTCTGTTATCGACCCTATCTTTGCCTGATTCTGTAATCCTTATTGTTGCCCCGCTCTCTTTTCCCCTTTCCATTATTTGGGGTAGCGATGACTTGTTTGCTATATTTCTTTTTTCATTGTCAATTCTTCTTCTGTTATTCTTAGGATTTTGCCCGTTGTTTTGCGTGATCCGTCTTTCCCCTGTTTCTTTTTTGTGTGTCACTTGTTTTTCTTCTTCTTGCAGTAATGGCGTTCAAACAGATGATCAATAGGCAATCATCCCTTGCTCACCTCTTCGTGAAAGCTACTCCGTCTGTTGCGGCTTCAGTTTCAGATACTCCTGCCGGGGGATCTGGTGCTCATGCTTCTGACTGTGCAGGGCTGGAGGCGATTTATCAGGCGAGTGAGACCATCCTTCATGGCAATAACCCTGTTATTAATTCTGTGGTTGAGGTATCTGACTGCCCTTCTAGCGGCGACAACTGTGACCCTACTGCTGATGATCAGGGCACTGTTGCTGGCCGCCTCAAAAGCAGAAAGAAGACTACTGCGAGGGGGCCAAGCGTGCCTTCTTCCAGAAAAAGGACAAAACGGTCCGAGGATCCAAATGATACCTTTGGTGCGTGATTACTTTGCATCTCTGCCCTTCAAATATATCAATCTTCTTATTTATGTGTGTTTTTGTAGGGTTCAACCCTTTCGTGCAGGCTCCTGGCGGTCATTCCTGTCACCGCAGCATTGAATCTCTTGCCCCTTCCGGATGGATATCGGATTTGATGGTTATGGATGTGTCCAGACTTTCTGAATTGTTTAATCAGTCTTCTTTTTGTGCTTCCATAATTGGAAATGTGTTGGATTCGAGGTTGCGCGAGCTTTCAGAGGATGGTGGTCCCTTATCTGAGCAATTTGACAAGCTCAAGGCGGAGAAACTATCGTTGGAGTTTAAGGTGTCTGAGCTGGAAGTTAAGTTGGATAGCTTGACTGCAGAGCTTGAGTCTGTTTGTGGCGATATTCGGGCTAAAGGGGATGAAATCAGTTTGCTGAAGGAGGAGTTATCTGCCAAGGATGCTTTGTTGGGACATGATCGTTCTGCTTTTATGGATCTGAAGGAGAGGTACAGGCGGCTCGTTGTTGATGTGATTCCTCATATTTGCAAGTCCTTCTTGAACGGTCCTGAAGTTGGTAAGAGGATCTCGAATTTGTGCAATGCGAATAGGGTGGATGCTGAGTCAGAGTTGATTCGTGTTCTTGCTCCGGAAGGTCGCATAACCCTGAATGGTTCTGAGCTTGTGAAAGACACTGCGGGTCCGTTGAACAAAGCCATGAGTGAGCTGGAAAATATGCACTCTCAATACCTTCGCGCTCTCTCGTCAGATCCTGATGCTTCCCCTACCCAACTGATGCAAATTCCTAATGCATAGATTCTCTTGATATTATAGACTTGCTTCTTTGACATTTATGGTTGCCACCTTGTTGAATATTGTTTCTTTCTCCTTTTGTTGTGAATCCTCTTTTGTTCGTTATGGTGATCATATGGTATCTTTGAAAAACCCTCTATTTGGTAGGATTCCTTACTATTGTCTTATGGCAGTCGCCTTATGACGTTATTGTCTTATGGCAGTCGCCTTATGACGTTGTTATTGTTTGTCTTATGACAGTCGCCTTATGACGTTGCTATTGTCTCTTATGGCAGTCGCCTTATGACGTTGTTATTGTTTGTCTTATGACAGTCGCCTTATGATGTTATTGTCTTATGGCAGTCGCCTTATGACGTTGTTATTGTTTGTCTTATGACAGTCGCCTTATGATGTTGTTATTGTTTGTCTTATGACAGTCGCCTTATGACGTTGTTATTGTTTGTCTTATGGCAGTCGCCTTATGACGTTGTTATTGTTTGTCTTATGGCAGTCGCCTTATGACGTTATTGTCTTATGGCAGTCGCCTTATGACGTTGTTATTGTTTGTCTTATGACAGTCGCCTTATGATGTTGTTATTGTTTGTCTTATGACAGTCGCCTTATGACGTTGCTTATTGTTTGTCTTATGACAGTCGCCTTATGACGTTGTTATTGTTTGTCTTATGACAGTCGCCTTATGACGTTGTTATTGTTTGTCTTATGACAGTCGCCTTATGACGTTGTTATTGTTTGTCTTATGGCAGTCGCCTTATGACGTTATTGTCTTATGGCAGTCGCCTTATGACGTTGTTATTGTTTGTCTTATGACAGTCGCCTTATGATGTTATTGTCTTATGGCAGTCGCCTTATGACGTTGTTATTGTTTGTCTTATGACAGTCGCCTTATGATGTTGTTATTGTTTGTCTTATGGCAGTCGCCTTATGACGTTGTTATTGTTTGTCTTATGGCAGTCGCCTTATGACGTTGTTATTGTTTGTCTTATGGCAGTCGCCTTATGACGTTATTGTCTTATGGCAGTCGCCTTATGACGTTGTTATTGTTTGTCTTATGACAGTCGCCTTATGATGTTATTGTCTTATGGCAGTCGCCTTATGACGTTGTTATTGTTTGTCTTATGACAGTCGCCTTATGATGTTGCTTATTGTTTGTCTTATGGCAGTCGCCTTATGACGTTGTTATTGTTTGTCTTATGGCAGTCGCCTTATGACGTTATTGTCTTATGGCAGTCGCCTTATGACGTTGTTATTGTTTGTCTTATGACAGTCGCCTTATGATGTTGTTATTGTTTGTCTTATGACAGTCGCCTTATGACGTTGTTATTGTTTGTCTTATGGCAGTCGCCTTATGACGTTATTGTCTTATGGCAGTCGCCTTATGACGTTGTTATTGTTTGTCTTATGACAGTCGCCTTATGATGTTATTGTCTTATGGCAGTCGCCTTATGACGTTGTTATTGTTTGTCTTATGACAGTCGCCTTATGATGTTGTTATTGTTTGTCTTATGACAGTCGCCTTATGACGTTGTTATTGTTTGTCTTATGACAGTCGCCTTATGACGTTGTTATTTTGTCTTATGGCAGTCGCCTTATGACGTTATTGTCTTATGGCAGTCGCCTTATGACGTTGTTATTGTTTGTCTTATGACAGTCGCCTTATGATGTTGTTATTGTTTGTCTTATGGCAGTCGCCTTATGACGTTATTGTCTTATGGCAGTCGCCTTATGACGTTGTTATTGTTTGTCTTATGACAGTCGCCTTATGATGTTGTTATTGTTTGTCTTATGACAGTCGCCTTATGACGTTGTTATTGTTTGTCTTATGACAGTCGCCTTATGACGTTGCTTATTGTTTGTCTTATGGCAGTCGCCTTATGACGTTGTTATTGTTTGTCTTATGGCAGTCGCCTTATGACGTTGTTATTGTTTGTCTTATGGCAGTCGCCTTATGACGTTATTGTCTTATGGCAGTCGCCTTATGACGTTGTTATTGTTTGTCTTATGACAGTCGCCTTATGATGTTATTGTCTTATGGCAGTCGCCTTATGACGTTGTTATTGTTTGTCTTATGACAGTCGCCTTATGATGTTATTGTCTTATGGCAGTCGCCTTATGACGTTGTTATTGTTTGTCTTATGACAGTCGCCTTATGATGTTATTGTCTTATGGCAGTCGCCTTATGACGTTGTTATTGTTTGTCTTATGACAGTCGCCTTATGATGTTATTGTCTTATGGCAGTCGCCTTATGACGTTGTTATTGTTTGTCTTATGACAGTCGCCTTATGATGTTGTTACTATTGTCTTATGGCAGTCGCCTTATGACGTTATTATCTTATGGCAGTCGCCTTATGACGTTGTTATTGTTTGTCTTATGACAGTCGCCTTATGACGCTTTTGTCTCATGGCAGTCGTCTTATGACATTGTTGCTTTATGGAAGCGTTGTCGGGCGTCCCCTTTACCATCATAGTACCCTAGGTTCTGGGGGTATTTCATGTTTTCTGGCATCTGGTGGTCCTGTATGCTTCTACTGAACGGACTGCTTGTGTTTTCTAGGTGTGCCATGCTTCTGGATTTATACTTGGGAGACCTTCGGTCATCGTCTTCGTTTGTTTCCTTTAATCCTGTCCTTCGTCTGGACCGGCCCTGGGTTTGAGTTCCTGGGTCGGGCATATGTTCCGGGATCCCTGTTTGGGGGTTTCGTACTTCAGTTTTGCGGGGGTCCTCTTGTGCGTTTGGGGAGCGTCGTCCGGTGAAGACATTTTGCTCTACCCCATCTTGAATTCCCCCTGCATCATAGTCATAACGAGTTATGGGTTCTGGTTCATACACCTGGCCCATGTCCCTCGGGCGTCTAATTATTGCGCACAGCACGTCATAGTTTGCTTGTACGTTATTCCCAACCTTTACTTTACCTTGTACTTTTATTAATAGTTAATTCTATTAACTGGGTAAAGGTATGTAAAGTAAAAAGTCTTCCTCGTAATCAGTGTAAAAGTGTGTAAGTACTTTTACACTGAGATGCTTCAGTCTTCGATCAGGTAGAATCAACTTCTGAGCTCTTGAGCTCCACATCTGAGCTTGATTCTCTTTCTTCAGACTTCAGTCTTTGACTTCATTCTGAACGGTATTCTGATACATTGATCTGAACTGAAGTGAAGCTTCAGTGAACTAATTCTGAACGACTTCAGAATTCTGTACAAGTATTCTTCACTGAGCTTCAGCTATTTCTGAACAAATTATTCTTGGTCGATTTTTGACCTAACAGTATCATCTTTGGGAGCTCCGGGATTACGGAGGTATACGTCGTAGCTTCGGCTACGGATAAGTCTGCTTGGTACAATGTATTAGTACCTTCGTTACTTACGAAGGGTCCTTCGTATCCAGGGTGCTATACGGAGGTAGCTCCGTATACGGAGGTATAACTTAAACCTATCATCTACTTATTAGCTACAAAATGTAACATATATATACAAACTGAAGTGTTTGTTACATTTGCAAATATTTATACAAGTAAATGATAAACTGAAAAGAAAACTACTTCTTCGTAGGCCTCGAACCAGAAGGTGCTTCAGTAGCTTTTCTCTTCAGTGGAGAATGATCCTTCTTTCCAAACAATCTGCCTTCAATCTCTACCTTGGCTTGCATCTTTTGTTGTATTCTTGATAACCATGCACCAATCAGAGCAGATTTTGGCATCCCCCTCAGAATCTGGATCATCTCCCTATGCTCAGAAATCCCAAACTCGTGCACTGAAACCTGATGATATTCTTCAGCTGCCCTTCCTTCTCTTTTAACAACCAAATCAAAAAGCTTCAATCCATCAGCTTTTGTTACTTCTATATCAACTATTTTAGCTGGATGAGATCGATGCTTCATATAATGCTCATACTGATCTCTTTCATGTTTTCTTTCAATTTCAATAGCATCATCAGACATTGGCTTGAAGGTGGAAAGGTCAGCATCACGAATATTCTTCCTTGAAGACCTTGGTCCAGTCACTTTGGGCTTTGTGGGTGGCTTTGACAATTCTTTTTCAACCTTTAGAACTCAAGCCAGAATTTCTTTCTTTTTGATTGCCATCTCCTTTTCTCTATTTTTCACCAAGTCTTCAATAGACAACTTGAAGGTGAGGCTTTCCAGCTTTTGTTCAAGAGGTGAATACATCATCCCACATTCATATTCAAGCATATCAACAACTGCTTTCTGCATTCTTGGATCATTTTTGATCTTCAGATATCTTTCCAGAGAGAGACCAAGAGCTGCAGCATCAACATGATCAAGGGTCCCCATCTTCAGATGTTGTTCCCTTTCTCTTTCCTTGTTTTCCCTCCACATAATGAATTGATTAGAAACTTGCTTCTGCAAAGCCTCTAATTTCTTGCTATCAGCATTAGGGTCATGAAGGGGATAACCATGCTCATCTACATTTTCACCAACAACAATCCCAGAACCCTTAGAAATTTTCTTTGTAGGTTCATCCACCACTGGGGCCTTGCCCTTATCTCTCTTAGCTGGTTCAGAAGCTTGATCTTCAGATTTCTGAGCCTGTTCCCCCTGAACTGAAGCACTGCCAGATTGTACTTCAGTTTGCTTCTTGGTTGCCTCTATTAATTCTTGAGTGCTGGAGAGCAAAGCAATAGGCACATTTCCCCCTTTGGGGACCTCAGAAGGCATCTTAGCATATAAATCAATTGCTGTCTGTATGGCCTTCAGAGGTTCCCAAATCTGCTGCAGAAGGCAATCAGAAATGCCCTTCGCCATTGTAGAGAACTGAGCCCTTAACCTGAAAGAAGAGTTAAGGTTCAGTGTCTCTTTGTCAATAAGATCCTTCAGCATTTTCCTATCCTCTTCAGTAAATGAAGCCGGGGGAGTAGGAGCAACAACTTTTTCTTTCTTGAGCAAGGTCAGAATTTCATCTAACTGCTTGGACTGGCCCTTAACAACTTCATCAAGAGTAGATACAGATTTCTGAACTTCTTCAACAGCTTTATCTACCTTCTTGGAAGTGTCTTTAGTGAGTTCTAAAATCATCCTTCTGACCCCTTCTTCAACCTTTTCAGCCACAGAAGCTGAAATCTGAGCAACAAGATTCTGAGATATCTTAGATTTCAGCGTCTCAATCACATCACTACCAATAGAAGACCCAAGTTCTTTCTCATTAACACTTGGCCTTTTAACCAACTCATTCACCTCCTTCCCGACTGCCATAACTTCTTGTTTCATCAATTCAATACCAGATGTCAAGTTTGCAACAATTGAAGCTTGCACATCTCTTTTGGCCAGTCTGAAGGCTTCCCTGATAGCTGTACTTATTTTATTACAAGAATGCACCAGCTCATTTAGCTTCCCACCTACTAGTCCCTCATTTCCAGCAACCTTGGTGAACTCAGTGCCAAGGAACATCTGAGCACCCTTCATTTCAGCAATGGAACTAGTATTGGCAGTTAGAGATTTTGTTAAGTCCTCCACCTTGAGAAGTAGGCGTTGGACTTCGGTATTTTGCTTCTCTAACTGTGCTTCTACACTCAAAGGAGGAGGTGGTTGTGCAGAAACAGAAGCCACAAAGGGAATTCTACCAAGCCCATCTAATGCCTTCTCCAATTGCATTTCAGTTGGACTCTCAAATTCAGTAGCAGAGTCTAACTCCTTCTCAGTTTGATCATCATAATTAATGGGCCTTGGTACTTGGTGAATTTGTGGGTGTAAGTGTTGGAGTTGTGGTCGAAAACGTGGTGAAGTGACATAGGCAGGTGTAGAGCCAGGTGGAAAATATGGATGTTCATGTGAAGTTTCAGGTTGGCGATATGGTTGTTCAACAATTATATTTTGGATTTCTGGGGGAGGTTGGACGTTTGTGAGGCTGAAGGTTGGCTCAGAATCAGAAGACTGATTCTCCTCCAGTAAGCCCTCATCAAACTCAAAGTCAGCAAAGGAATCAAGATTCCCTTGAGGTGGCTCATCTTCATCCCAGAGGTCAGTTAAAACTGCAGTCTGATCAGATATGCCCTGGTTTAGATCACTGGTACCTGAACCAGCTTCTGGTTCAATAACTGTTGCTGCAGATGCATCATTAGCAGATTTATGGGTTGGCTCAGCCATAGCTTCATCGCCAGAGACAGTAGACACGGGGGTTGCCTTAATGATTCTCGTACCATCATCAAGAATCACTTCATCGGCCGTAGAGTCTGGAATTTCAGTCTCAGGTGGTGTCACACCAAAGACTTCATCAATTCGTGCTGCAGTAGAGTGTAAGATTTGTGAAGTTACAGGGGGTGCGCGTGCAGACACGGACTCTAATGTGTGCTGGGCTGGCACACTAATATTATCTTCACCATCTCCTCCTAAAGAAGTTTTGGAGATGGCTGCTTGTGGGTTTCCCTTTGGACTCGATTCCTCTGGTTCTTGTTGGGAAGATCCAGAGGGGTTTGCTTCGGTACTAATGTCCTTGGGCTGTGAGGACGGCTTAAATTTACGACGTTTTAATAAGCCCTTTGGAGATCCTGGGGGATCTTTTGGGAGATCCTCAGGTTGGTCAATGGAGGAGGGAGTTGGTGGTTGGGTAGATGAAGTTGCTGGGGTTTTAAACAACTTCAATAATTTCCCACCAGGTGCACCAATGGGTCTCACATTCTTTTGCGACCCGCTCGGTGACCTTTCTGAGCCAGCCGGTCGTGCTGTTTCAGTTTTATTAATTACCTGAAGCATTGCAGCGGAGAGTTCTGGTTCTGGATCTGAAGTAGATAGCTTTGATAGATCCCTGCAGAACTCCGTCGCTAAAGATTCAAGCCCCTCCATATGATACGCATCTCCAAGCATGTTCATGAAGCAAATGCTCAGAAATCTGGGAAATGAGATATGTGGACTTCTTTTCCCTTTTAACTTTGTTACCAACTGAGAGAAAAGTATCTCAGCGAAGTCCACCTCAATCCCATGCCACAAGTAGTACCCGATTTCTACTTGTGTTAAGGAAATCTGGTCCAATCCACCCCAGTTTCCACCTAGGCACTCCACAATCTGAGTCCATAAGTAACGCCAACAATTTTTAAATCCAGACAGAAAAATATGTCCAGATGTTCTCAGATTGTGCTCAGCATCGACCATGTCATCATGACCCATGGCGTGCAGTACCTCCCTGAAATTGACTCCTTTTAGCCTTTTAGCATAGGCTGTAGAAGAGGGAAGGTAGTTCAAGTGAAGGGCCTCCCGAAACCCATCAAGTGAAAGGATATACTGCTTAGTGCCTTCTTTTAAAGAAAAAGCAATGGACTTTTCATCCTTGCTTAGTGTAGCAGTATACCAGAATTCAAGTAAGTATCTATGATACATTACTTGAGGATCTGCAGTCAAGGCATAATGGAGAGGGGATTGTTCAAGAAATTTATTAATCCTCCCCATTAAGGTTTTGCCTTTGGCATTCAGTGCGGCCATAAAATTATTCATATTGAATCTAAGGGTCAATGGATCGAACCCTTTTGGCCATTGAGCACTGGCCTTGACTACTTTGGATGGTTTGTATTCGAAAGCTATTAGTGATTTGACTACTTTAGCCATTATTTCTACAAGGGAAAACTGAAAATTAAAGATGAATTTAGGGTTTTGGAGTTATGAAGGAATGAGAAAATGAGAGAGAATGATGATTGGGAGTAAATGTAAGGGGAAGTAAATGAAGGAATTGTTTTGGGAAAGGTATTTATATTTATGATGGAATACAAAGAGTTTTTCCAAAATAAATAAAAGAAAATTTGATTTTGAAATTCAAACCCACAACAAATATTATTTTAATGAAATCAATTTTGATCGGGTTTGAAGTCTGAAAATAATTTTGGGTATACGTCCGCATTTAATGCAACGACGGTTATGACCCCACATTTTCACAAAACTTTTCAACACTTTAAAGAAAAAGTGATCATTACTTTTCATTTACGGCGCAACTTGTGTGACACGTCAGCAAAAGGCATCATTATTCAAACGTTAAACAGTAACTGTCACGTGTTCACACAACGACCAAGTATCCAAAAGACATTATAAAGGACCGACTCATTTCAGAAATAACTTATTTAAATCTGAGCATGATCAGATTTTAAGGAATCTGAACAATCTCAGTTTTCACACTTATTCTGAAATCATTTCAGAAATTCTGAAGCATTTCAGTCAAAATATTTTTCTGAAAGCAAAGTTCCCCCTTAGAGAAAAATTCTTTTAAACATAAAAATATTTGACACTTCCCCCTGAGGTGATGCTATACAAGATTTAGCATACCTAACTCACTGATGAGATTTTTAAACGTTTTGACATCCAAGGGTTTTGTAAAAACATCAGCGAGTTGTTTATCAGTGGGAATGAAATGAAGTTCAATGTCACCTTTAATAATGTGATCTCTAATAAAATGATACCTGAGGTCGATATGCTTGGTTTTGGAGTGCATGACAGGATTGTGAGAGATGGCAATGGCACTGGTGTTATCACAAAATATAGGAGTCTTTGTATACCTAACACCATAATCAGTTAGTTGGTTCTTCATCCACAAAATCTGAGCGCAGCAACTAGCTGCAGAAATGTATTCAGCTTCAGCTGTGGAGAGTGATACTGCAGTCTGCTTCTTACTTGTCCAACTAACCAATTTGCCACCTAGGAAATGACAACCACCTGTGGTACTTTTCCTATCTATTTTACAACCTGCATGATCAGAATCTGAATAACCCATTAGATCTAGACTTGAGCCTTTGGGATACCAAAGACCAAGTCTGGGGACACCTTTTCATAGCATTTGCGTGTGCTTCTCTGGGATCAGACTGAAATCTTGCACAAAGGCATGTTGCAAACATTATGTCAGGTCTACTAGCAGTTAATTACATGAGGGATCCCACCATACCACGATATTTTGTGGGATCCACTTGTTTTCCATTAGGATCTGAGTCCAAGGTTAATGGTGCAGAAATATGAGTATCTTTTGATGAGACTGAATCAAATTGATATTTCTTTAATAAATCTCTGACATATTTTTCTTGATTTATAAAAATACCATCACTGGTTTGTTTCACTTGTAGACCTAGAAAATATGTCAGTTCACCCATCATACTCATTTCATACTCAGATGACATTATTTCAGAAAACTGTTCACACATTTTGTTATTTGTAGACCCAAACACAATATCATCAACATAAATTTGTACAAGTAATATATCACTTTTATCATGCAATATGAATAAGGTGTTATCTATTGCACCCCTTTTAAAACCATTTTTCAGAAGATGTTTAGTAAGAGTATCATACCAGGCTTTAGGTGCTTGTCTCGGACCATATAATGCTTTGTTCAGTCTGTACACCCAATGAGGTCTTTTTTCATTTATGAACCCTGGTGGCTGATGCACATACACAACTTCTTCCAATTCACCATTCAAAAATGCACTTTTAACATCCATCTGATAGACTTTGAACTCATGATGAGCTGCAAAAGCTAAGAAAATTCTGATAGCTTCTAGTCTAGCAACTGGTGCAAAAGTTTCATCAAAGTCTACTCCTTCTTCTTGTGAGTAACCCTTTGCAACAAGTCTTGCCTTGTTTCGAATCACATAGACCATCTTCATCCATCTTGTTTCTGAAGACCCATCTTGTCCCAATTGGTTCTTTCTTCAGATCACTGGGACAAGGAACAAGTTCCCAAGCATCGTTCCTTTTAAACTGATTAAGCTCATCTTGCATGGCTTCAATCCAGCTAGGGTCTTTCATAGCCTCGTCAATCTTCTTCGGTTCTATCAGTGATAAGAAACTGACATTTAAGCATTGATCGCTTGTGGCTCTTCTGGTCTGAACCCACTAGTGGAGTTTCCAATGATTTGATCGATTGGATGTGCTCGTGTCCACTTAGTGTACTGACCAGGATGAACAATGATATCAGTGCAAGAGCTCCTCTGATTTACTTCAGGAGGTGCTTCAGAAAAGACTACTTCAGTCTCATCATCTTCCTCCTGCAGATCATGATTTGCATCATGAAACTGTTCAGATTGGGGTAATTCAGTGGAACCTGACATCAGAGGTGAAGCAGCATGTACATATGATCCAATAGTCATTCAGAAGGTAGTTTAAAACTGACTGAAGGATAAAATGGAATGTTGCTTGACTTATTTATTACTGGTTCTGAACTGAGATGTTCAGAAGCAGGTTCAGGTGACTGGTCAGATTGGACAATAGGATCAGAATCACCAAAACTTATTGGACTTTCTGATGGTGGTACAGGAGTTGAATTCTTAAAGATTGCAGAATTAGATTCATCAAAGGTAACATGAATTGACTCATCAACCTTATCAAGTCTCTTGTTATAGACTCTAAAGGCCTTGCGAATTGTTGAATATCCTAGGAAGTAACCTTCATCAGCCTTTGCATCGAATTTTCCAAGCTGACTGGAGTCATTCAGAATATATACTGGACATCCAAATACATGGAAATATCCAATATTAGGCTTTCTATTTCTGAGTACTTCATAGGCAGTCTTCTTATGTCTTTTGACATAGACAGATCTATTCTGAGTGTAGCAAGCAGTTGCAACAGCTTCAGCCCAGAAATTCTTAGGAAGACCAGATTCATTTAGCATACTTCTAGCAGCTTCAATCAGCGTACGATTCTTTCTTTCTACAACACTATTCTGCTCTGGTGTGTGGGCTGAGGAGAAGTTCTGAGATATGCCAGTTTCAGTGCAGAAGGACTCTAGAGTGGCATTTCTGAATTCAGTGCCATTGTCACTTCTGAGCTGACAAACTTTTCGCTTATGCTTGAGTTCAATTTGTTTGATGAGAGCAATGATTTCAGCAACAGCTTCACTCTTGGATCTGAGGAAAATTACCCAGCAACATCTTGAATATTCATCAACAATAACAAGGGTATACTTCTTTCCTGCTCTTGTCTGAACATTCACTGGTCCAAATTGTTGAATATCCTAGGAAGTAACCTTCATCAGCCTTTGCATCGAATTTTCCAAGCTGACTGGAGTCATTCAGAATATATACTGGACATCCAAATACATGGAAATATCCAATATTAGGCTTTCTATTTCTGAGTACTTCATAGGCAGTCTTCTTATGTCTTTTGACATAGACAGATCTATTCTGAGTGTAGCAAGCAGTTGCAACAGCTTCAGCCCAGAAATTCTTAGGAAGACCAGATTCATTTAGCATACTTCTAGCAGCTTCAATCAGCGTACGATTCTTTCTTTCTACAACACCATTCTGCTCTGGTGTGTGGGTTGAGGAGAAGTTCTGAGATATGCCAGTTTCAGTGCAGAAGGACTCTAGAGTGGCATTTCTGAATTCAGTGCCATTGTCACTTCTGAGCTGACAAACTTTTCGCTTATGCTTGAGTTCAATTTGTTTGATGAGAGCAATGATTTCAGCAACAGCTTCACTCTTGGATCTGAGGAAAATTACCCAGCAACATCTTGAATATTCATCAACAATAACAAGGGTATACTTCTTTCCTGCTCTTGTCTGAACATTCACTGGTCCAAAGTGTTGGAATATATAACTAAATATCATTATTCACGAGTACGCAACGGAAGCAAATCAAACCATGTAATCAAATAATTAACCTTGAAATAGGATTAAGGAATACCTCTTAATGTAGATGATAAAGTAAAGAAACTTTAAAAGGATTTGAAGTAAATCCCTCTACGATTGCACACACGATCCACCGATATAGGTGTGCTAGCACTTGATCACGAACCAAGCAACCTTTGGCTTGATCTCCTTCTTCAAAACCGAAAACCAAAAACCCAAAGGGTTTTTCCTTGGTTTTGGCCGTCCAAGATAAGAGAGGAGAGGGGGAGATGAGAGGTTTTTGGAGTTACAATTCTTATGTGTAATTGTTAAAGAAAACCATAAGCCTACCTTTAGTATTTATAGGTAGACCCAAACTTGGCCATCAAGTTTAGGGTTTCACTAGGAAACCTAGTAGGGAGGCCGGCCCCTATGGCTTTTCTAGAACCTTCCCTTAATCGTTTTATCTCCTTACTTTAATGACCGTTAGCTAGTAACCGTTAAATATTAACGACCGTTCGTTAACTTATTCGTGATCCATATTAATTAATAAATCAATTAATATTAAATGAAATCAAACATATCAAGTACTTTATTTCATTATGAAAAATATAAATTGTTTAACATCCCTTATCCAAATACCGAAACAACAGATTTACATGAAATAACTAGCTAATTTAAGTCCTATGCCCTCGGCATGCCTTTCAAGCTTGGGCCTAGCCAAAGCTTTTGTGAAAGGATCAGCTAAGTTAAAATCTGTGTGAACTTTGAGTAATTTGATCTCTCCTAGTTCGATCTGCTCACGAACATAGTGATATCTTCTAGCATAATGTCTGGCACCTTTCTGAGCTCCGAGCTCGTTGGCAATGATTAATGCACCAGTGTTATCACAGTACATATCAGTGGGTAAGTCACTCGAGGGGATCACGTCAAGCCCGCTAATGAACTTCCTTATCCAGACTGCTTCCATTGCGGCTTCTGAGGCGGCAATGTACTCAGACTTTGTTGCAGACATGGCAACTGTGGTTTTGCTTTTAGCTCATAGCATTCCACCGTGCCTTCATTTAAATAATGAAGACGTATCCCGACTGATATTTTGAATCATCTTTATCAGTCTGAAATCCAACATCACAGTATCTATTCACTTTGAATTCTGGATTAGAATTTCTTCCATACACCAAGAATAATTCTTTAGTAGCACACATGTACTTAAGAATATTCTTTACAGCAATCCAATGATCCTCTCCAGGATTTTGCTGATAATGGTTAACTATATTTTGCGCGAACACAATATTAGGTCTAGTGCATCTTACCGCATACATGATAGATCCCACCGTCGAAGCATAAGGAACTCTTTGCATACGCTCCACCTCATTAGGTGTAGAAGCACCGTTCTTGCTAGATAAATTAAGTCCTTGCATGAGTGACCTTATCAATATAAGCACTTTGACTTAGTCCAATTAACCGCTTTGATCTATCTCGGTAGATCTTGATTCTAAGAATGAATGCCGCTTCTCCTAAATCTTTCATGGCAAAACACTTTCCAAGATGGGATTTAACATCTTGCAACATTGGAATGTGTTTTCCTATGATCAATATGTCATCAACATATAAGACAAGGAAAGTAACATTACTCCCACTAGCTTTGCGATATACACATGGCTCATCGGGATTTTGAACGAAACCAAACTTTTTGATTTCTTCATCAAACCGCTTATTCCAACTTCTTGATGCTTGCTTTAGTCCATAAATAGACCTTTGAAGCTTGCATACTTTGTTGGGATGTTTTTGATCAATAAAACCTTCAGGTTGATTTGTTAGAAATCTAAAATGGTGTTAAAATGTAATTATTTTAATAATGGAAGGAGTATTAGTGAAAGTTAGTCAAGTGTATAAATACTCCTCTCCATACCCAAAATTGTAAGCCTTTTCCCCATTTCCATAATTAATCCCAATCATTCAATTCTAATTCTCTCTCATCTCTATCCCTAACCTCCAAAACACACACTTCACCTTTTCACACACTAACTCCATTTTTGCACAAATCAAGCTTAAATTTCTATTTATCAATTGGTATCAGAGCAAAATCAGTTAATCTGAACGATCCATAGCTTGATTTCATGCAATTTTTCATCAAATTTTAAAATTTTTCATTCGAATTCGTTTCAAAACTCAAACTGCGGGATTTTGATACAGTTTGTTTCTGTTCGAGATTTGTACACCGTTAGATGCGCGTATTCGATTACGATTCCATCGGTATATCATTTGTGAAATTTCGTTAAGAATTGAGAGAGTTATCATCTATTTTAGTGTTCGATAAATTAAAAACGATTTTTGTGTTTATATAGCTGCTGCTGCTCATACGTTTTTTTTACTCATAAATTTGAAAATAATTCTTTATTGAGATAGTGCGTCTGCAAACTTTTTCTGATTGGCTATTCGAATTAATTCAAATGGGAGATAGTGAGAGACAAACTTTACTGTTCATGTCAGTGAGAGAATTGTGTTGATTTGCTGTAGAAGACAGGACGATCTCCTATTGGACAATCTGAAGTAGAACGATCTATTTTGAGTTGTCTCAAATTTTCACCAGCACGATCTATTTTGCACTTAGGACGATCTTAATAAGATCGTTTCACTTTTTGTCCCTAAGACGATCTTGACAAGACCGTCCCACCATTTGGATCTGTGTGATCGAGTTTGTGGCTGTGTGGTTTAGTGTTTTGGTTGGGAACCATACACTCTGGCTAACTAATCCGTACGGATTGGTTTTGGTCAAAAATATTTTTTTTCCTTCCTAATCTAAACGAAACTCTGCCCAAATTTTCCAAAATTTCTATACTTAAAAATTTTACACAAGATTCCAGACGATCTCTCTCAAGATCGTATCATTTTTCTTCCAGGACGATCTCTTTAAGATCGTCTCACTCCTCAAACATTTTTATACTTAGCCAATTTTTCAAACATTTTCTAGGACGATCTCACCAAGATCGTCTCACCCTCTGAGCTTAAATTTCAAAACGATCTCACCAAGATCGTTTCATTTTCAAACTTTTATACTTCAACTTTTTCATAACATTTCCTAGGACGATCTCCCCAAGATCGTCCCTGTTCCAAAAATCTTAAATTTTTTTCTTTATTTCAATTTCAAACACACTACCTTTTCATTTCATTTCACCCTTTGCTAAACAAAATGTCAAGTCCAAGTATCTCAAATTCAGTCAAAAATGATTTCGTCTTCAATTTGTGGTTAACTTCCTCACCCAAGACACCTACTTCATCTGAAGTAAAACTTCATAAAGATGGACTGTGCTCATGTTGTACGACTACTCTTTTGCGATCTGAAACAACTCCTTGTCAAGTAATGAAGTTAATGATTCATTCGATTGCAACTGAAAATGTCAAATTTCAAGAGAAAGTGATTGCTTTTCAAACTAAGAATGCTCAACTTCAAGCTGAGATGACTAAACTACAAGATGAGAATAGAAGCCTACAAGATGTGAATACCAATCTTGAATCTTGCAGTGTTAGTTATCTAAACAATTTTGTGAGTTTAACAACAAAACATTCAAAGCTTGTTAAGAGGTATAAGTTGAAGATTGATGAGATGAACATAGTTGAGAAGGAGAGACAAGATGTTTGCAACAAAATCAAGACTCTTGAAGAGAATTGTTTGCAATTTCAATCAAATGAAACATCTCTACAAAAGAGAATCTCTGAACTTGAGATGGAATTGCAAACACAATCAACATCTTGTGACACTCAAAGTGATGATGGCTCAGTTTATCATGATGCAAGTCCAATATTTCCAACTAAACTTGATGCTCCAAAGAAAGTTTGCACTGAGTCCATCCCAAAGAACTCAAAGATCAAAGTTTCATCACCTGCTGAATGTAAAGCTTCTCAATTTACTAACTATGCCTTATTCAAGGATAGAAAGTATTCTTCGAAGCCTACTATTGATGGAACACAGACTCTCATTCCATTTTTATCATTTGAAGACAATACCAAGTTCATCTCTCAAGCAAAATCTCAGTTGAAGAAGCCAAAAAGTCAGAAAGTTTACAAACCAAAGACAACTGAGTCAAAGTCATTCAAATATTCACTTTCGAAGCTGTTTGACCTTGCACCTTCTCCCGTGCAAAAAGTGAATGATTTTGCTTCTCCACTGCTTCCACGGAAAATTCACTTTTCCTTAACGTCAAGTTTTCATCCTCCGTGGAGTGCAGATTCTATTCGTCGAATCGATGACACTTTCATTTGGAATGTCAAGACAAAAATCGTTGGGCCTACACAAAAATGGGTCCCAAAGGTTGTTTGTAAGTGATTCGATGAATTTGGCTTATACACATGTCAGTGTATAACCCGGGCTAAAGATGTTGTTTATTAGACTACTACTTCATAATGGTTGATTCCCCGGTTTCGACTTCAAAGAGACATGATGAACATGTTGCCACACATTCATCATGAGGGGAAGAAAGAGGATAATGAAGTCGAACAAGTTTGTTTATGCTTTCTTGAAATTTGATGGAGAAAGAAGAATTTATCAGTTGAGGGGAAGAAAGATAAATTGTTGACTAAAGTGATCCCCAAATTATTCTTTGAAGATAGTTATCGCCAACGTGGTGGGTACGCCGCGGGTACACCCTATACATAAGCGTTGGTGGTACGCAAATATGATTGTTTGATCGAAGGGAAGTTTGTGATGAAAAAGATGTTTGTCCAAATGCTTCAAGAGAAAGATTCATTAATTAAGGGGAAGTGTGACAAAGTTAAGATTGTCAAGAAGATGCTTTCATGTTCAAATCTAAAGAGCCAAGATCAAGTTTCCGCAATGCGCATACTCTGAGAAGTTCAAGACTTAAAGATACATCTTTAAGGTAAGTGTGAAGATTAAAGACGTAAAGCCAAGTTTGATGGAAGATCTTGAAGACAATGAGAAAGCTTCGAAGACCTTCATCAACAAATTCGTATTTATAGATAATATCGTGCATGAATTACATTTCAACACCAAGGGGAAGAATGTTAGAAATCTAAAATGGTGTTAAAATGTAATTATTTTAATAATGGAAGGAGTATTAGTGAAAGTTAGTCAAGTGTATAAATACTCCTCTCCATACCCAAAATTGTAAGCCTTTTCCCCATTTCCATAATTAATCCCAATCATTCAATTCTAATTCTCTCTCATCTCTATCCCTAACCTCCAAAACACACACTTCACCTTTTCACACACTAACTCCATTTTTGCACAAATCAAGCTTAAATTTCTATTTATCATGATCCATATAGACTTCTTCATCCAAGTAACCATTTAAGAAGGCAGTCTTAACATCCATTTGCCATATCTCAAAGTCATAGTACGCAGCTATAGCTAAGAGAATCCTAATAGCTCTAATGTCCGCAACTGGAGAAAAGGTCTCATCATAGTCAACACCGAAACGTTGAGTATAACCTTTCGCCACGAGACGAGCTTTATAGGTGTGTACATTTCCATCCATGTCCGTATTCTTCTTGAAGATCCACTTACACCCAACAGTTTGAGCCTTTTGTGGAAGATCAACCAAGCTCCAGACTTGATTGTCTTTCATGGATTTTATTTCCACCTTCGTAGCTTCAAGCCATTTGTCATATTCCAGATCTGATAATGCAGCTTTGAAATTCGGAGGCTCATCGAGATCTCCTAAAACGTTTTCTTCTACCATCAGACATAATCTGTCAGTAGGACGTCTTGTCCTTACGGACCTACGAAGTGGAATCGCTTCATCATCATCGACTTGAGGTTCATCACTTTGAACATTTCCCCCCCCCCCAAGTTGATGATTGCTGGAGCTTCAGAAGGTGACACATCTTCTACTTGAGTCTCATCAAGTTCTACAACCCTCCCACTGTTCGGTTGAGCTAAGTTCTTTTCAAAGAATTCAGCATATCGCGCAACGCGAACAGTGTTTTTGACAGGATCATAGAAGTCGTAACCCATCGTTTCCTTAGGGTATCCGACAAAGATGTACTTAGTAGTTCTGGATTCAAGTTTGTCAGGCGTATCGCGCTTCACAAGTGCCTCACATCCCAGACTCTTAAGTAAGACAGATTAGGACATCTCCATGCCATAATTCATATGGTGTCTTGTCAACCTTCTTGGTTGGAACCATATTGAGAATGCGTACAGCAGTCTCTAGAGCATAATCCCAAAACGAAATTGGGAGAGTCGTAAGGGTCATCATAGATCTCACCATGTCTAGCAAGGTTCGATTTCTCCTTTCAGACACTCCATTATGTTGAGGAGTGTATGGAGGAGTAAGTTGTTGGACAATTCCACACGCTTTTAGATAATCCTTAAACTCTTGGCTTAAGTATTCACCACCTCGATCTGAACGAAGAATCTTGATGGTTTTGCCCGAGTTGATTTTCTACTTCATTTTTAAACTCTTTGAATGTTTCAAACACTTCATGTTTATGTTTAAGCAAGTAAACATAACCATAATGACTGAAATCATTCATAAAAATGATAAAGTAGCTAGCATCTTTCCTTGACTCATGTTTAAATCGGCTACATACATCGAATGTATTAGTCAAAGTAGTTCCTTAGCCTTTTTCTGATTTTATGCGAAAAAGGTATTATTGTCATCTTACCGAAAACACAAGACATGCATTTTTCAAATGATTCATCATTTGATTGTAAGATCCCTTTACGTTGAAGTCTTTAAATGCGTTTCTTGACAAAATTAAACAAGATGACAATGTCAAAGATAGATAGAGTCCAAGTTAACTCGACTCTTTTGCTATTGAATTATCATTTGAATCTCATCAACACTTATAATTCAGTTAAGAAGATACTTGAAGAACTGGTTAAACCAACTTGCTTCTTCTTCCTGTTCAACTCAGCTAGATACTTAGGACAATTCCTTTTTCCAGTGTCTCACTTTAGCATAGTGATGACAAGACTGGTCTTTAGCCGTATGCTCCTTTTTC
The DNA here is from genome assembly GCA_034093135.1 of Erigeron breviscapus. Taxonomy (NCBI): domain Eukaryota; kingdom Viridiplantae; phylum Streptophyta; class Magnoliopsida; order Asterales; family Asteraceae; genus Erigeron; species Erigeron breviscapus. The sequence goes on from CM067171.1 coordinate 109,685,346, forward strand.
CAAGGAGTCTTTTAAGGTTTTGAGACTAAATACTTTGTTTTCTCTTACCAAAGTTCTTGCCCTTAGCTTTACGGTTGTTTTGCTTTCTAAACCATTCCCCTCTTGATCATAAGAACTTGGGGTATCTCAGATTTCTTAGGAAGGTTTTCCTCATACTCAATCAACTTGATTATGAAGTCCAACTTATGCTATGCAAATTGTAATTGTTCACAAACTTCTCAAAGTCTCTTATGCCAATAACAATCGGCAGAAGATACGCATAGTTTAACCTTTCCAAAATGCTCAAAGTAACTCTTCATCTTGAGTACACGAGCATTCACCGGTTTCCCATACTCGTGTTCAAGTTATGGAGTGACTCAATTAGCTCAAGTAATTTCAACTCCAACTTGTTTTCCGTACATAGACTTAAGTTATTTGATCATATCACACGGATTTTGCAATCCGAATTGCTTTTTGAAGCTCGGGAGACATGCTTCTAGCATCAAATAAGCAACCTCAATATGTCTATAGTACTGAGTATTTTATGCTTCCAACTGCAAAGCAGTGGCATTCGCATTAGGAATAGCGATATCTGAGTTTCAATGACACGGGTTTTCTTTTCAACTTTTAGAACAATTCTCTATTGACAAAACAGCCATTGAAATTGGTTTTAGAAAGTTTTCCCTTTCTAGCATCGACCTAAAAGCCGATTGGTGTATGTTTTGTGAAGGATTTGTTGCCTTTTACAAAACAGATTCAAGTTCAATTAAACCATGGCCATCAAGTTTAGGGTTTCACTAGGAAACCTAGTAGGGAGGCCGGCCCCCTATGGCTTTTTCTAGAACCTTCCCTTAATCGTTTTATCTCCTTACTTTAACGACCGTTAGCTAGTAACCGTTAAATATTAACGACCGTTCGTTAACTTATTCGTGATCCATATTAATTAATAAATCAATTAATATTAACTATATTTGAATCGAGACGTGTGACCCTGTAGGCTCAAATCATTTCCGGACATACGTTCATTTTACGTGATCACATACTAACACAAAGAGGTCCATGTGAAGCATGTGAAGAGGTTCAATTATACTAAAACTTTGCTTTGTCTTGAATGAAGCTCTTTTCTGCTTACCCATTTCACAACCTGGACATGGCTTGTCTTTATTGAAAGACGTTGAGGGTATCCCATCAACAAGTTGTTTTCTTGACAACATATTAATATTCTTGAAGTTCAGATGGGATAATCTCTTGTGCCACAACCAGTTTGTGTCTTCATCTGCCTTTGTGTAAAAACATTGTTCAGTGGGTGAACTATTCATATCAATGATATAAATGTTTCCTTTTCTTGGTGCAATCAATACTACCTTTCCATCTCTGTTGAATATGGTGCCTTGTGAAATATCAAATAATACCTTGAAGCCATCATCACACAGTTGACTGACACTGATCAGGTTATATTTCAAACCATTCACATATGCAACACGTGTGAATTTGACTTTTCCATTATTCACAATACCATATCCCTCAGTTTTTCCATTTTCATCATTACCAAATGTTATTGAGGGCCCCTCTTGCACCCTATATTCCTTCAGCAGGGTTTGATAACCAGTCATGGTTCTTCCAGCAGCGCTGTCAAGATACCATATATTCTTCTTTCGGTCTCCCTGCACAAACACAAAGATTAGTTCTTTTTGGAAACCCATCTCTTAATGGGTTCGCTAGACTCTCCCTTAGCAGTCTCAGATTTCTTTGGTTCATAAGGAACTGAAGGATCGAAGGGGATCTCAGTCATAATCTCAGATGACACAAAAACAGTTGGTTTGATGGGGGGGTCAACCTTTTTCTTCTCGATTTTTGCTTGATTTGTTTGGAAAAAGGTTTTGCATTTTGTTTAGGTTGAAGAGGAGTGGTTTCAACATTTTTTAAACGTGCATTACAACTCTGCACTTGTCTAGCCAATAATTGAAATTGACTCTCTAACCTTAACAAAATTGATTCTTCATTAGACACCTGAGCCTTACCTGAATCTGAGGTAGAAGGCTCAGTGGGGGAGATAATTTTCTTCTTCTTTTGGCCTTTTGGAACCTTAGATGAAGTCTGAGGGGATGGCTTTTTGGTTTTAGCCCTCTTTTCTGAAACAGTTGTCTGAGCTGTTTCAGATTTACCCTCAGATTGTTCCTGTGCCCTATCAGTCACAGTTTTCTGTTTGCCAACTTTAGGAAAAATAATTTCTGGTTTTATTTCCTTTGGAAGTGCATCTAAATCAGTGATTATATATGCCAAATGAAGATCACCAGATTCATATGTTGTTCTTTGAGTTGCAAAAGTATTTTTAATTGCAGCATCTGGTTTTGGAGCTTTCATCCAAGATTTAATTATTTTCTGTTCCTTTTCAAGGATGGTTTTTAATTCTTCTTTTTCCAACTCTAAAGTGGCAACCATAGACTGATAACTTTTAAAGCCAAATGAACATCTTTCAGCTCTTTTAGTCTGGCCTGACTGGTATTCAGTTCAGAAGTATTACTTTCAAACATTTTTAGGCTTTCTGAACGCACAGTTTCGACAAATGAAATGTCAGCCTCTAACAGAACCAAAAGGTCCAGTTTTTGTTCCTCATTACTTTCAAAACCAAAGTCACTAACCTTTTTCATGACTATATCCACCCATCGACCAGATTCCACATCAGACTTGACCAAATGACCTTGATCTTCACGTGCCATGAAACACATATCCCTAACTTCTTCCTCATCATCAGATGATTCGTCAGATTCTTCCCATTTTTCAGTCTTGGCAATCATACAACTATTATTGCTTGAGTTGTTTTGAGCCATGAGAGCTATTTGGGCTTTCAGCTTCTTGTACTTAGCCTTATAGCTATCATCAGATTTCTGAAAAATAGAATGATTAGGGGCAGATTGTGATGATGAAGGCTGACTAGATCTGCATTCCTTCATGAAATGTCCTTTCTTGCCACACTTAAAGCATTCAAGATTAGACTTGTCAATAGAAGCGCTGGAAGCAAATGGTTTGCCAGATCGATTTGATTTGGCCTTAAAACGATTGAACGTTTTAGCCAGCATGGCAACCAGATCATCATTGTCATCCTCATCACAATTATGAGTTATATTACCAGAAATACCAGTTTTTAACATCTCAGAGACCATCTTCTTCATCGAGTCAGAATGATCACTCTCAGAAGATAGTAGAGCAGTCCCATGTGGCTCAGAGTACTGAACCATGACTGAACTGGTAGAAGCATGATTTTTGGCATCTTGCTCAGCCATAGCTCTCTCAGCTTTGTTCTCTTCAGTGTATCTGAATGCTCCATATAGGGAAGCAAGAGTGTGACTGTGCAAGGTTTTTCCTTGTCTTAAAACCAAGATCAAGTTTTCCCATTTAGAAGGTAAGATGTCACAAAACGTTTCTAACAAAATTTCTTTGTCTTTAGTTACACCCAGGGCTTTCAATTGATTTACCAGATTAGTAAATCTGATGTAAGTTTGGGTTAAAGTTTCACCAGGGATAGAACAAAAGAAAACTCATATCTTTTATTTGCATTAGCATTAGCATTAGCATTAGCATTAGCATTAGCATTAGCATTAGCATTAGCATTAGCATTAGCATTAGCATTAGCATTAGCATTAGCATTAGCATTAGCATTAGCATTAGCATTAGCATTAGCATTAGCATTAGCATTAGCATTAGCATTAGCATTAGCATTAGCATTAGCATTAGCATTAGCATTAGCATTAGCATTAGCATTAGCATTAGCATTAGCATTAGCATTAGCATTAGCATTAGCATTAGCATTAGCATTAGCATTAGCATTAGCATTAGCATTAGCATTAGCATTAGCATTAGCATTAGCATTAGCATTAGCATTAGCATTAGCATTAGCATTAGCATTAGCATTAGCATTAGCATTAGCATTAGCATTAGCATTAGCATTAGCATTAGCATTAGCATTAGCATTAGCATTAGCATTAGCATTAGCATTAGCATTAGCATTAGCATTAGCATTAGCATTAGCATTAGCATTAGCATTAGCATTAGCATTAGCATTAGCATTAGCATTAGCATTAGCATTAGCATTAGCATTAGCATTAGCATTAGCATTAGCATTAGCATTAGCATTAGCATTAGCATTAGCATTAGCATTAGCATTAGCATTAGCATTAGCATTAGCATTAGCATTAGCATTAGCATTAGCATTAGCATTAGCATTAGCATTAGCATTAGCATTAGCATTAGCATTAGCATTAGCATTAGCATTAGCATTAGCATTAGCATTAGCATTAGCATTAGCATTAGCATTAGCATTAGCATTAGCATTAGCATTAGCATTAGCATTAGCATTAGCATTAGCATTAGCATTAGCATTAGCATTAGCATTAGCATTAGCATTAGCATTAGCATTAGCATTAGCATTAGCATTAGCATTAGCATTAGCATTAGCATTAGCATTAGCATTAGCATTAGCATTAGCATTAGCATTAGCATTAGCATTAGCATTAGCATTAGCATTAGCATTAGCATTAGCATTAGCATTAGCATTAGCATTAGCATTAGCATTAGCATTAGCATTAGCATTAGCATTAGCATTAGCATTAGCATTAGCATTAGCATTAGCATTAGCATTAGCATTAGCATTAGCATTAGCATTAGCATTAGCATTAGCATTAGCATTAGCATTAGCATTAGCATTAGCATTAGCATTAGCATTAGCATTAGCATTAGCATTAGCATTAGCATTAGCATTAGCATTAGCATTAGCATTAGCATTAGCATTAGCATTAGCATTAGCATTAGCATTAGCATTAGCATTAGCATTAGCATTAGCATTAGCATTAGCATTAGCATTAGCATTAGCATTAGCATTAGCATTAGCATTAGCATTAGCATTAGCATTAGCATTAGCATTAGCATTAGCATTAGCATTAGCATTAGCATTAGCATTAGCATTAGCATTAGCATTAGCATTAGCATTAGCATTAGCATTAGCATTAGCATTAGCATTAGCATTAGCATTAGCATTAGCATTAGCATTAGCATTAGCATTAGCATTAGCATTAGCATTAGCATTAGCATTAGCATTAGCATTAGCATTAGCATTAGCATTAGCATTAGCATTAGCATTAGCATTAGCATTAGCATTAGCATTAGCATTAGCATTAGCATTAGCATTAGCATTAGCATTAGCATTAGCATTAGCATTAGCATTAGCATTAGCATTAGCATTAGCATTAGCATTAGCATTAGCATTAGCATTAGCATTAGCATTAGCATTAGCATTAGCATTAGCATTAGCATTAGCATTAGCATTAGCATTAGCATTAGCATTAGCATTAGCATTAGCATTAGCATTAGCATTAGCATTAGCATTAGCATTAGCATTAGCATTAGCATTAGCATTAGCATTAGCATTAGCATTAGCATTAGCATTAGCATTAGCATTAGCATTAGCATTAGCATTAGCATTAGCATTAGCGATGGTATATTGTTGTTGATGATAGGGGGTGGAGTGGGTGGAGTATTAGCATTAGCATTAGCATTAGGGTTAGAACCTTCATTGAATAGTTGGTCAACCATCTTTGCAGATCAAAGGTTAATGAATTAATGTAATTCAACCTTACTGCTCTGATACCAATTGTAAGTCCCAAATATAGATGGTTAATACCCGACTGGCAAGTAGTTCTAACTGGAAGTTGACCAGTTCAGAATACGATCCAGATATGGATAAACAATAAGATAAAGGTACTGAAAGTAAATGCAAGAAACAATAAGGCTGAAACTATATAAATAATATGTATAGATCAAGTATGTAGCATTGAGACACGATGTACTTTTCAATGTATTTGATTTATTGATATAAACAAATACAAAGGTTGTTGCGGAACAAAGATAAACACCCAAGTGTAAATATCTAAACAACCTAGAAATACAAGTGATCTAATAACTTGGAAATACTCGTAAGGATTACTTAGAGTATATCTCACAAGTTGCAATGCTAAAGTTTCAAGCTATTTGCAAGTTGTGAGAAGACTTATATTTATAGACCAAGTCCATGATGACGTGGACCAGATCGTACAAATATGGTTGAGAGCATTTAAGGAATTAAAGCTAATTCCTTACATGCGTACTTTTAAGGTTAAGTATATAAGTCAATTGATGTGACTTATCATACCTTATTCCCAACCTTTACTTTACCTTGTACTTTTATTAATAGTTAAATCTATTAACTGGGTAAAGGTATGTAAAGTAAAAAGTCTTCCTCGTAATCAGTGTAAAAGTGTGTAAGTACTTTTACACTGAGATGCTTCAGTCTTCGATCAGGTAGAATCAACTTCTGAGCTGCACATCTGAGCTTGATTCTCTTTCTTCAGACTTCAGTCTTTGACTTCATTCTGAACGGTATTCTGATACGTTGATCTGAACTGAAGTGAAGCTTCAGTGAACAAATTCTGAGCGACCTCAGAATTCTATAAAAAAAAAAAAAAAAAAAAAAAAAAAAAAAAAAAAAAAAAAAAAAAAAAAAAAAAAAAAAAAAAAAAAAAAAAAAAAAAAAAAAAAAAAAAAAAAAAAAAAAAAAAAAAAAAAAAAAAAAAAAAAAAAAAAAAAAAAAAAAAAAAAAAAAAAAAAAAAAAAAAAAAAAAAAAAAAAAAAAAAAAAAAAAAAAAAAAAAAAAAAAAAAAAAAAAAAAAAAAAAAAAAAAAAAAAAAAAAAAAAAAAAAAAAAAAAAAAAAAAAAAAAAAAAAAAAAAAAAAAAAAAAAAATATATATTTATATATATTTATAGATTAAAAAATATATATTTATATATATTTATATATATTTATATATATTTATATATATTTATATATATTTATAGATTAAAAAATATATATTTATATATATTTATATATATTTATATATATTTATAGATTAAAAAATATATATTTATATATATTTATATATATTTATATATATTTATAGATTAAAAAATATATATTTATAGATTAAAAAATATATATTTATATATATTTATATATATTTATATATATTTATAGATTCCAAACAAATATTTTATTTGCTTAATAATTAATTAGAAAAATTGTATTTTATTATATATAAAGATTAAAAAATATATATTTATAGATTAAAAAATATATATTTATAGATTAAAAAATATATATTTATATATATTTATATATATTTATAGATTAAAAAATATATATTTATAGATTAAAAAATATATATTTATATATATTTATATATATTTATATATATTTATAGATTAAAAAATATATATTTATAGATTAAAAAATATATATTTATATATATTTATATATATTTATAGATTAAAAAATATATATTTATAGATTAAAAAATATATATTTATAGATTAAAAAATATATATTTATATATATTTATAGATTCCAAACAAATATTTTATTTGCTTAATAATTAATTAAAAAATATTTTTATATATATTATAATTAAAAAATATATATTTATATATATTATAATTAAAAAATATATATTTATATATATTATAATTAAAAAATATATATTTATATATATATAAAGATTAAAAAATATATATTTATAGATTAAAAAATATATATTTATATATATTTATATATATTTATATATATTTATAGATTAAAAAATATATATTTATAGATTAAAAAATATATATTTATAGATTAAAAAATATATATTTATAGATTAAAAAATATATATTTATATATATTTATATATATTTATATATATTTATAGATTAAAAAATATATATTTATATATATTTATAGATTAAACAAATATTTTATTTGCTTAATAATTAATTAGAAAAATTGTATTTTATTATATATAAAGATTAAAAAATATATATTTACATAGTTAAAAAATATATATTTATATATATTTATAGATTAAAAAATATATATTTATAGATTAAAAAATATATATTTATAGATTAAAAAATATATATTTATAGATTAAAAAATATATATTTATAGATTAAAAAATATATATTTATAGATTAAAAAATATATATTTATAGATTAAAAAATATATATTTATAGATTAAAAAATATATATTTATATATATTTATATATATTTATAGATTAAAAAATATATATTTATAGATTAAACAAATATTTTATTTGCTTAATAATTAATTAGAAAAATTGTATTTTATTATATATAAAGATTAAAAAATATATATTTACATAGTATTTATATATATTTATAGATTAAAAAATATATATTTATATATATTTATATATATTTATATATATTTATATATATGATTTTATAGATTAAAAAATATGTATCTATATATTTTTATATATTTATAGATTAAAAAATATATATTTATATATATTTATATAATAGTTTTCTTTTATCAAAATAAATGTCCTTTTTATTCCAACAATATTCTCTGCAGTAATTGAAATCATGCATGCTCGTAATTCTCTTAAGATTTATTATGGTATAACTTTATTTTTATTTTATCTTCTTTTAGTATTTTCTTGAACTCTTAATTTGGTTTGTAATTCTCTTTATTATGAGTAAGTATTTGGATCCAAAAACAGGTAATCTGAATTGGTTTTTTTTATACATTATGTACGTTATTTTAATTTATATTTCTGCGTCTTCCTGTATTTTTATGCTTTGGGTATAAGATTTGTAGTCCTTTTCCTCAAATTGTGATGGTTTTGTTATATGATTTTTTAGTTGTCTTTTTTTTTGTCTCATGTTAATCTACATGCGGTTTGATGCATTAGTAATGCACTAACATGATATAGATTTTTTAAAGCATCAAATGAGCTATAACACCACTTGGTAAATTTTTACGGTATGTTATATTATAGAGAAAATTACATTTTTGTTAGCATTTGTAGGATTATAGTTGTTGTAAATGAGTTTTATTAAGATCAGATGTAAATTTTGGGTTTTGGGATGAATGAGGATAATGAAGGAAGAAAAAGATGGGAGTTGTAAATTTTGGGTTTTTGGATGAATGATGATGATGAAGGAAGAAGAAGATGAGAGTTGGAAAGGACATGTGTAATATAAAAGTTCATTTTTCCAAATTTTAATTATTTTATGTTTTTGGTCCCTAAAGTTGTATATGTTTTCACTTTTGGTCCCTAAAGTTGTATATTTTTCATTTTTGGTCTTAAAGGTGAAAATGACAGAAATGCCCTCACGTGTTTGGCACGTGTAAGGGTTAACGGCCAAAATCTAACTCCGTTAGGTCGCGGAGTGTAAAATGAAAAAAACGACCAACTTTAGGGGTTTTTTTGTAATTAATTCACTTTAGGGTCAAAACTGTGAAATTTGCCAAGTTAAGGGACGAAAAATGTAATTTTCTCTTTTAAGTATATATATCAAAGCATAGAGGAACTGGAACAAAAGAAGTCTACACTCTGCGGGTGTTCATAGATGACACTTCGACCAATTTGCTTATGAATTGGTCAACTCGAGTTATATGTGGTCTCTAATAGAGTAACGGGTCAAGTGGGTAATATAAAAAAATTAGCTTGAAAGTAGAGTGGTCAAAGGGGCTAAGGGTATCTAAAACTTCCAATAACCTCGGAGCTATTGATAAATAATTAAGAAGTATTTGAACAAATATAGGACGTTGGGGACGCCCACCCTGAATCGATCCTTTTCTACCCTGTACTAAAAGATTACCCGTTATCCAATCTCTCCTCCCCATTTTGCCACCACCAAAGCTTCGATATTGCTCCTAAAACTCCAAATTAAGATAACTTTTAGATAACATTGCCGACTACTCAACGTGGCAACAACATGGCTGATCAACCCATCGAAAAGGTATACACGTAGGCATAATCCGGCTTTCAAATTGCCGGGTTGAAGTGAAAAGGACGAACCCGGCACTTCAAGTGCCGGGTATACTTGTTTTGCAAAATTTTGAAGCCGAAAACTTGTTTTGCAAATATTGGGTCATATACGCCCATTTTGAAAAAGAATTCTGAAAAATAGATCACAAAAAGAGCCCTAAAGTTATAGAACAATATACATGAAAAATCTCTAAAAATATAAAAGACGAAAAACGATAATTCACATCCCTATCTATCACATCATCTTACAGCAAAGATGATTTAATTATAGTTTCTTATTCAGAGACATAAATGTATCATCAATTATTCACTTTATAGCAAGATACGTTAAATATTTAATGAAAAATAGATTTTTAAAATTAAATTAGAAATAAAAAAGAATCTGAACATACCTAATTCTATGGAACGCCCAAAAAGAATCGTAAAAAAGGTAATAATTGTTGAACATACACATTTGATGGACACCCGGCGGTACCTGGTGGCGATGATGAGATCGGATGGTGGTTGCATAAAAAAGAACCATGACGGATTGAAATAAAAGCTGGTGACGATGATGATGATAGATCAGATGGTGATTGCAAATAAAAATACCCCATTGCGGCAGGAGACGTGATGGACATGTGGGGGGTTTAAGCTGGTACGACGATGGAGGTCGATCGTTATGGTTTTGAAAAACAACCTACATATTGTTAGGGTTTTGTTTTGTGTTGGTGGTCGATCACCGGAAAAGGGGATGGAGGTGGTTGTGATAGTGGTGGGGTTGATGTGTGTGGGAGAGAGAGAAAGACAACGAGACAAAGAAACGGCTGTGTGTTTTTGTTATGGTATTTAGGGTTAGTAGGGAGATGGAAGGGTAGTACAGGGAAATCACTTAAAAGAGTGAAAGGGTAATTATTAGTAGGAGGGTATAATAGGTATTTCAAAGGTAGAATAGTTGGAAAAAAAATAGGCAGTTTGCTTTAATATGGATATAGATATAGATATAGATATAGATATTTTAATATATATTATAATATATATATAAACATAACATATATATATATACATGTAGATATATACATATATATATATATATATATATATATATATATATATATATATATATATATATATATATATATATATATATATATATATATATATATATATATATATATATATATATATATATATATATATATATATATATATATATATATATATATATATATATATATATATATATATATATATATATATATATATATATATATATATATATATATATATATATATATATATATATATATATATATATATATATATATATATATATATATATATATATATATATATATATATATATATATATATATATATATATATATATATATATATATATATATATATATATATATATATATATATATATATATATATATATATATATATATATATATATATATATATATATATATATATATATATATATATATATATATATATATATATATATATATATATATATATATATATATATATATATATATATATATATATATATATATATATATATATATATATATATATATATATATATATATATATATATATATATATATATATATATATATATATATATATATATATATATATATATATATATATATATATATATATATATATATATATATATATATATATATATATATATATATATATATATATATATATATATATATATATATATATATATATATATATATATATATATATATATATATATATATATATATATATATATATATATATATATATATATATATATATATATATATATATATATATATATATATATATATATATATATATATATATATATATATATATATATATATATATATATATATATATATATATATATATATATATATATATATATATATATATATATATATATATATATATATATATATATATATATATATATATATATATATATATATATATATATATATATATATATATATATATATATATATATATATATATATATATATATATATATATATATATATATATATATATATATATATATATATATATATATATATATATATATATATATATATATATATATATATATATATATATATATATATATATATATATATATATATATATATATATATATATATATATATATATATATATATATATATATATATATATATATATATATATATATATATATATATATATATATATATATATATATATATATATATATATATATATATATATATATATATATATATATATATATATATATATATATATATATATATATATATATATATATATATATATATATATATATATATATATATATATATATATATATATATATATATGTAACCAAATACGAGTGTTTATATATAATAATATATATATATATATACAAATAATATATATATATATATATATTTCTCTATAACCGTGTACTTTGTAGTTTGTACTCTATCTAAAACAAATATATTCAACTATTACATGTGCGGTATAAAGCCAAATAACATAAACCAATGTATATGTAACCTAAATACCATAATCAAATTCATAAAACCATAACTACTTTCAAGTTTATAGTAAAGAAACTTTATATTCAACTCTCACATGTGGGATATAATACCAAAATACAAAGACTAATATATATGTAACCTAAAAAACATCAATTTTTCAGAAAACCCTAATTACTTACAAATTAATATTAAAATAATTAATCTACAAGAAAAAAATATGATACAAGAGCATACATGATCGATCAAATACAATAGAATATAGAGTAAATTACACTTTTCGTCCCTGAAGTTGGCACGTTTTTCACTTTTGATCCCTAAAGTGAAAAAATTACAATTTTGACCTTAAACTTGGCCAATTTTTTCAATCGTGGTCCTTTGGCCAGACGGAGTTAAATTTTGGCCGTTAACGTTACACCCGAGGGACTAAAAGTGAAAAACGTGCCAACTTTAGGGACGGAAAATGTAATTCATTCTTCCATTCATCTTCTCCAACAAGATTCCGGCCTCCGGTCATCTTTTCCGATGGACTCACAAACTTATTATTTACACCCAATGACCAACTCCATTTCTAGCTAGCCATTGACCGACGAAAAGGGTGGTTGCCCCCTCTCTCTTTATCACTCTTTCTTGCCACTTCCATGATACGTTGTCGTTTTCATGTTTGAGCCAATGATTTCTAAACTCCCCATTCATCTATCAATCAACAACCCTTCAAAATTATATATTATGTGCTCTATCATCTGCTGCTGGTGCTCAATTATATTCATATCTATATTTATATTTCTATCTGGCTGGCTGGTTTGATGTTGAATGTACATTACTGGCGATGATGATACTTATCTGCAATTCGGGCATAAATCGGATAACGGGTGAATTCGGGCCGTATCTTGGTTGACTGACTGTAAAGTTTTGGTTGTAAACAAAAATCCACTCGTACGTATGAAATTTGATATCGTATCATTTGAGTAAATGATTTTGTTTGTGGTTTAGATTTGGATTGAAAGTCGAGTTTTTATTAGGTATCATCGGAAAATAAATGTCTAGTCGGAAAATTCCATCGGAAAAGATGATCGGAGAAGATGACCGGAAAAAAAAAATGGAAGAATAAATTTATTTGTATGATTTTCATTTTTCGTCGGTCAATGGCTAGCTAGAAATGGAGTTGGTCATTGGGTGTAAATAATAAGTTTGTGAGTCCATCGGAGAAGATGACTGGAGGCCGGAATCTTGTTGGAGAAAAAGATGAATGGAAGAATGAATTACATTTTACGTCCCTAAAGTTGGCACGTTTTTCACTTTTAGTCCCTCGGGTGTAATGTTAACGGCCAAAATTTAACTCCGTCTGGCCAAAGGACCACGATTGAAAAAATTGCCAAGTTTAAGGTCAAAATTGTAATTTTTTCACTTTAGGGATCAAAAGTGAAAAACATGCCAACTTCAGGGACGAAAAGTGTAATTTACTCTAGAATATAATGTTTGAATGAAAGTAAAACACAAATGATATAGACAGGTTGTAGATCTTACTTGATCGGCCATTATCGGACTACTACCAGCGTTAGGTTTACATAGAAAAGGAAAAAGAGAAAGTTAAGTGAGTGAGGAACAAGTGGGGTTTTAGTGGGGTAAACAAGTGGGGTTGTATGTTTGTACACTAGATTGAAGATGTGTATTAACCATTGATCCATTTTTAATATTTATATATATTTTTAGTTTAGTTGTATTTTTAGTTTAGTTACATGTTTGTATTTAGTTTTCATCATAATCAAAAGTTAATTAGAATTATGTTTAGTAAAATACCTTATTCTCTAAACTAATAATTGTTTATATAATCTTCACCTACATAAAATATGAAAGGGATAACTTATATGATGTTAACATCATCTAGTTATATGATGTTCCTCTTACAAACCATAAAATTCATGGGGGGTTATTTAACATGTGTAAAAATTAATGTGAGTGCATCACCCTAATGTTAACATCATATAATATTTTCCCAAATATGAAATGATACAAAATGTTTTGCTTTCAAGAGTTATGCTAATCATTTTTGAAAATTCAGTTTTGGTGACTTCATATTTAACAAAATAACAGAGATAAAACTCTATTAGATACTTCCTACATACAATTACACAATCAATAACTATGTGTTTTTATGATAAGATAAGCCTATATGTTTGTCTCTAACATTGTCTAGAGCATAGAATACGCACAATGATACATGTCACTATGTGTTTTTCGTATGAACGAGATATGTCACCCGAGCGTTGCCCCGGGAAATATTATACTTATTAATGCGATAAAATGTGAACTTAAACATTAGAAAGCATGACAAAAAAAATATAAAAGCGTACTAATATTATACTATTATTTATAAAACACAAAAAATAAACGAAAACTACCATACAATTAATTGTTAAAATAAAAGACAAACGAACGTCTACAACATATTAACTTAACTTTGTAGAATAAATTGTAAAAAAGAAAAAAATAATAATGAACGGCTAATTTGTTTTAAAACATTAGTCAAAAAGAAAAAACTAAAGCAACACATATACTAATCAAAATTAAAAAAAATAATGTAACACAAATATAATATTAATTAATGAGTAATTGAGTGTCCATGTATTAGTAATTTGTAAAGTAAAATAAAAGTTAAAAGTTTGTGATGGATGTATCGTAAATGTCAAAAGAGGGTTCACCACAAGTGCGATGAAAACAAACGACTCTGTTAAATTGGACGATGGTTGCTAATTCAGATTTTGAGACCATCGGTGCTAGTGAGCATGAAAAAGGAATGAAGATGTGAAAGTGTATAAACGATAGGGACCATTCTTGTAAAGCTATACAAATCATAAGGACCATTGTTGGATAAACAAAAAATGGATAATAAAAGAAGACAATGTAACATCCCAAAAGAAAACAAAACAAAAAAAAGTTCGGGCTCGAAAACCGTCGCATGCTATTTTAGGATATATACTAATTTATACTCATTTTTGTTGAAAATTCTGCTTCCTCGAACAATGGTTTATTATAAAAACAAACAATTGTATATTAATTGGTTTGTATGAAATTATACAAATTTTATTGTTGTATACTTCTCATCAATATAAAACAAGTTTTTCTGGTTTTCCAATTACGAAAATATTTTATTATAAATTGCTCTAAAACCAGCATGTGTTTAACCAAGCAACCTGTATCCGATAAACCATGTCTTCGTATATCCTATCTAAATTGTGTATCATCTAGGATCGATAAAAAAAAAACATACTGTATTTGTCTTAGATACAATACGTCCAAAAATGCTCTACTAAATTCCTATCTGAATAAAATAAAGGGTTAAGTATCCCGGAGTGTAAGTAACTTTGCAACTTTTCCTATTGTGTGTATGCATCAAAAAATTTGAACATTGTATGTAAGTATCTCGCTAAATTGAACGCTTAATGTAAAAATGTATACGTGGCAACCATATGAGCTGCCCACGTAGAAGTTTTTGATTGGTCAACGTAAAAATTTTACATTAAGTGTTCAATTTAGCGAGATACTTACATACAATGTACAAAATTTTTGATACTTACATACAATAGAAAAAATTGCAAAGTTACTTACACTCCGGATACTAAACCCTAAAATAAAATGAGAATATGCAGGTCAATACAACTTCACTCTCCCGCCAAAACAATCAAACAAAAAATCATTTCCATCATTCACAACTCAAAACAAGCCAACCAATTTCACGAAATTCTCCAAATTCACGCATTCCTTATAAAAACTTCACTCCAATCCAACAACTTCATGATCACCAACCTCCTTCGCAAACTCCCTTTATACGTCCCCGAAAATTTACGTTATGCACGTAACCTGTTCGACGAAATGCCAATCCCAGACACATTTCTTTGGAACACCATGATTAGAGCTTACTTGAATTGCCAAAACCATTTTGAGTGTCTGTCTTTGTTTCTCAAATTACGTCGTCAAGAACACCTTGAATTAGATAGTTTTAGCTTGTCTCTTGTGGTTCAAGCGTGTGGGAGGTCGGGTTTTGTAAAAAACGGTGAAACGATACATACCCAGGTGGTGAAACTTGGGTTTGGTTGTGATTTGTTTGTTCAGACAGGTTTGGTTGAAATGTATGTGAAGTTTGGGTGTGTGGAGTTTGCTAGGAAAGTGTTTGGTGAAATGAAAGATCCGGACTTGGTTTCGTATAATGTATTGTTGGCGGAGTATGTGAGGATCGGGGAAATGGGTTTAGCTAGAGAAGTTTTTGATAGTATGTCGATAAGAGACCTTGTTTCGTGGAATACCATGATTCATGGTTGTTAGTATGTGATCACGTAAAATGAACGTATGTCCGGAAATGATTTAAGCCTACGGGGTCACACGAAATGACACGGTAACCTTGTATTATTAATTAGTATATTGTATAATATATTAATTAAAATATAATCACGAAATGATTAATTTAAATAAGTTAAAGGGTTAATTGTATTTAAATTAATCAAAAGAAGGGTTTAATTGTGAAATATGGAATTTAGAGTTGAGCTCTAAATCCATAAGGGGGGTGGGGCGGTTTTGATGGCTCAAAATGGAGGTTAAGGTGACTTGTTTACAAAGTCATTAAACCCTAATTTCACCCTATAAATAGATGCTTAAGTCTAAGGGTTTTTGCATCAATTCACACAAGAAAAACTCACCTCCTTTTCTCCCTTTTTTCCTTTCGGTCGAACCGAACCAAAACCCCAAAAGGGATTTCGGTTTTGTGCCTTTTCAATTTATCACATGATGTTTCATTTAATTAATGCATGTATAGCATTAATTGTGATAGTATTGTTTCACGGCAACATATATATTTTCGGTTCATGGGTTTCGAATGAAGAGGGTATAAACAAAGGGTTTGTTCGTGATTCGGGTACTAGCATACAATACAAGGGTGTCTAGTGTGCAATCGTAGAGGGATTTACTTCAAATCCTTTTAAAGTTTCTTTACTTTATTATCTACATTAAGAGGTATTCCTTAATCCTATTTCAAGGTTAATTATTTGATTTGCTTCCGTTGCGTACTCGTGAATAATGATATTTAGTTATATATTCCAACAGTGGTATCACGAGCCACCCATGTGATTTTTAATTACCTAAAAATCAAAACTTGAAGGGGGGTTAGGGTTTCATATTTTTTCGAATTTTTATGTAATTATTTTGATTATTTTATTAATTAATTGGTTTAATTGTAATAAAATAATGAAATAAAATTTTTTTAAAACCCTAATTCGAAAATCTGGAATTAAAAAAAAAAAAATTGTTTTTTGGAAACCCTAATTGCAAGTTTTGATTTATTGCATGATTAATGTGTTAATTGCATGCGTTTATGGATTACCTTTAATTTAATTGTTAAATAGAAGTAATAATCATGAGTTTTTACATGCAATTAATTCATGATTATTACTTAGTTATAATGATAAAATTACTTGATCACTAGGTCTATTTAGGTGGATAATTAAAATAATTAATTGTTTGACAATGTGATAATTATTTGTTAATGTTGCTGCTTGACACCAGTCCACTAAAACGACCATATCTTTTAATCCGTGAGGAGTTAGAAGTCGTCCTTTGAACTGTAGATACTAGACTCATAGGGCTACAACTTTGTAGTTCTGTGCTAAGCTCAGTTCGGCCATCCTCTAGGCCTAAATGGGTCGTGAAGCTGCTGGAATTTTCCAATCAGCACCTTATGTGTTTATGTGATAAATTTGTTATTAAATTTTGGCTTACGCAATCAAGTTTACTTGATGTATGTGGTCCCTTTCCTTGAGAAAGGGGAGCCAATCTTAAACCATAGTGGCCTAACCAAGGATGGATACCTAATTGTTACGTGTTTATGTTTAGTAAGTTTAGTTTTGCCCTTTAAGAAAATTGTGTGCAAAATTGTTTTTGGAAAATTAAACTTGACTAAATTATATTGAAATAATGATTTTGTTTATAAAATTGGTGCCCTAAAATCAAAAGATACACCGGCTCACCCATTTGAACAAACTCTAAGAGAGGTAAAGTCGGAGTGCGCTGGCCTTCTAAAAGGGCGGGTTTTTAATTGCGTCCATCGCAAACCTTTGCCCTTGCGCTTCTTTGTGCGTTCAAATGGAGCTACCGAGCTCTTTTGTATTTAAAGGCAATAAAAATGAGTTTTATAAACATATTATGTTTAGAAGATATGCATGAATCTTCAAACATAACTTTTTGATCACACATCAAATTGATTGACCCAATAAACTTAAGTCATTGCCATCCAACTCGTAAAGGACACTTGTGGCTGTTGTTTTACTCACTGGTACACAGTGGTGAAATGGCAGTTGCATGGCAGATCCCACTCACTGGTACACAGTGGTGGACAAATTTGTGCGTTCTTGGTTGGACGACTTAAAGCGAGTTAAGCGGTGAGACCTTAACCCGTGGCAAAAGATGGGACAAAAGATTACTACAAATCACTTGATGAATCAAGTGTCATTTGTAGGTCCCATTCTTACTAGGAATTGCACATGTAATGCAATTACTGCTCGTCACTTACCTTTTAAGTACAATCATTTCTAGCAGATCAACTGATGAAATGATTGTATGTCAATTGGATCCTAGCCTTAATGAAATTAATTGTTTATTTTGTAAACATTGGGTAATTGATTTCTTAAGGATTGATTATCGAAAATACCGTAACATTTGTCATTTTAGTCCATTACTTGTTATATATGATAATGGCAAACTTTATGAATATAAGAAAACTTTGGGTATTGTTGGTGCATATATATATATATATATGTGTCGGACTAGTGAGATATTGTAACATCTGCTATCTGAATGATCTGTTTCGTTGTACTTTTAAAGAAACGAACCCGAAACACTCGTAACCTTACATCTAACCTAAGTTAAGTACTAACTAACTAAGATTAGTTAACTAAAGTTAGTTAACTAAGGTTAGTTAACCAAGGTTAGTTAACTAGCCCATGGTATTGCAAAACCATCAAACTAGCCCATGGTATTCCTTAACTTAACCATAGTTATCAACAAACTAAACTAGTAACCATGGTAAATATATACCTATAAATACTACACCATTCCATGCCTTAAAACTTGCCAATTCACATAATCAAACTTCTTCTTCTTTAATCTCTATCATTCCAAGATCAATACTTGTTAAAGTTCAAGCATATCTTACACAACCTTTCATCATCCCAAGCTTTCGATTCAACCAAAGTTGTTTTGAATTCGTTGGTTTCAAAATTGTAAACACGACGTTATTATTGGGAATTCTTTCAAGAACTTATCAAAGCCTAGTTATAATGGCCACATGGAGTTAGGATTATTCCATATTCATCAAGTTTACAAGTCCAAGTTATAGTCGATTCTCTCAAGATCTTCTTTGAAGCTCATTCCTATATCGTTACTTTGATCTTAGAATTTATAATTCTCCAAACTTGTGAGTGTTTTTATAAAACCTTACTATACTTTGCTTTATGATTATATGACTATATGTTATGTATTGAAATGCTTGTCAACTTACTTTTATACTCAATTGATACATACCTACATTTAAATACAGTAAATATCCTATTAATACTATTCATCATCTGTGAATTATTTCGTATTGTCGATTTTCTGGTTTTTGGATAGAAAATATCCTTGATAAGCTTTAAACGAAAGCACTTCATGATCGCAGGCCTTTTGTTATATAGATGGGGGAGATAATGGGTTGTAGCCGGACTAGGTTTGGATTAAACGATTTAAAGTTCCTGCCCCCGTTGTTACCGCCCTACTAGATCCCTCCGTATAATTATCCGGCATGAAGTGTATTTGTTGCACCTCCACCATTCATGGTATCTCTTCATTATATAATTAATACATTTTCGTATTAATTATAATACATACTATTTAAAAATACTTCAAAAGGATTTAGAAATATCGGAGGAATACTGTATATATCCTACGGATACGTATTACAAACGGAAAGTTACATCTTTACCCTACAGTTTCAAAGTTGTCATTTTCAGTCCTTATAAGTTTGACATTTGACAAATTAAACCCCTCAAGTTTCAAGAATGACAATTTAGCCCCTCAAGTTTCAAAAATGACAATTTAGTCCCTCAAGTTTCAAGAATGACAATTTGGTCCTTTTAAATTTTTGCAACATAAATGAGTTTTCATTTAGAAAATACTTGAAATGATACTTAAAGATAAATTCAAAGATTTATAAAAACACAGGAAGTAAATTACGTTGACAAGCGTATTAAAAAGATAACCTTATAGTTGTATGTCTATATTTGGAATTTAGCACGAATATAAATCAATTAACATTGAAATTAGGGAATACGTAACGTGGCCAGTTGACTCACTCGTCATCGTTGACTACATCAATCTCTTCTACTTTGCTGTTGAACTATCAAGAATAAGGTGAGTTTCGTAAACCCTCCCTACTCAATTGAGATTCGGGCTGAAAAGTGTACATGTTTGTTTAACTGTTGATTGTTGATTTGATTGATTGTATGATTGAATTGTTGATGTGGACATGTTAGCGCATTATTCATTATATAAGTCGCACCGTTAGCGCATTATTCATTATATAAGTCGCACCGTTAGCGCATTGTTAATTATTAACTATGTAAGCCGCACCGTTGTTGAACGTTATTGATTGTTATGGAACGTTGTTGAACGTTATATGGAATCGTTGTTGTTGAACGTTGACTTGTATTGAATTGTGATAATGTGAAACCTTATAGGTTTTCCTTGGATGTGATTAGTTCTCCTAATCCTCACTTATTGTTAACGATTGTTATCCGACACGGTTATTCCTTGTTACTTGTCCCTACGAACTCACCAACTTTATGTTGACGCTCTTTAGTACACTTTTCAGGTAATCAAGTTAATTAGAGACAAAATGGATGATTGCATGCTTACTTGCTAGGATTGGACTAGCTTTGGACTTTCTGGATCCATGATCCTTACTTCCCTTTTATGGGTTACTTTTAGGATCAACTACTATCAATTAAATTGCCTTTTATTATTGATTGAACATGTATTTCAATGAATGTTGATGATTGTATACGTTTGTACAAGTTTAAGGATTGTTTCAATCCTATGTTTTCATATAGTTGACTCTACATAATTCCCATGTCATGCTGTGCTTTTCTAAGTGATACCCCATGATTCCGCCATGTTGGGGTGTTACAATACCGATAATTGAACTTGAATCTGTTTTGTAAAAGGCAACAAATCCTTCACAAAACATACACCAATCGCTTTTAGGTCGATGCTAGAAAGGGAAAACTTTCTAAAACCAATTTCAATGGCTGTTTTGTCAATAGAGAATTGTTCTAAAAGTTGAAAAGAAAACCCGTGTCATTGAAACTCAGATATCGCTATTCCTAATGCGAATGCCACTGCTTTGCAGTGGGAAGCATAAAATACTCAGTACTATAGACATATTGAGGTTGCTTATTTGATGCTAGAAGCATGTCTCTCGAGCTTCAAAAAGCAATTCGGATTGCAAAATCCGTGTGATATGATCAAATAACTCAAGTCTATGTACGGAAAACAAGTTGGAGTTGAAATTACTTGAGCTAATTGAGTCACTCCATAACTTGAACACGAGTATGGGAAACCGGTGAATGCTCGTGTACTCAAGATGAAGAGTTACTTTGAGCATTTTGGAAAGGTTAAACTATGCGTAACTTCTGCCGATTGTTATTGGCATAAGAGACTTTGAGAAGTTTGTGCACAATTACAATTTGCATAGCATAAGTTGGACTTCATAATCAAGTTGATTGAGTATGAGGAAAACCTTCCTAAGAAATCTGAGATACCCCAAGTTCTTATGATCAAGGGGGGAATGGTTTAGAAAGCAAAACAACCGTAAAGCTAAGGGCAAGAACTTTGGTAAGAGAAAACAAAGTATTTAGTCTCAAAACCTTAAAAGACCCCTTGGAAAAAGGAGCAAACGGCTAAAGACCAGTCTTGTCATCACTATGCTAAAGTGAGACACTGGAAAAGAATTGTCCTAAGTATCTAGCTGAGTTGAACAAGAAGAAGAAGCAAGTTGGTTTAACCAGTTCTTCAAGTGTCTTCTTAACTGAATTATAAGTGTTGATGAGATTCAAATGATAATTCAATAGCAAAAGAGTCAAGTTAACTTGGACTCTATCTATCTTTGACATTGTCATCTTGTTTAATTTTGACAAGAAACGCATTAAAAGTCTTCAATGTGAAGAAATCTTACAAATCAAATGATGAATCATTTGATAAATGCGTGTCTTTTGAATTGTCGTTAGCAAGAAAAGCATTGAAAGACTTCAACGTAAAGGGATCTTACAATCAAATGATGAATCATTTGAAAAATGCATGTCTTGTGTTTTCGACAAGATGACAAGAATACCTTTTTCGCATAAAATCAGAAAAGGCTATGGAACTACTTTGACTAATACATTCGGATGTATGTAGCCGATTTAGACATGAGTCAAGGAAAGATGCTAGCTACTTTATCATTTTTATGAATGATTTCAGTCGTTATGGTTATGTTTACTTGCTTAAACATAAACATGAAGTGTTTGAAACATTCAAAGAGTTTAAAATGAAGTAGAAAATCAACTCGGCAAAACCATCAAGATTCTTCGTTCGGATCGAGGTGGTGAATACTTAAGCCAAGAGTTTAAGGATTATCTAAAAGCGTGTGGAATTGTCCAACAGCTTACTTCTCCATACACTCCTCAACATAATGGAGTGTCTGAAAGGAGAAATCGAACCTTGCTAGACATGGTGAGATCTATGATGACCCTTACGACTCTCCCATTTTCGTTTTGGGATTATGCTCTAGAGACTGCTGTACGCATTCTCAATATGGTTTCAACCAAGAAGGTTGACAAGACACCATATGAATTATGGCATGGAAATGTTCCTAATCTGTCTTACTTAAGAGTCTGGGGATGTGAGGCACTTGTGAAGCGCGATACGCCTAGACAAACTTGAACCCAGAACTACTAAGTGCATCTTTGTCGGATACCCTAAGGAAACGATGGGTTACGACTTCTATGATCCCGTCTGTAACACCCCAAGCCAAGGCTCGAAATATTACGGAAATCATATAGCACAAGGTGGGATTAATGTAGAACATGAACTAAATGCAAATAAAGGATTCAGTGAATCCATACAATAAGATAAACAAGTACCAAAATACATAAGGAGCAAGTAACCAATGAAGTTAACAAAAGAACATCAAAAGATGGCTAACGGTCCTAAGTACAATGCAAAAGAAGGCAAATGGTGTAACATCCCAAAACTTAAACGTATATGTTGACTAACGTCGTTAGGTCAAATTATAAGTCCGTGATACGTTTGTGTGGAAATGTGTGTTTATATGTTTGATATGTTATGATGACGGTGGTTAATGATATGTTATGATATGTTATGATGACGGTGGTTAATGATATTTTCATGATATGTTATGATGACGGTGGTTAATGATATGTTTATGATATGTTATGATGACGGTGGTTAATGATATGTTATGATATGTTATGATGACGGTGGTTAATGATATGTTATGATATGTTATGATGACGGTGGTTAATGATATGTTATGATATGTTATGATGACGGTGGTTAATGATATGTTTATGATATGTTATGATGACGGTGGTTAATGATATGTTATGATATGTTATGATGACGGTGGTTAATGATATGTTATGATATGTTATGATGACGGTGGTTAATGATATGTTATGATATGTTATGATGACGGTGGTTAATGATATGTTTATGATATGTTATGATGACGGTGGTTAATGATATGTTTATGATATGTTATGATGACGGTGGTTAATGATATGTTATGATATGTTATGATGACGGTGGTTAATGATATGTTATGATATGTTATGATGACGGTGGTTAATGATATGTTTATGATATGTTATGATGACGGTGGTTAATGATATGTTTACGATATGTTATGATGACGGTGGTTAATGATATGTTTATGATATGTTATGATGACGGTGGTTAATGATATGTTATGATATGTTATGATGACGGTGGTTAATGATATGTTATGATATGTTATGATGACGGTGGTTAATGATATGTTTATGATATGTTATGATGACGGTGGTTAATGATATGTTATGATATGTTATGATGACGGTGGTTAATGATATGTTTATGATATGTTATGATGACGGTGGTTAATGATATGTTTATGATATGTTATGATGACGGTGGTTAATGATATGTTTATGATATGTTATGATGACGGTGGTTAATGATATGTTTATGATATGTTATGATGACGGTGGTTAATGATATGTTTATGATATGTTATGATGACGGTGGTTAATGATATGTTTATGATATGTTATGATGACGGTGGTTAATGATATGTTTATGATATGTTATGATGACGGTGGTTAATGATATGTTATGATATGTTATGATGACGGTGGTTAATGATATGTTTATGATATGTTATGATGACGGTGGTTAATGATATGTTTATGATATGTTATGATGACGGTGGTTAATGATATGTTTATGATATGTTATGATGACGGTGGTTAATGATATGTTTATGATATGTTATGATGACGGTGGTTAATGATATGTTTATGATATGTTATGATGACGGTGGTTAATGATATGTTTATGATATGTTATGATGACGGTGGTTAATGATATGTTTATGATATGTTATGATGACGGTGGTTAATGATATGTTATGATATGTTATGATGACGGTGGTTAATGATATGTTATGATATGTTATGATGACGGTGGTTTATATGTTTATGTGCCCTATATGTGAGATTTAATTATCTTTAATGAGTGACAATAAAGTGGATTAAATGTTGTGTAAAAGGCCTATGTGGTGTGCGAAAGTGCTTTAGTGTGTTGTATGTATCCCCAATAGGTGTTTGAATGTGAAATAAAGTCGATATGAAGTCCAGGGACTAGTTTTGTCAATGGTGAAAAGTTAAAAACGGGATTAGGGTTTAGGTTAAGCCTAATCTCGTTGTTTTGCAGCCTAATTACAGTTCTTAATCACATACACAGTTCTCCCAATTCCTTAACCGATTTCAAAAAGCAATTGTTCAATTTTGGTTGAATTGATTGTGTAATTTGGGTTACTTTCAATTGGCTATCAAACAATCAGGTAATCAATGGGTTGTTAATCGTATTTTGATATGCTATGATGACGGTGGTTAATGATATGTTTATGATATGTTATGATGACGGTGGTTAATGAAATGTTTATGATATGTTATGATGACGGTGGTTAATGATATGTTTATGATATGTTATGATGACGGTGGTTAATGATATGTTTATGATATGTTATGATGACGGTGGTTAATGATATGTTATGATATGTTATGATGACGGTGGTTAATGATATGTTATGATATGATATGATGACGGTGGTTAATGATATGTTTGATATGTTATGATGACGGTGGTTAATGATATGATATGATATGTTATGATGACGGTGGTTTATGATATGTTTACGATATGATATGTTATGATGACGGTGGTTAATGATATGTTTATGATATGATATGATGACGGTGGTTAATGATATGTTTGATATGTTATGATGACGGTGGTTAATGATATGTTTATGATATGTTATGATGACGGTGGTTAATGATATGTTTATGATATGTTATGATGACGGTGGTTAATGATATGTTTATGATATGATATGATGACGGTGGTTAATGATATGTTTATGATATGATATGATGACGGTGGTTAATGATATGTTTATGATATGTTATGATGACGGTGGTTAATGATATGTTTATGATATGTTATGATGACGGTGGTTAATGATATGTTTATGATATGTTATGATGACGGTGGTTAATGATATGTTATGATATGTTATGATGACGGTGGTTAATGAAATGTTTGATATGTTATGATGACGGTGGTTAATGATATGTTTATGATATGTTATGATGACGGTGGTTAATGATATGTTTATGATATGTTATGATGACGGTGGTTAATGATATGTTATGATATGTTATGATGACGGTGGTTAATGATATGTTTATGATATGTTATGATGACGGTGGTTAATGATATGTTTATGATATGTTATGATGACGGTGGTTAATGATATGTTTATGATATGATATGATGACGGTGGTTAATGATATGTTATGATATGATATGATGACGGTGGTTAATGATATGTTTGATATGTTATGATGACGGTGGTTAATGATATGTTTACGATATGTTATGATGACGGTGGTTAATGATATGTTTATGATATGTTATGATGACGGTGGTTAATGAAATGTTTATGATATGTTATGATGACGGTGGTTAATGATATGTTTATGATATGTTATGATGACGGTGGTTAATGATATGTTATGATATGTTATGATGACGGTGGTTAATGATATGTTATGATATGTTATGATGACGGTGGTTAATGATATGTTTACGATATGATATGTTATGATGACGGTGGTTAATGATATGTTTATGATATGATATGATGACGGTGGTTAATGATATGTTTATGATATGTTATGATGACGGTGGTTAATGATATGTTATGATATGTTATGATGACGGTGGTTAATGATATGTTGTAATGTTGTTATGTGCATGTATATGTGGCTTGTTCATCTAGAACACTAGACCTTTTTAGGTTGCCATGACACGTGCACGTTTTAAGGGCCCTAACGTGAAAAGATGATAGTATGGATTAGTTTAGGTTAAAGGTGGAAATCTAAACTAAATACGATAAATGCTCGAGCTAATTAGATGTTAAGTGTTATGCATAACCTGTGCCTTACGGTGGTAATAGGTACGTATAAATCGTGCCTTACGGTGGTAATAGGTACGTATAAATCGTGCCTTACGGTGGTAATAGGTACGTATAAATGGTGCCTGACGGTGGTAATAGGTACGTATAAATGGTGCCTGACGGTGGTAATAGGTACGTATAAATGGTGCCTGACGGTGGTAATAGGTACGTATAAATGGTGCCTGACGGTGGTAATAGGTACGTATAAATGGTGCCTGACGGTGGTAATAGGTACTGCATGCCTGACGGTGGTTATAGGTATGTAAAATGAGATGACATAGTCACAACTTAATGAAATGAGGTGAATGAGAAGATGAGATGAGATGAGATGAGATGAGATGAGATGAGATGAGATGAGATGAGATGAGATGAGATGAGATGAGATGAGATGAGATGAGATGAGATGAGATGAGATGAGATGAGATGAGATGAGATGAGATGAGATGAGATGAGATGAGATGAGATGAGATGAGATGAGATGACGAAATTGATTAGGCACGCTTAGGGTCATGAACTCTATGCTTATATGTGATGTGGATATGTTTATACGGTGGTATGAATGCCTAATTAAAATGACGTAATGTTTTAAAGTGACGAATTAAATGGATGAAATGTTTGCTTAAACCTGGTGTTATCTTACTTAGCTTTATAGCTAACACTTGTTTCTTTTAATGTGTTGACACCCCTCAGGTTAGGCATTGAGATGACGTGTGAAGCTTTGACGAGAGATGGGTAGATGATCAAGCTGGCTTTAGTTTACCCAATAGCTTCGCATAAACCTTATGTTATTGATTTCCTTTATGGAACTTATGTAATGACTATGTTATGATTGCTTTATGTTGGGCAATCTTATGGATTTCTTTTATTACTGATTTGATGCTATTAGTAACACCACTTATGTTTTCTCAACTGTTTTCCTTAGTTGAGTATTTTCCTAAATCGTTTCCGCATGATTTAACGCCGTTAGGCGAAAATTTTTGGAAATCCATATTTTTACGAAACGGGTGTTACAAGTTGGTATCAGAGAAGTAGTTTAAGTGAACCAAGGCCTATTGACCATAGGATTTGGACTTAAACTTAAGATGCGTATGCTAGGTATTCGTAGGATGCCTTAGCTAGTGATGACATGTGATGTAGGATGGGTTGGGACGAGTGCGAGTGTGATAGGGCTTATGAGATGTTTACGATACGAAGTATGTTATAGCCTTATCTTTGCGCTTATCGACTCTATCTTTCAGTGAAGGAAAGATGGTTAACACTCGTCAAGGCAACTTACGACGCGATGGAGTTACTGCTAGCGTTACTCCACCTGTCCATCCGGGTGCAGGTGCTTCTAATGCTGCTACTGCTACTGCAGCTAACGTGAATAGAAATCAAGTGAATCCTCAGCAGGTCAATCGACAAGGCTCGTTAGGCCCTATGCCTCCACCTCCTGGCAATCCACCTAGAGTTAACGAAGCAGTGGTGGAGCAAATCCCTAATGCAGCTGAACTGTACAATCTTGTGCTGACTCTCCAAGCCCAGTTAGCACAGACTCAAGAGCAACTGAACAACGCTCTTGCTGAGAATGTTGAAGGAACTGATGGCAACTACTCAGTGCCCTCTCACCACATTGAGCCACCAGTGGATAATGTTGTCGTTCCCCCTGTTAATGTTGAAGTGGCTAATGGTGCAACGTCTATTATTCGGGAAGGTTATTCTGATTGTCCGATAGAAATAGAGGGTCGGTCATTTACTGCTAACCTGTTACCCGCTACTATTCCTAGTTTCGATGTTGTTCTCGGTATGGATTGGATGTCTAAGAATGATGCTGTCGTCCTATGTTCGAAAAAGATAGTCCGTATCGCTACTCCCGACGGTAAAGGTGTCTGTGTTTATGGTGACAAGAAGCCGGGAAATGTTAAGGTGATCTCGATGATGAAAGCACTTCGTTGTATACGACAAACTAAGTCACATTTTCTAGCTTATGTCATCGATTCTCGTGTCGCGAAGTCTACAGTCTCTGATGTCGAAGTTGTTTCCGAGTTTCCTGATGTTTTCCCTGAAGATCTTCCAGGTCTTCCTCCTGATCGTGAGGTTGAATTTTCTATTGACCTCATTCCTGGTGCTACTCCTGTAGCCAAAGCTCCCTATCGACTAGCTCCGACGGAGATGAAGGAGTTAATGACGCAAATTCAGGAACTTTTAGATAAAGGGTTCATTCGTCCGAGTTCCTCTCCATGGGGTGCTCCTATCCTTTTCGTAAAGAAGAAAGACGGATCCATGCGTATGTGTATCGATTATCGTGAGCTGAATAAAAGAAGGTTTGGTGGATTGAATCGTTTTGGTAAGAAGTTTAAGGGGTCTTCGTCCTCTGACAAGGGAAAGACCGACAAGGATGGAAAATGGTGTCCTGGTTGCAAATCTATCCATTCTGGTCAGTGTTCTACAAAGACCCGCAGGTGCAATAAGTGTGGAACTCAGGGTCATACCATTGATCAATGCACTGACAAGGCTAGATGTTATAAATGTGGAGACACCAAGCACCGTATTGCAGACTGCCCGCAAATGAAGAAAGATGAGGGAAAGAAGGCAGAAGCTTCCAAAGCCAAAGCCCGTGCTTTTCAGATGACGGCTGAGGAGGCAAAAGACGACGATCAGGTAGTTACTGCTACCCTTATTGTTAACTCCAAACCTGCTAATGTGTTATTTGATTCTGGTGCGAACAAATCTTTTGTGTCTACTCTGTTTGCTCCTAAGTTAGACATGACTACTAGTTCTTTACGGTGTCCTATAGAAGTAGAAGTGGCTAATGGTGCAACGTCTATTATTCGGGAAGGTTATTCTGATTGTCCGATAGAAATAGAGGGTCGGTCATTTACTGCTAACCTGTTACCCGCTACTATTCCTAGTTTCGATGTTGTTCTCGGTATGGATTGGATGTCTAAGAATGATGCTGTCGTCCTATGTTCGAAAAAGATAGTCCGTATCGCTACTCCCGACGGTAAAGGTGTCTGTGTTTATGGTGACAAGAAGCCGGGAAATGTTAAGGTGATCTCGATGATGAAAGCACTTCGTTGTATACGACAAACTAAGTCACATTTTCTAGCTTATGTCATCGATTCTCGTGTCGCGAAGTCTACAGTCTCTGATGTCGAAGTTGTTTCCGAGTTTCCTGATGTTTTCCCTGAAGATCTTCCAGGTCTTCCTCCTGATCGTGAGGTTGAATTTTCTATTGACCTCATTCCTGGTGCTACTCCTGTAGCCAAAGCTCCCTATCGACTAGCTCCGACGGAGATGAAGGAGTTAATGACGCAAATTCAGGAACTTTTAGATAAAGGGTTCATTCGTCCGAGTTCCTCTCCATGGGGTGCTCCTATCCTTTTCGTAAAGAAGAAAGACGGATCCATGCGTATGTGTATCGATTATCGTGAGCTGAATAAAAGAACGGTGAAGAATAAATATCCACTCCCTCGTATTGATGATTTATTCGATCAACTTCAAGGTGCTTCTTATTTTTCAAAGATTGACTTACGGTCTGGCTATCATCAATTGAAGGTCGAAGAAGAAAGTGTAGCCAAAACAGCGTTCCGAACTCGTTATGGTCATTATGAGTTCCTTGTCATGCCATTCGGTTTGACAAATGCTCCAGCAAAGTTTATGGATTTGATGAACCGTGTCTGTCGACCATTTTTGGATCATTTCGTTATTGTTTTTATCGACGACATTCTTGTGTATTCAAAGTCGGAAGAGGAACATAGAGAGCATTTGAGAGCTGTCCTTCAAGTCCTCAGAGAGAAAAAGCTATATGCTAAGTTCTCCAAGTGCGAATTCTGGCTAAAGGAAGTTCATTTCCTCGGCCATGTCGTCTCCTCTGATGGTATAAAAGTAGATCCTTCGAAGATAGAAGCGGTGTCGAAGTGGGAGCAGCCTAAGTCTCCTACTGAAATTAAGAGTTTTCTCGGTTTGGCTGGCTATTATCGACGTTTTATTCAGGATTTCTCGCGCATTGCCAAACCAATGACTGAATTAACGAAGAAAGGTGTGAAGTTTGTGTGGACCGATGCTCAAGAGGAAGCCTTCACGACGTTGAAAAAGAAGTTGTGTGAAGCTCCAGTCTTAGCTTTACCCGAAGGAACCGATGATTTAGTTGTCTATAGTGACGCATCCATCACGGGGTTAGGATGTGTACTAATGCAACGAGACAAAGTTATCGCTTACGCCTCTCGACAGCTGAAGCCTCATGAGCGGAACTATCCTACTCATGACCTTGAGCTGGCTGCGGTTGTTTTTGCTCTGAAGTTGTGGCGACATTATCTGTATGGTACAAGGTGTACCCTATATACGGATCATAAGAGCTTACAGTACGTGTTTACTCAGAAGGACATGAATGTTAGACAACGACGGTGGATGGAGTTATTAAAGGATTATGATTGTGAGATTAAATATCACCCAGGCAAAGCTAATGTGGTTGCTGATGCCTTAAGCCGCAAAGGATATGCGAAAGGTAGATTATGTGCGATGATTACAAAGATTGAGTCGAATTTACTGGAACCTATTCGATTAGCTCAAATCGAAGCGTTAAAGGATGTTAATGTGAAAGCGGAGTCTATTGGGAAAAAGAAGAAGAACAGACTCCAAATGGAAGAAAATAGTCGTGGCCTTCGAACCTACAAAGGTAGAATATGGGTTCCTCTCTATGGAGGCAATCGTGAGTTAGTAATGGATGAAGCTCACAAAACTAAGTATTCTGTACACCCTGGTGCCACAAAGATGCATGCAGATTTGAAGCCTATTTATTGGTGGCCCAGTATTAAGAACGATGTGATGATGTATGTGCAGAAATGTTTGACGTGTGCGAAGGTGAAAGCTGAACATCAAAAGCCTTACGGGAAATTTCAGCAACTTGAGATCCCTGAGTGGAAATGGGATCACATTACGATGGATTTTGTGACCAAACTTCCGAGGACGCCTCGTGGTCACGATATGATATGGGTTATTGTCGATCGATTAACGAAGAGTGCTCACTTTCTCCCAGTTCGTGAGACTGCTCCTATGGAGAACTTCGCTACGTTGTATATTGATGAAGTGGTTTCTAAACATGGTGTTCCGATATCGATTGTGTCAGATCGTGATGCTCGATTCGTTTCCAACTTTTGGAAGAGTTTTCAACGGGAAGTGGGTACGCAGGTTCGTCTGAGCACAGCCTACCATCCGCAAACCGATGGGCAAAGTGAAAGGACTATTCAAACGCTCGAAGATATGCTCAGAGCTTGTGTAATGGATTATGGTGGTTCGTGGGATAAACACCTACCTCTTATTGAGTTTGCGTATAACAATAGTTATCATGCGAGCATTGGAATGCCACCTTATGAGATGTTATATGGTAGAAAGTGTCGGACTCCTAGTTGTTGGTTGGAGCCCGGGGAAAAGCAATTTGCTGGACCCGAAGTGGTACAAATTACGGCCGATAAAGTTAATGTTGCAAAGAAAGCCTTGCGTGTTGCTCGTGAAAGGCAAAAGTCATATGCTGATAAGAAAAGGAGGCCGTTTGATTTTAAAGAAGGTGAAATGGTTTTACTCAAGGTGTCGCCTTGGAAAGGTGTATTACGGTTTGGAAAACGTGGAAAGTTAAGCCCCAGATTCATTGGACCTTTTAAGATCATTAAGAAGGTTAATGAACAGGCATTTAAGCTGGACTTACCTCCAGAACTTAATGGAATTCACAACACATTTCATGTGTGTTATCTACGTAAGTGCTATGCGAATGAAACGGATGTCATTCCACTCGAGGACGTAAGTATTAATCCCAACAAGCAGATTGTCGATGAACCTGTTGCTTTATTGGGAAGGAAACAAAAGAAGTTACGACGAAAGACTATCGATCTAGTTCTCATAAAGTGGAAACACAATCACGGCGAAAGTATGACTTGGGAGACCGAGTCCGTAATGCGGGAGACCTATCCCCACCTTTTTGATGCTGAAGTGATTCCGGGGACGGAATCCTCTTAAGGGGGAGGTAATTGTAACATCCCAAAACTTAAACGTATATGTTGACTAACGTCGTTAGGTCAAATTATAAGTCCGTGATACGTTTGTGTGGAAATGTGTGTTTATATGTTTATGTGCCCTATATGTGAGATTTAATTATCTTTAATGAGTGACAATAAAGTGGATTAAATGTTGTGTAAAAGGCCTATGTGGTGTGCGAAAGTGCTTTAGTGTGTTGTATGTATCCCCAATAGGTGTTTGAATGTGAAATAAAGTCGATATGAAGTCCAGGGACTAGTTTTGTCAATGGTGAAAAGTTAAAAACGGGATTAGGGTTTAGGTTAAGCCTAATCTCGTTGTTTTGCAGCCTAATTACAGTTCTTAATCACATACACAGTTCTCCCAATTCCTTAACCGATTTCAAAAAGCAATTGTTCAATTTTGGTTGAATTGATTGTGTAATTTGGGTTACTTTCAATTGGCTATCAAACAATCAGGTAATCAATGGGTTGTTAATTGTATTTTCAGATCAAAAGATGTTTAATATTGATTCAAAACTAGTTTAAAATGGGTTTTTGCAATTAATTAGAGTTTATTATGTGTTTTGGTCAATTGATGTTCCTAATGGTGTTAAACGAGTTTATAAACGATCTTGATGATCGAAAGATGTTTTAATTATGTCAAAAAGGTCAAAATCGTGTTTTGGAAAAGCCATAGTCGTTCGTTTCTGGAGAAAAAATGAAGATCATCTTCGTTTGAAGCTAAAAACGAAGGCTAAGTTCGTTTTCTAAATTCGTTTTTAGCTAAATTCGTTCGATTCAAAACCTAAGTTCGTTTTCTAAATTCGTTTTAAGCTAAATTCGTTCGATTCAAAACCTAAGTTCGTTTTCTAAATTCGTTTTAAGCTAAATTCGTTCGATTCAAAACCTAAGTTCGTTTTCTAAATTCGTTTTAAGCTAAATTCGTTCGATTCAAAACCTAAGTTCGTTTTCTAAATTCGTTTTAAGCTAAATTCGTTCGATTCAAAACCTAAGTTCGTTTTCTAAATTCGTTTTCTGGAAAACTATCTTCGTTTGACAAAACGAAGATCATCTTCGTTTGAAGCTAAAAACGAAGGCTAAGTTCGTTTTCTAAATTCGTTTTAAGCTAAATTCGTTCGATTCAAAACCTAAGTTCGTTTTCTAAATTCGTTTTAAGCTAAATTCGTTCGATTCAAAACCTAAGTTCGTTTTCTAAATTCGTTTTAAGCTAAATTCGTTCGATTCAAAACCTAAGTTCGTTTTCTAAATTCGTTTTCTGGAAAACTATCTTCGTTTGACAAAACGAAGATCATCTTCGTTTGAAGCTAAAAACGAAGGCTAAGTTCGTTTTCTAAATTCGTTTTAAGCTAAATTCGTTCGATTCAAAACCTAAGTTCGTTTTCTAAATTCGTTTTAAGCTAAATTCGTTCGATTCAAAACCTAAGTTCGTTTTCTAAATTCGTTTTAAGCTAAATTCGTTCGATTCAAAACCTAAGTTCGTTTTCTAAATCGTTTTAAGCTAAATTCGTTCGATTCAAAACCTAAGTTCGTTTTCTAAATTCGTTTTAAGCTAAATTCGTTCGATTCAAAACCTAAGTTCGTTTTCTAAATCGTTTTAAGCTAAATTCGTTCGATTCAAAACCTAAGTTCGTTTTCTAAATTCGTTTTAAGCTAAATTCGTTCGATTCAAAACCTAAGTTCGTTTTCTAAATTCGTTTTAAGCTAAATTCGTTCGATTCAAAACCTAAGTTCGTTTTCTAAATTCGTTTTAAGCTAAATTCGTTCGATTCAAAACCTAAGTTCGTTTTCTAAATTCGTTTTAAGCTAAATTCGTTCGATTCAAAACCTAAGTTCGTTTTCTAAATTCGTTTTAAGCTAAATTCGTTCGATTCAAAACCTAAGTTCGTTTTCTAAATTCGTTTTAAGCTAAATTCGTTGATTCAAAACCTAAGTTCGTTTTCTAAATCGTTTTAAGCTAAATTCGTTCGATTCAAAACCTAAGTTCGTTTTCTAAATTCGTTTTAAGCTAAATTCGTTCGATTCAAAACCTAAGTTCGTTTTCTAAATTCGTTTTAAGCTAAATTCGTTGATACTTAAGTTCGTTTTCTAAATTCGTTTTAAGCTAAATTCGTTCGATTCAAAACCTAAGTTCGTTTTCAAGTTAATTAAGGTCCCAAATGACTTATACTTCATATGTTAATGTACGATAGGTGTCAGGGGATTACTATTAAGCACTACTAGCTGTTGTTTACGCGCATACACTACTACGAGGTAAGATACACTACTTTTGTCACGCTGAGGGTGCAACATAAATGGTTTCATAAACTATAACCTCAATAACGGTAATGTATAACCTATAATGTGGTTGGGTTGATGTGGGAGGTACTCGGGGAATAATGATGACGATGCCTATGATGTTTCCCCGTAGTTATGTTTATGATATGATATGATGACGGTGGTTAATGATATGTTTATGATATGATATGATGACGGTGGTTAATGATATGTTATGATATGATATGATGACGGTGGTTATAGGTATGTAAAATGAGGTGACATAGTCACAACTTAATGAGATGAGATGAGATGACGAAATTGATTAGGCACGCTTAGGGTCATGAACTCTATGCTTATATGTGATGTGGATATGTGATGTGGATATGTTTATACGGTGGTATGAATGCCTAATTAAAATGACGTAATGTTTTAAAGTGACGAATTAAATGGATGAAATGTTTGCTTAAACCTGGTGTTATCTTACTTAGCTTTATAGCTAACACTTGTTTCTTTTAATGTGTTGACACCCCTCAGGTTAGGCATTGAGATGACGTGTGAAGCTTTGACGAGAGATGGGTAGATGATCAAGCTGGCTTTAGTTTACCCAATAGCTTCGCATAAACCTTATGTTATTGATTTCCTTTATGGAACTTATGTAATGACTATGTTATGATTGCTTTATGTCGGGCAATCTTATGGATTTCTTTTATTACTGATTTGATGCTATTAGTAACACCACTTATGTTTTCTCAACTGTTTTCCTTAGTTGAGTATTTTCCTAAATCGTTTCCGCATGATTTAACGCCGTTAGGCGAAAATTTTTGGAAATCCATATTTTTACGAAATGGGTGTTACAAATGGATCCTTGATCCATATAAGTCCAAGTCCGGGTTCAACAGCAAGCAAACAATCAAACTCCACGTCCGGGGATAACCTGATTACCTGAAAAGTGTACTAAGCATAGTCAACACAAGGTTGGTGAGTTCGTAGCAATGATCCATAAGGAACCATCGTCAATAATCACAATGTACGAGTAGAGGCTAGACATGACTTACAGCGAGCCTCTAAGTAACACAATAACGTCCAACAACAAGATTACACAAAGCAAGTAAGTGTGTAATATGAATGCACAAATGATATACGTATCAATGCAAGTGCCGAATGCATAAATAAGCCAACATGCCTATCTTATGCGTGAACTCAAGTCACCTATGCAACGATACCCGCCTGTCATCACAATGAACAAGGCTGTATCTCAAAAACATCGAGATATATATGTCTATATACTCGGGATCATGAACTCAACATCCATCAGATAATGTATACATCTATACACTTGGATGTATGCACTCCTCAACCGAGGGATTATCAACAATGTATGCATGCTTACAATCAATCGAAAATGCATCAATCATAACTCAACAATCACAATACGATGAACATGAACCAACAATCAATATTCGACAAACATGAGCCAACAATCAATATTAACACCAATTCTATACGTACATACACTTAAGAGGATTCTACTTTCTTCGAGTCCCAGATGCTTATATATAGGGTCACCCACAACCTTCCCACCACATCTAAAACCCAATGAAGGCATAACCGACTCCCATGTATGTACGTCTATCCTAATATTAATGAAATACTTAACCAAAACATAAACCAAGTCGACCAAACGAAATGAACCGTCACATCAATCCAACAATCAAAACAATCAATCAATCAATCAACGAATGCAAGTAAACACGCCAAACCTACACTTTTCAGCCCGAATCTCAAACGAGTAGGGAGCTACGAAACTCACCTTGATCGGCAATGAGAAGTTAAGATCGAGATAAGATGATATTAAAATCGTTCAACGAGCTCCACGTGTTCAAAACCTATAAATATATATCATATGCACATCATTACATTAGTCAGAAACCCTAATTAGGGTTACATAAGTGCTCTACATTTATAAGTGATCCCCGAGACCCGATTATATAGTTATATGGGCTGAATACTAGTTAAGAGTCATTTAAGATCGTTTAACAGTCGTCTAGTATTTCAAATGCCATTAATATATTAAACGTTCATATTATTATCTTTATTCAAAACCCTAGTTAGGGCTTCACGGCGACTCGACAAGGTTATTAAAGAGGTCGAGAAACAATTTATAAAAATTCATAGTCGTCTCGTGTTCATAAGCCATTAATATGCTTAACATATATATATTAATATATATATATACACTATATTTTCCTTTTTATGGTCTTATGGACTTCTAATTGAAACCCTTACTTTAGATACCCCTTACGACCCGAATAGGACACTAATGAAGCTGAGAAATGACCCGGAAGAGAGCTCAACTCAAACCTAGGAGAGTGGAAGTGAATCTGGGTCAAAACAGGAAACAACAAAAGGGGGGCAGCGTAAATTACGCTGCTGTGCAGCGTAGGGTACGGTGGTGGTTTGTGGCTGGGCGTAAGGTACGGTGGATGGCGGCGTAAAGGACGGCAGCTAGGAATGAACGGGCGTAAGGTACGGCAGTTCCACCGTAGCTTACGGTGGCCTGCAATCGATGGTTTTTAGGCGTAACATGCAGCGTAAACAGAAACATTTGGCGTAAGAACAATTCAGGGCGTAACCTACGGTCACTAGGGGCGTAAGCTATGGTCTCACAAGAAACAACCAGCGTAAGCTACGCCAGAATGGGGCGTAAGGTACGCCGGCCTCTGGGCAGCTCAAGAACAGCAGCAGCAGGAGTAGTTTAGCTCGACCAAAACCCTAAAATTTTATAACCAAGAACCCTAATTCGACTCATGAAGTTATGGGGCTCGTTTTGCAGCAAGAATAGATGTTTACAAACATAATTACACTTAACCCACCACTTAAATCCATTCCAAAACACCAATTAATCCTCTAAAAATCATCTTGACCCATTTAAAGCTTATAAACCCAAAACTTCATATCAAAACCCTAAATTCGACCTGGAATTGGTTTGATTTAAGCTAGTAGCATGATTATAAAAGTAGAATGATAATTAATGGATAGGTTAAACTTACCAAAGTCTTCTCCAAAGTCAAACCCGAATTTAAGCAAAATGGATGGGTTTTCCTTGCACTTGATGACCAAACTTGAGATATGATGCTAGAAAGATGAAGGAGATGATTATTCTAACATGATTGTACTTGAAATCTTTCCTTTGAAGGTAAGAAAGAAAGAGAGAACTCCATTTGTGTTCTTGGGGAGAAATAGAGGGAGAGAAAGAATAAGGATGAAAGGGTAAGGTGGGGGGTTTTAAGGGTTGGGTAACTAGTTGGGTAAATGGGTCGTGGGTCTAATCCATGGGTCGACCCGACTATACTTATAGTTCACTTAGATCGTCGTCGTGTGTCGTCTATTATCGTATTGTCCATCTAGTAGTCAAGCGACCCATTACGCGTTTGCCCGTCGTTTAGTCTCGAAATGAATTAAATTATTTTATTAATTGATTTAACTAGTCGAATTTCACTCAAGCCAAAAGGTCAAAAATCTCGGATGTTACACCGTCAAAAACACTGTTCGCGTTGCTCGATATGCTGAATTCTTTGAAAAGAAATTAGCTCAAGAGAACAGTGGGAGGGTTGTAGAACTTGATGAGACTCAAGAGGAAGATGTGTCACCTTCTGAAGCTCCTAGCAATCATCAACTTGGGGGGAAAATGTTCAAAGTGATGAACCTCAAGTCGATGATAATGAAGCGATTCCACTTCGTAGGTCCGAAAGGACAAGACGTCCTACTGACAGATTATGTCTGATGGTAGAAGAAAACGTTTTAGGAGATCTCGATGAGCCTCCGAATTTCAAAGCTGCATTATCAGATCCGGAATCTGACAAATGGCTTGAAGCTACGAAGGTGGAAATGAAATTCATGAAAGACAATCAAGTCTGGAGCTTGGTTGATCTTCCACAAAAGGCTCAAACTGTTGGGTGTAAGTGGATCTTCAAGAAGAAGACAGATATGGATGGAAATGTACACACCTATAAAGCTCGTCTCGTGGCGAAAGGTTATACTCAACGTTTCGGTGTTGACTATGATGAGACCTTTTCTCCAGTTGCGGACATTAGAGCTATTAGGATACTCTTAGCCATAGCTGCGTACTATGACTTTGAGATATGGCAAATGGATGTTAAGACTGCCTTCTTAAATGGTTACTTGGATGAAGAAGTATATATGGATCAACCTGAAGGTTTTATTGATCAAAACCATCCCAACAAAGTATGCAAGCTTCAAAGGTCCATTTATGGACTAAAGCAAGCATCAAGGAGTTGGAACAAGCGGTTTGATGAAGAAATCAAAAAGTTTGGTTTCGTTCAAAATCCCGATGAGCCATGTGTATATCGCAAAGCTAGTGGGAGTAATGTTATTTTCCTTGTCTTATATGTTGATGTCATCATAGGAAAACACATTCCAATGTTGCAAGATGTTAAATCCCATCTTGGAAAGTGTTTTGCCATGAAAGATTTAGGAGAAGCGGCATTTATTCTTGGAATCAAGATCTACCGAGATAGATCAAAGCGGTTAATTGGACTAAGTCAAAGTGCTTATATTGATAAGGTCACTCATGCAAGGACTTAATTTATCTAGCAAGAACGGTGCTTCTACACCTAATGAGGTGGAGCGTATGCAAAGAGTTCCTTATGCTTCGACGGTGGGATCTATCATGTATGCGGTAAGATGCACTAGACCTAATATTGCGTTCGCGCAAAATATAGTTA
Source organism: Erigeron breviscapus (assembly GCA_034093135.1). Taxonomy (NCBI): domain Eukaryota; kingdom Viridiplantae; phylum Streptophyta; class Magnoliopsida; order Asterales; family Asteraceae; genus Erigeron; species Erigeron breviscapus. The sequence continues at coordinate 109,725,607 of CM067171.1, forward strand.
ACCATTATCAGCAAAATCCTGGAGAGGATCATTGGATTGCTGTAAAGAATATTCTTAAGTACATGTGTGCTACTAAAGAATTATTCTTGGTGTATGGAAGAAATTCTGATCCAGAATTCAAAGTGAATAGATACTGCGATGTTGGATTTCAGACTGATAAAGATGATTCAAAATATCAGTCGGGATACGTCTTCATTATTTAAATGAAGGCACGGTGGAATGCTATGAGCTAAAAGCAAACCACAGTTGCCATGTCTGCAACAGAGTCTGAGTACATTGCCGCCTCAGAAGCTGCAATGGAAGCAGTCTGGATAAGGAAGTTCATTAGCGGGCTTGACGTGATCCCCTCGAGTGACTTACCCACTGATATGTACTGTGATAACACTGGTGCATTAATCATTGCCAACGTGCCCGGAGCTCAGAAAGGTGCCAGACATTATGCTAGAAGATATCACTATGTTCGTGAGCAGATCGAACTAGGAGAGATCAAATTACTCAAAGTTCACACAGATTTTAACTTAGCTGATCCTTTCACAAAAGCTTTGGCTAGGCCCAAGCTTGAAAGGCATGCCGAGGGCATAGGACTTAAATTAGCTAGTTATTTCATGTAAATCTGTTGTTTCGGTATATGGATAAGGGATGTTAAACAATTTATATTTTTCATAATGAAATAAAGTACTTGATATGTTTGATTTCATTTAATATTAATTGTATCCTATATTTGCATGTTTAATCCTTGAATATTTTATTAAATATTCTAAATTGTCCATTGTCGATTAATTATATGGGAATATAATTAAACTAAGACAAATCTGAGTGATTGGTTATATTCTTTGAATATATAATGGTTGGTCCCACCAAACTCACATGGTATCCATATGATGCATATCGGACTACCCCACTAACGAATTTATCACTTTATGGATCGGCGTCATTAAGTGAAATTCGTAAATGGTTACTTTATTTATCCTTTGACTTGAGATACAAGCAGGTCGGCATGTATGGATTGCACTTACTTGATATAGTTCTAACTCTCCTGAATAAGGGAGTACATAAAGGGCTATTTTCAGAAAGTGTAGTGAAGTATGATGACTGACACGTGTAGTCAATACAGGATTTGTTCCTCCAACTGATAGTTGCAGAATGATACCACTGGGCCCCTCATTGGGACTATTTAAGATGTTTACATGGCCATGTCCAAATGAATCCAGATGTGTCTTGATTATATTTGGTAATCTTAAGTAGTGATGAAATGAGAAACAGAATCGTTAAATTATGAAATGACATTGATCCATATTCATGTTTAACACGGTATCTGAACAAAGGGATAATAAATGCCACAACCATTTAAATATACTTTAAAGAAACTATACTTAAATATTTCTGGGAGCATTGGCGTGTTGCTAGACACTAACCAATGTTATTACCTTCATTTGTTACGAGCTCAAGTGGGAGCTGTTAGTATGTGATCACGTAAAATGAACGTATGTCCGGAAATGATTTAAGCCTACGGGGTCACACGAAATGACACGGTAACCTTGTATTATTAATTAGTATATTGTATAATATATTAATTAAAATATAATCACGAAATGATTAATTTAAATAAGTTAAAGGGTTAATTGTATTTAAATTAATCAAAAGGAGGGTTTAATTGTGAAATATGGAATTTAGAGTTGAGCTCTAAATCCATAAGGGGGGGGGGGGGGCGGTTTTGATGGCTCAAAATGGAGGTTAAGGTGACTTGTTTACAAAGTCATTAAACCCTAATTTCACCCTATAAATAGATGCTTAAGTCTAAGGGTTTTTGCATCAATTCACACAAGAAAAACTCACCTCCTTTTCTCCCTTTTTTTCCTTTCGGTCGAACCGAACCAAAACCCCAAAAGGGATTTCGGTTTTGTGCCTTTTCAATTTATCACATGATGTTTCATTTAATTAATGCATGTATAGCATTAATTGTGATAGTATTGTTTCACGGCAACATATATATTTTCGGTTCATGGGTTTCGAATGAAGAGGGTATAAACAAAGGGTTTGTTCGTGATTCGGGTACTAGCATACAATACAAGGGTGTCTAGTGTGCAATCGTAGAGGGATTTACTTCAAATCCTTTTAAAGTTTCTTTACTTTATTATCTACATTAAGAGGTATTCCTTAATCCTATTTCAAGGTTAATTATTTGATTACATGGTTTGATTTGCTTCCGTTGCGTACTCGTGAATAATGATATTTAGTTATATATTCCAACAATGGTTATGCTTCGTTTGTACGTATGGGTATGTCGGCTCGTGCAGTTTGTGATACTGAAATGGCAGTTGGATTGTATGATTGCAACATTTCTCGTGAGGCTTTGAGGCTTTTTCATGAGATGCAGTTGAGTAAGTTTTTACCTGATAAAATTACGGTTGTTAGTGTGTTGTCTGCTACTGGAGATTTGGGTGCTTTAGATGTGGGTAAGACGGTTCACAAATACATAGAGAGAAACCAAGTTGAAGTAGATATACAGCTCGGGACTTCTTTAGTCAACATGTATGCAAAATGTGGGGATACCGACAATGCATCGAAGGTTTTTAATGGCATGAAAAAAAGGGACGTGTCCTTATGGAGTGCGATGATTATGGGACTTGCAAATCATGGATATGGAGATGCTGCCCTTGGTCATTTCCATACTATGATATCCGAAGGGCTTAAACCAAATGGGATAACCTTTATAGGCGTTTTAAGTGCGTGCAGTCATATTGGTTTAGTTGACGACGGGTGGAAATACTTCAACTCTATGCACGATGTATATGGACTAACACCAGAAATCAAACATTATGGTTGCATGGTTGATATTCTGAGTCGAGCAGGAGAATTAGATGCAGCTAGAGATGTAATCAGAAATATGCCTTTTGAACCAGATGCAATAATTTGGAGAACATTACTAGGAGCTTGTAAGATCTTTAAAAATGTTGAACTGGCCGAAGAAGCTACTAATGAAATACTTACACTAGAAGCTCACACACACGGAAATTATGTGCTTTTATCAAACATCTATTCTGAAGCCAAGAAGTGGGACGAAGCGATCACTTTTAGGAGCAAGATGGAAGATATTAGAATTCATAAGGTTCGTGGGAGCAGTTCAATTGAGGTTGGCAGTGCAGTTCATGATATAGTTTCTGGTAACTGATATCGCATCTGAAATGTTAATGGAGATTTGTATGAAGTGGCCATGCCTGGTCCGATCCAATTCGTATAAAGTTGATCTTTTTCCAAGGTCTGGATGGCTGGAAAGCGTAGCTTGGTGAGCAACTAAGAGGGTAATGCAAGCTTGAAATCTGGATTGACCTGGTGAGTTCCATATGCATATCTGAAAATGTTATTAATGTAGGTGGCTGATAAGAACACTACATCATTACTCACTCCGTCCCAAACTAAATGTCCATTTTGAAAAAACACAGTTTTAGGGAGTCATGATCATTACATCAAATATTAGTCAGTTGACAGTTTTGCACCAAGTTTTTAAAATCTAATTTGATTATAGACGCAATATTACTACAAAACACACTCAAGAACATCAATGGATTCAAATCACTTCAACTATTACTATCACTTCAACAATTGCTTAACTAGAAAGTACACTACAACCTATATTGCTTAGTGGCTAAAATTAGTTATCTTAGTTAATCAAACAATTAATCAGCTATGAAGTTTTATTTGACACCTGTGTATTATGAAGAGTATATCAACTCACCCTTTTAAGTTAGACAATCTCCATCTTTAGTAGAATATTGAATATTCAATTGTACCATGCCATAAGTTTCTTTATCTCCTTTATAATAAGCAGCACCCACATAACCACTAATACAAGGCTACTCTTTCTCCTCACCACATAACCACTGATGCAACATTCCTTATTCCATCAAGATGTCTTGACATCCGATTGACAAGGCTTATAGGATGGGACATGTATGCTCTTGTGTACACCATCGATCTATATAGAGTAAGAATCAGTATAGGACTAATTGCTAGGTCTACAAACATGCCTAAAAATTTGGTGCTGACACATGGCATGATCGGTGACTAAGATATATAGAGAGAAATTGCTTAAAGTCATTGTTTCTCTCTCTCTGAATAACCATTAATTATGCCATGTGTCAGCACCAGATTTTTGAGCGTATCTATTGGCCTACCAAATTAGTCACACTTATCTTATTTCTTCCCACTGCATTAGAGTATGAAACCGAATTTGAGTGTATCATTGATTAATATTGTCCACTCCTCAGGCCATTAGACTCTACCACATTAACGCCAAAGAAGCTCCAGTGGAACAATAACTCTTTAATCTTGTGATAAAGTAAAATCTGCATACGAGTGTCATCCCCATCTCTTGCTTGAAGCTGCACCAAAGGTGATATTTTCTTTTTCAACATATTACACATACACATTCTTAGCTATAGGTTCATTCTCGGAGTTTGTTTATTCATTGATCGAATTTGGTGCTTAACATGGACAGACCTACGCTACAGCCCAGGGGTACCACGTATTAGTAAACTTGACTCGCGTAGTAGATAAGTTTTGGAGAATGTTGATTTTTTAAAATGTACTAGTGGTAAATTCTTACACCATTGATGGCTAGCTCAACGGTAAATCCTGCCCCCATAGTTAAATTTCAAGTCACTGCTTTAAAACCTCTCTGCCAAGAATTTTTGTTTCAAACTATACATCTTCTATTAGATAATAGATAAAAAATTACAGAAATATTGATGCATTCAGTTATATATAAAAACTGTCAGAAAAGCTAATATACTAAATACTTTCGAAAACCACATGCATTATTACATTCAAAGACCAAAACACAAAGAACTCCAATATTTTAACATAAAAGTTAGTTGTAAGGACATGGAATTAAGACAATTTATTTTCTCGTGTAAGAGAAGCTCCAAAAGACTCAATCATATCAAGAGCTTTAGGTGATGTACCATCCGGGAGATCCCAATTGAAGTGGTAAAGTAGCATAGCTAGAGCAAACTCAACGTTAGCCAACCCCAAAGAAATGCCAGGACACATTCTTCTTCCTACCCCAAATGGGAGATACTCGAAATTTTTTCCTATCATGTTAGATGAACTCTATTAGATCTTTCTGGTATGAAACTATCAGGATCAGTCCAGTAATTTGGATCCCGTCCTATTTTCCACACATTAATAATGACTTTTGTATTTCAAGTATATGGTATCCGCCCATCTCACATTTCTCGCGACACTCTCTTGGTAATAGAAACGGAGCAGGAGGGTGCAACCTTAAGGTTTCCTTGATAACTAGTTCGAGGTAGTGTAACTCTTGAATATCTGATTGATGAATCTTTTTCTTTCCCTTGAGTGCATTCCTAAGTTCAGATTGAGCTTCCTTCACCACCCTTGGATTCTTCAGGAGTTCTGACATGTCCCACTCAGTTGTCGCCGAAGAAGTATCAGTGCCCGCTATAAACATATCCTAGTAAAATTCATGTTACATTCGAGAAAATGTTTAACAACCGATAAGATCATGTAGGTCATGAACCATCATCTACGCAAGAAATCCCAGCTAGCCTATTTTCTAAATTTTGTCCTTTTTATTCATTTTGGGAAATACCTTCTTAGCTTAGGGATAAAGATGTATGCAACTAATTATAATTAGGTGTTCAAAAAATGGTAAAAAAGTATTCTGGTAAAGTGGTAATTAAGGAGATAGATTGCTTGGGTTTCTAGAATAAGTTTGGTGACAGATGGTATTTCTAGTCCTTTATTTATTCATCTTTTAGACATGTCACAATTTTGCAGTAAAAAGAGCAGTGTACTTCATAATTAGTACAAATAATATCATGTTTAATGATGGTCAAATAAGATGTCTGCTTGCATTTTTGTTTGTACAATTTCAAGTTAAAACATGGATGGAGTATTCTTTCATTTTATATGTAAGATAATTCATCATTTTTGAAGTAATATATACTAACCAAGATGACTGCTTTGATGTTATCAGGAGTTAATGGAACCTGAAGCCAACCATCATCTTTGAGCCTCAATAGAACAATGACAAGGTTTTTCTTCTCCTGATTTACATGTCCACCTGAATGATGTTTTTGGTGGTCAGAGATGATGTTGTCAAGAATGTTATCAATTTTCTTGTGTATTTTCTCCAACTTCTTCCTCATGTTGGTAATTGGATGCAGTACTTTGATTGATGGAAACAAATCAGACACATCACCATATAAGGCTGTACATTATGTAATCAGCGTAAGGAGCATTTCATGATCCTCGCATCTGCTACCAATCACAATCTTAGTTGATGGTGTTCATAAATGTGAAAATCTTCCCAGTAAGGTTTATTTTTTTTAATTTCTGCATAGCTATGGATTCAACAAGGTTCCATTACTCTTCTTCATGAAGAGACTGAAAAAGTTCAACTTTTTTGACAGAGTTCATTGACACATATCTTACGCATTTGTCTCCCGTAGTCGCCATAGGGGGCGCAGACAATAATGTCTCTGTAATTATATGAATGAATTTCAGCATTAAAGAACTTGGGTCTATTTGCGAAAGACAGATATATGGGTTTTTAAGTTTCTTTGGCAGAAGGAGTTGAGATTAGGATGACAGAGAATTCACCGAGCTGTAGACGAAGGATTGGTCCTCGTTTTTCGGCTAAGTTTCCGAGAGCTTGGTGTAGTTGTGCTCCTAAGAGATGGTTCAGGTGTCATGTAAAGGGAGCTTCCATGGTTGTGGAGGAAGGTTTCTGTTTGTATTAAGTGAGTTGGAGCTTCTGTGATGCTTAAAGATTATGAAAAAGAAAATAGTAGCCAAAAAATGGGCACAATTGAACTCGGACCACCATTTCTACTTCCAACTAATGCAGTTATTTAATTTCCAGGGTATTATAACATTAAAAAGTTTTCTGAGAGTTAAATTCATTGATCATCCTTATGGTTAATTGCACGATCGTCATTGTGGTTATACCAAAATGACACGTTTGATCTTTTGAACGTTAAAATTATAGTGTAACCACCTCCAATATAAAGATCTATCTTTTTTATTTTTGAACGATCGTTGGGTTGCCTTTAGCTAGGAGTTTTCCAGGCCAGAATGCTACCCACTCCGATACCTCCAATACACCACATGGGGGGAGAAACCCCCAATTAAATTAATTGGGGGAAAACCCTGCTCCCTCCGGATTCGAACCCAGATCTCCTGGATCTAAAGCCATCATTGAAAGACTCTCGTACCACTGGGCAGTGAACCCAATGGTAAATTTTCATCCCTTATCCTAATAACTTTTAGGAGCCCAAACTATAAAAATGTACCCCCAAATTTTATAGGTGGAACATTTCTATTGGATGAAAAAATCCAATTGAAAATGAAGGGCTTCATAACATTGAGTCATTGAACATTTAGTAAGTGTATAGATTTGGAGAAGGCCTTTCTTCGTGCCACTGAAGATATTTTCATAAATTTTTTTACTTTGGGACTTCTTCTTTATATAGCAAAAAGATCATGAATATGACTTTTGTATGTGAATCGAAGAAATGAAATTGGCAGATGTATGTGCCGATTTTTCTTCTCAAAACAAGTCATAATTACGTTTCACATTTTTAAATTTACTACGCAAATATCACTATTTTTTCATTTTATGTTTCTTTAGATGATAAATGTGCTCATTCCAATTACTAGTGCAATATTAATTAAAGCATAAGCTATATCTTTAAACAAAATAAGAAAAAAAAACTACTTAGGTGGGTTGTATGCACACAAAGTAGACTTCTGGGCAACTTTCAACGTGTTCCCCTTTAAGCTAAGATTTTGTTTGATTTGCTTGAGGTGAAACATAACCCAACTCTATCTGATGACTAAAAAACGGATCAAAATCGCCACTCCTATTTTATATAGAATTGTGACCCTTCGTCAGCCTGCTTATGGTTGAAAATGTGAACTCAAAGCAGTCTTTTAAAAGGATAACAAGTATAGCGGAAGACATTTTTTATCTTAATGATGGATTTTTTCAAGATGCCTATCAGTAAAACTCAAGTTTTTAATGTCTACAAAGAAATTCTTAGATACTAATAATACAACATGGGACTTGGACTCCAAATCTAATGAACAAAGACCAGCTTATGGAACAAACAATTTCCAACTGTGTTTCTATATATAGAGGTGCTATGCAAGTCTTGTTTTGGGTTAAGTTTATAGCTAAATTCAAAATTGTGGATTCTGATGTATGAAACTGGTTCCTAAGACTCTCTGGAATTCAAGTAATCTTCCCATCCCACTTTTTCTAGTTTCTCCGTCTTTTCCAATACTATATCTCTAGCATCTTCTTGGAATTGCGCCATTCTGTAAATGCCAATAACAAGAATTTTAACCCCGGGCGTTGCCCGGGTTGCCGTCGCATCATGCAAACATACATATTGCATTACCCAGAAGTTTGGACGCTTAAAGTTTACTATAAGGGGTAGAAAGTTAAAATATTGGGCTGCCAAAGCTGAAAAAACCAAGGCAAAAGTTAAAAACCTCATAATAAGTGATAGAAAGTAAAAAATAAAGATTTAATTATTAAACTTAAAAACCGAAAAATTAGTTTATAGAAATTTAAAACTTTTGTAGAAGTAAATTATACTTACAACTTTGTAAAAGTAAAGTACATTTAAGTTTCTATAAAAATTTTGGACTAAAGTCAAAAAAGCAAAAAGGGTAAAAATACAAAACTTTAAAAGTAAAAAAAAAAAAAAAAATTCAGAAAAGGACAAAATAGCTGATGTCAGCATGACGTCAGCGGTACTGTAGCTACGCGCCTGGCACTGTTCACACGCGCCAGGAGAATTGTTATTATATATAATGTACATGTATTAAGAAACACTTTTATATGTTTAACTTGCATTCGTTTATATGCGTGTTTTTCTTTTGACCAATTAACTTGGCCAATTCAGGATACGCTTTAAATTGTTCAAACCGGTAAACTTGGATTAACATGTCAAATTATACTTTAATGCATTGAACCTAACTTAAACAAGATTATTATTGAAATACTAGGATCTTTAAAATCAAATTTGACACTAGAAGTATTTATCAGATCACATTTTTTGGAGAAAAATAGTTTTGGCTCAACCTAAGCAACTGATCTGTACCACGAGATTTCGAGAGAGAGAGAGAGAGAGAACCTTGCTTGGAGTGCAGTATCCGCAACCCCTAACATTCTAACTGCCAATAACCCTGCATTAGTCGCATTATTTATTGCAACTGTTGCAACAGGAACACCCCTAGGCATCTGCATCATGCAACAAAATCTCAGCTGGGGATTCATGGTTCAATATGTACCCAGAAGAATTAAATCTAAAAATATCCATATGAACAAATGACCAGGGTGAAACTGTGTTAAAGTTCTGAAACTGTGTTAAAGTTCTGTTCTTAAAATGTGTTGAAGTTAACGCAAGAATTGGATAATGGATAATAAAAAAAACAGAACAAGTTCTTGTGATTTTTGCAAACATCAATCCCCTCTTGAGATTTTACACATAGATATAGGGATGACAAAAAAAATTCAAAGCTGACGAGAAAGGAAACCCGATATAATTGGTCCTAGGGATTGATCCGGCTTATGAGGGTCTGGACCGGGTTTGGGATTACCAAAATTTTTTTAGCAGGTTTGGGCCTGGATTTGGGTCTTTGGGGATTACCAGCAAAAGAAATTAGCGGGTATGGGCCCGGATTTGGGATTACAATTAAAAAGAGTTAGCGGGTTTGGGCCCATGTTTGGTATTAAGTCAAACCCGTCCAATTACCCGATAACAGACCCTACCCGATTGACCGCCCTAAAACCACATTTGTAATATATAATATATATACATATACACATATCATGCATATAATATTATGAATATAGTGTGTGTGAGTAAATGGGGACTTTCCGGGTTGTGTATATCGTCAAACTAAAAGGGGAGGTTTTGGTAAACTGGGACATTCCGGGTTAGGTAGCGAGTTTGGTAACCGGTTTTCGGGTTAAGGATTACCTAGACCCGGCCCGTTGCCGTCCATACATAGGTGGCAAAGTGACAAACTGGGTGAATGGGTCAAATGTGTTTGGGTCAAAACCGGTAACTTATAAAAAGAGGCTAAGTTGTGTTGGGCCTAATTGCGAGCATATCTTTTATATATTCTTTTGAATCTTATAAGTATAAGATGTGCTATAAAATAGTACAAAGAACCATCCATCCATTCAGATATAGTGATGTAGACAATTTCATGCATTTGAACAGTCTTCAGATGGCTTTCAACCAATTTCACTTATTTTTTTTAATTAAACTCTTTAGCTCTACCCATTTGGCCCATATAAGTGGGTGAAAATTGCCACTTAATTTTACATATGTACCTACATACCTGGACGATAGAGAGAAGGGAGTCGAGGCCATCTAATGCAGAAGCACGTACAGGAACTCCAATCACAGGTAAGGGTGTCAGTGCAGCTACCATGCCTATATGCAAGCTTGAAGGTTACTCACGCTCAATTGCTCATCATCTAAAAATCATAAGTTCGGAAATGATAATGCGATCATAGGATATATACCTGGCAAATGGGCTGCACCCCCAGCACCAGCAATAATAATCTGAATGCCTCTTTCACGAGCAGATGTAGCATAAGAAAACATCAGCTCAGGTGTCCGGTGTGCTGACACGATTCTAACCTGCATGATACTGTGTTTTGAGTCTAATACAATGATAGCATTTGATAAAAGCCAACTGTAATGAGGTGAATCATGAAAGACAACTGGCAATTACAGTCCATTAATTATGAACTGGATTGACCACCTCCAAGATGGTCTAGTGGTTATCATCCTTTCATCTCTACAAGAGGTCTCAGGTTCGAATTCACTAGTTAACATATTGGGGGTGACTAGGGAAGGGTTTGGAAAGGATCACATATATCCTCGTTAGACCGCATACATCCAAATCAAAAAGACTCGCCCTCCCCGGGTAACATAAACAAGGAAAACCTCGCCTGTTTACCTGTTTACTTATCAACTAGATTTAGTTAATCGGGAACTAATAAATGGGTCAAAATGACCCAAAAGTGTTGTTTTACAATGCAAATATATATATATATACCTAAGGGAGGTAATAAACTTCCCACCAATTTTAATTCATTAATCACAATTTACAAAATTTACAGCAGACTGTACAAGTCCGTGATGCGGAAATGTGGTATATGAATCAAACTTGTAGTGAACTTATCACATCCTATTTGTTAAACATATTTTAACTTGACACTATTTATGTACAAACTTCTAATTCTTTTTTGAACAAATGATATGGGTCAACAACCCATTTTGACTTGTACCAAAAACATGTTTCATCTGAACCGCTTTTGACCCATAACCCAACACGCTCAACCTACCGTTGCCACATCTGACTATGTAACCTTAAAGGTAAATAAAATAAGAATTAACCTCAGCAGAGACATCAAACTCATGCAACACTTTGGCAGCTTCTTTCATCACCGGAAGATCTGAATTGGAACCCATAATGATACCAACACGTGGAGCCACTGTGTCACAAAAATGATTACTCTATGAGAAAAATATAAATATATGGTGATAGAGAGTAATAAGACCAACAAATTTAAAGGTGTAAGAGTGTTTCAGGGACTAGAGCTAAATGATCATGTGATATCTAATTAAGTAGATTTAGATAATTAGCTTTTAAGATTGTGCAGCTGGCAAGAAACTGATCACCCACAAGAGACCAGTTTATCCAAGCATTGATTACTGTGATTTCCAAAATGAAATTTTAAACACTTCCTTACTTGTATGTTATTTTCAAATGAACAGATCTGACTTTTGGAATACTTTCAAAACATGCACTCCATTAAAAACATTTCTTCTAAAATCCTTGCCTTGTGTTTTTCAAAATACAAACATATTTCTGTTACTATACTAAATACATAGCCCATGGAAGACATACCTGGAATATCCTCAGAACTTTCTCCTTTCAGAAATGATTTCACCCGCGCTTCAACGACACCCATTGAAGGGCCAACAACAGTGATGTGCCCCATCTTCCTTTGCTTTCGCATATCTGCAGTGTCATAAATAATGCTTTTCAGTAATTGGCCAACGGTGTCAAACTGGAGATATAGGTGCCTACCTACCTGGCTTATCATACCAATGAATGGTGGCCCCTGGAGTACACAATGCCCTTTTGATAATTTGATGTGCCATAATGAAACCTGCTTCTCCCTGTGCAAGTCATAAGAACTAGCCTTGTTATAATGCTTATCATGATGACAACACGCACAGAACTAGAACAAGATTATATTACAAAATGAAATAATTTACTGATTGCAATAGTAAATTTTAAACTAAAACCTAAAGTCCATGTTGCGAATTATATTCATCTCCAACTTTGTCCAAACTATCACAAACGCAAACCAATTGGCGCCTTCTTGATTTCCTTTCTTTCAAGACTTCATGCATAGAGTTACATTTACTTTTGCCTATAGCCTTCGTTTCTAAATTCACAAAATGTGGGCTTTACAAAAAGACAAATCAGTGTTTACACTTAATTATATTCCGTCCCATACCCTAACAGATGCGTAATCAGTAATCCACTAATCCGGGGATGCAGTCAAGGGTGTGTACCCCTTTAACTCCCACTGCGTTGACTACACTAGTAGAGATGGTCGAATGAACGGCCAGGAATGTTGAGCCAATTCACAAACACTTGTTTGCCTTCTCTACTTTTCTCAAATTTCATAAATAGTTAATGTGTTAAATATGCCCAATAAAGCTATATACAACAATACTCTAATTACTTTAATATATAGATCTAGATGGTTTTATGCTTTTTGGATGCATTTTGAGCGACATTCGATTCATTTAACCCATATCCGTTTTAGCAAATTCTTTAACCATTGTCTCATATGAAAAATCTATAACCCAGATAGAATATCAAAAAGGTATTTTAAAAAGTTAAAAAGCAAGTCCAGTATCATCACACTGGATGCAAATTACAGAAACAGATAGTTTTCACCTCATCTTCACCTAGAATGTTGTACATCATCGAAGCTGGAACCTTCATTGATGGATCACCAAGAGGAAGACCAACAACTGCCCGCAGGTGCTGCTCATATTGTGAAGTATAGCAAGATTCGATGGTGTGGTGTCCGCTGTTATGAGGTCGAGGAGCAACTTCATTTAGCAGAATCTGTATTACAACACACATGAAGATACAATCTGACATTCAAAAGAAACCTATAAACAAAGACAATAAGATATAGCGATTATTATAAGAAATGGTATAAACCTCGCCATCTTCTGTCAAAAACAACTCAACTGCAAACACACCAGCACCTTCCAATGAAGCTACTGCTCGAGAAGCAACATCAGTTGCAAGTTTCATAATCTTCCATGACTCGTTAGCAGGTGCCTTAACAATGTGACAAATATTATCCCTAGAACAAGAAAAAAATTTATATCAAACTATGGCTATACATGTTACAGAATCATTGTTACATATAAAAACAAATGGTCAACAAGACATAGACATAATAGCATTAAAGAATCATCTTGCCTGTGTACAGTCTCAACAGCAGGATAGCACGATATAGTATTATCTCTTCCTCTTGCAACTATGACTGCAAGTTCCTAAAACAAACATGAAAATGCTGAAGAGATTAGCTCCAATAGTATACACTGGAATCAATAAACATATATGAAAAAATCGAATTCTAAGCAATTACTGTTGTAATAGATCCTGACCTTAACAAAAGGAGCCCATTGTTCAACATATAAACCATGACCAAATCCTCCTAGAGCTGAAAATGAAAGATTTATTTATTTTGTCAGTACAAACATTGTGTACTATTTGCACTTACATGCATTTGTGGGTAGTACAACCTCAAAAACAAACATCATATATCCAACAATGGCATAACTTCAAGCCACCTGTATATAAGTAGTCGCAGAATCTTCTCAAAGGATAGCATGATAATATAGCATAGAAGTCGTCAAGGGAATATCAACCACTACAGCTATATTAGCCATTGCACCTTTTCTATTAGTTGTAAAATTATAGCAAAACTATTAGCCATTACAGATTACAAATTACAAATTTAAATGTAAAATTTGTTTTATACAAGAGTCGAGTAATGTACCAACATATGAAAAAGAAAGCACCTGATGAAAGTAATATTTAGAACATAAAATGAAGAATATATTAAACAAGCGGTCCCTGTGGTTTATAATAAAATTGTGGTTTTTATCCTTTCGTTTTCGAGATTACACAGATAGTCCCTAATTCGGACTATTCGCCTTACAACTTATATAGTGGAAGCTTATTCTTGTAATTTGACAGCTAAGTAACGAAAACCATTGTTTCATAATGAAAAAACAGAATTTGTGTAACTTACTCTAAATGAATAAAAAAAACTGGAGAATGCAAGGAAACCCTTGAATATCCAAATGTATGATCTTACAGACCCTAACACAAGGGGAGGCATGAATCTTGTGAGACCAAAAAAGATGATTAACAATTACCATTTATGGCAGAAGTGAGTGCCTCTTCATTTTTAGCAACAGCATTACCACGACCATCATAAGCCAACCTTCTACTCTTTATCATAAGAGGATAGCCAAATTCTTGACCTGCTCTTTCTGCACTTTCTTGGTCTTCTATCTGTCCCGGCAAATTTAAAGGTCAAACAACTAAAGCATCTTTCTTTAGTAAAGAGAATGTGCATCAAATAACACTTGATGATCCAAACCTGCATAAACTTGGGAAGCGGTATGCCGTTTTGAGAAAAATGGACTTTTTGAAGAAACTTATCCTGTATTAGGAAAACATAAAATACCATATTAAATGATTAGATTTACTAACAGAATGCATTGGAAGTACCTACAAGCCATAGAACAACTGAACATGGACCATACTATAATGTCGGCTTTTCAACATGCAATAAATAAGCAGTGATGCAATCATGCAAATGAGATCTAGATCTGATTCTGAGGTGCTAGTTAGAGGGCCGAGCGAGTAAAGTAGAAAATTCAAGTCAAAATTTTACCAAGTGTCAAGAGAACTAAGACAGTGACACTGACACGTCTATTTGAATAACAAGCCATTGTGTCACCCATAAGTAATGAATCTGGCTGTAAATATATGATGCTATACTACAAAACCAAACAAGAACAACTTAAGCTGAAGACCGGGCTGCGGCTTGCACAACTGGGCAAACAACTTTTTATGTTTTCAGCTTGAAACCACAGTTCTATATCATGTCAGCAATCACACTTTAGCTAATTGTAATCATAATCACTCGCTTTATTTGAAAACTATGATGTAGCATCTGAAAGTATACAGAATGACAAGGGCACAAGCATACCTGGATAATGCGAATCGTAGAAGCTCTAGGCTGACAATCTACCCCTTGTTTTTCAAGCTTCTCCAAAGTATTTGCATCAACATGCTCAATTTCAACTGTCAGTATTCCACACGTCTTGGCAAATTCTTCAACGGTGGTACTATCGTCATAGCTTCCCACCATATGATGATGGGATAAGGAACTTGCAGGGCAGTTCTCCAAAGGATCCAGAATGTTGACTTTAATAGCCATTTGAGAAGCAGCTTGGCAAAGCATGCGCCCTAATTGTCCACCACCCAAAACACCCACAACTTTATCAGAAAGTCCACGATCCACTACATTCTCCTTCCTACATCATACGCATAATTTCAAATTTCGGATTCACTAATGCAAAACAGTAAATGTAACCAAACTATAAACTAATATAAAAAATGTCGTATAACCTTTGTGCAATATCATTTTCCATGGATGCACGACAAGTTATTGAACGAGCACTTCTTTGGTTGATCACTGAACATGAAGAGAAACAAGTGTTGTTCAAGTTCTTGTATCCAAGTAGAGAGCTTGGGTTGGGACAAAAGGCTGACTTAAAACCAACTTTATGACTGAGACTGTTGTGAGATAAACTGTTTGGGCTCAGCATCCTGATCAGAATATGGTAGGAAAAGGTAAATGCAACCAGAAACCCTCAATATAGAACACATAAGCAAGGTTACATATTTCTACACATATTTTGCATATAACAAAAGTAGATAAAGTTCATTTTGGTTCACAAATACTTTAGCTTAATTAATCATTCAACGTTTTTAGTGTATGAAACACGCATTTCTTGTATGGCCTGGCAGTATTCAATGTGACAATTAATCAATAGGTAGTATGTTCTAGTCCCCATAGACAAAAATAGAAAGATGTGTGGGGTGAAACCCAGTGGTAACGCCACTATGTGACCACATGGGCCCACAGATGAAGGTTGCATGTCACAGGTTCAAAACTTGCCAAAGGCAAGTAGAGAAACTGTATCCTGTGATCCATGTGTGAGAATGGTGAGTCACCGCGCATGAGTGCTATGCGGTGTGTGCTCTGGGTACAAGACGATACATGGACCAGAAGGTTCCCACCCACTTACCCTTTTTATGTCTTTCAAAAAATAAATAAATAGAGAGTAAAAAATACTTACAAATACATTACAACGAAAGTATCTAGTGAACTGCTAACTGAACCTAGTTGGCTAGTTTTAAGTCCTCAAACTTCCTGCAACAATAAAACAATAAAATTCAGACGGCTTTTGCTTTGTAGCTAAGGAATCACTATGGGCGATATAAATTTAGGTTTAATCACCATTACTATAATGTCTAGTTCAGGCATAAATTTTCAAGGTGGATAATATAAACAATACCCTTTTTGCTGGTTTCTTAAACTTTAAACAATTAAACACAAACCCTTATTCTATACAGAAATGGATAACCGACCCATGATTGGTGCCCCACCGACCAGTCCCACAAGCAGCACATATAAAATTAAATTACAGAACACCTATGGTTAAATGGACATAGGGCCGAGATCTGAACCCTAGCCCAGCTTTTATGTAGCATGTATAAAAATTGGTTATTCGGTTGCGGAGTATGGTAAATCAAGAATGCTATTTGTTTTGTACTTTTCACAAACATATTTATACAACTTCTTGAGCTCAAGATCACAATTTTAACACAAACAAATATACTACATCACAACAACAGGTATGGGGGAGATAAGATGTAAACAATCTTACCGCTACCCTAGAGCAGAGAAATTGCTTCTAAAAGGGCCTCCATCCAAAATATGTGTGAATAAATTATGTGTGTGCATGTTGGGGCGGCGGGGGAGGGGGAGGGGCCGAGGGGGGGGGGGGGGTAATGAATGTGTGTGCGCGCAAAAATGTGAGGGTGAATATACATATGTAAAGTACATGACAAGAATGACAAGCATATCCGCAACCAAGGATGTAAGCATACAGGTATAACAAGCATACACGCATAAATAAAAATATGAACATGTTTGATTCAGTAAGGTAGACCTATATAAGTCTATGTATTAGGGCTACTATAAATGTATTAGTATATCTAACGAGCTTGGTTTAAAAAGCCGTCTCCTAGGCGTTAAGCATTAGGGGGGAGTTCCTTTACCTACTCAGGCGAGACTGCTACTTGTATGTGCGGCGGTGAGTAAGCCCCTTTTTTCACAATTATGAGCCTTGTGCTTTCTATGCTTAAAGGCTGTTGGAGACTTAATGGCATTCTGGGTGGGACATTTTTAAGCCCATATGTGAAATATAAAAGGGTCTCCCTTTTTATGTCCTAACAACAAAACATAGGCAGGCAAAATTGGCAACACATGAGCAGAAAAACCGGCGGTTTATCTCTTTCAGGTAATTCTAATACTGATGTCTTATACTTCGTCATAACTTGAGATTCTAACATCTTTTCCTACTATCTCCCACACTTGTTTTATTTTTTCCTGTATTTACAATTTTATATACATTAATTTGAGAAACTATTTTAGCAATAGCAAGAGCAAAATCGATAACCGACCCATTATCAGTCACATGTATCATGGCCATCATGAGATAAGGTAACACAAAACTAAATCAAACAAATAAATAAACAAAGGAAAAAATGAATACATTATTAAAACAACTACAACAATAAAAGTACTGAAAATCCGAATATTAAAGTGATTTGACATACATTCAGATTGTAGTTTTCAGTTCGTGAATTGCAAAAGAAAAAAAGAAAGAAAAGAAAGAGGGATTTTAGGGGTGGCTTAGAAGAAGACTTACAGGTTGGTATTTGAACTTAGAAAACACGCAGACAGTGAGTGACACAGATTCTGTGAACGAGGGAAAATAAAAACGGGTGGTTTTGGAGTATATCTCTCTATGTTACATGTTTTAACCTACATTTGTTAATGTTTACTAGCACTGTACCGCTAAAGGTTAAGCATGAGTCGTTTTGGATTGGATTTTGTCTAAAATCGAAATCCGGACCGATTCATTTGGTTTTTAGAAAATAAAACCATTGTATTCAGTTTTGGTTCCGTTCAGTTTGACGGTTTTTTAATTTGGTTTGGATCGGTTTCAGTTTTATTTCTTTAAAAAAAATTATGCTTTTTTTAATGTGTGCTATAAATTTAACTAATATGATATTGGAATTAAAATATACAAATGTTTTTTTTAACTAATTATACTAGATTTTAGACCCGTATAAATATACGGGTGTATTTTAGAAAATCTACGGGTAACAAAACTCAAATAAGTTCATCACAAAAGTCGTGAAATAAGATATATGAAGTATATAAGAAGATAAAGATAAAGATAAAGATTAAGATAAGGTTAAAATTAAAGATAAGATCATATTAAGATTCAGATTAATATTATAATTATAAATATACGGGTTTTATAACATTATCAATATAAGATTTAGTATAAAAAATAAAAAATATATTTATACGTTAAATGTAAAAATATATACTTGAGATATTCAAACGTTAATACTGAATGCTAGATCATATTAGGGTTGGATGGTATAACAGAGTCTCTTTTATACAAACCTTTCCAGATAAGCAATATCTTAACTTTGATTATACAATTGACCGAATTCTCATTGATGTCTTGCAAAAAAATAATTTTATTTTCGTTAGCTACGGGAAGCAATATCTTAACTCTTATTACACAATTAACCGAGTTCTCATTGATGTCTTGCACAAAAGTAATTGTATTTTCATTAGCCATGATTCTTAAGAACAATAAAAGTAGCAGCTGGTTCATGGGGTTTTCTATGATTTCGTGTGTTCTGATTTTATTTATAGGGTTCAGTTTATATAAGAAGAATTTGTATCCTAAATATAGTTCGATTCCAATTACTAATAACAACAATGATTATCCTAATTATAGCCTGATTACAATTACTAATAACAACAATATTACAATTAATTTAATTACACCTAATAATATAAAATAAAATATTGATATAAATATTAATTTGTTATTAGATAGACATTATGTAATAAAATATTAATTATTTTTAAATAGGGTTAAAGTGTAAATTGGTGATGGAAAGTCAAAAAGTGTAAATTAATTTAGACATCTGTTGATTTAATTAATTATGGGAAATTGAGAGATGTGATTGGTCAATTGAGGTTAGGTCAGCTGCCTTTTAGTATATATAAAGATTTTTGGTCTTAAATTTACTATATAACGTTTTATAAAAAGAATTGACTTTGTTATGTGTTTTCATCAAAACATACAATTTATAATTATTTGTACACTAAAAAGTAAAAGGTTTAAATATATTAACATATTTACTAACTATAACTAATAAATATTTATGTAATTGTTATAAATATAAAATAAATTTATTTATTTGACTTGGTTCGATTTTTGATCGGTTTTTTTCCGTGTGAAACTGAAACCCGAATCGATCTGTTCGGTTTTTAAAAAACAAAAACTAAACCAATCGTTTTCGTTAGATTCTCGATTTTGGCGGTTCGTTTCTCAGTTTTTTTTTCCCAGTTCGGTTTTTGCTCACCCCTGGTACCCGCGCAATGCGACGGTGGTGGTGGTGACGACGCTTGGTGGTGAGGCAATATAGAGAGTATGAGTTAAATTATTTTAAAAGATAAGGACTTAAAGTGTGAATTAGTAAATTAAACGTTTATGGTGTAAATTAATTTAGACATCTGTTGATTTAATTAATTATGGGAAATTGAGAGATGTGATTGGTCAATTGAGGTTAGGTCAGCTGCCTTTTAGTATATATAAAGATTTTTGGTCTTAAATTTACTATATAACGTTTTATAAAAAGAATTGACTTTGTTATGTGTTTTCATCAAAACATACAATTTATAATTATTTGTACACTAAAAAGTAAAAGGTTTAAATATATTAACATATTTACTAACTATAACTAATAAATATTTATGTAATTGTTATAAATATAAAATAAATTTATTTATTTGACTTGGTTCGATTTTTGATCGGTTTTTTTCCGTGTGAAACTGAAACCCGAATCGATCTGTTCGGTTTTTAAAAAACAAAAACTAAACCAATCGTTTTCGTTAGATTCTCGATTTTGGCGGTTCGTTTCTCAGTTTTTTTTCCCAGTTCGGTTTTTGCTCACCCCTGGTACCCGCGCAATGCGACGGTGGTGGTGGTGACGACGCTTGGTGGTGAGGCAATATAGAGAGTATGAGTTAAATTATTTTAAAAGATAAGGACTTAAAGTGTGAATTAGTAAATTAAACGTTTATGGTGTAAATTAATTTATTAAGATAAACTGAGTGATTTTTAATAATTTTTTGCATTAAAAAATATTCATTAAAGGCAATTGAATCACTTATAATGTAATTTGAGGAAGACCTAAAATTTATATAGAGGGATATCATTTTTTTTTATTATTTTAAAAGATAAGGACTTAAAGTGTGAATTAGTAAATTAAACGTTTAAAGTGTAAATTAATTTAGACATCTGTTGATTTAATTAATTATGGGAAATTGAGAGATGTGATTGGTCAATTGAGGTTAGGTCAGCTGCCTTTTAGTATATATAAAGATTTTTGGTCTTAAATTTAATATAATTTATAAAAAGGGGCTCCTCTATTATATAGGAGTAAAGATATATCCCACGTGATACGCGAGCTAGTGATAAAAAGTTAATTCTTATTTATCATGATAGCTTTTTTTATATTATTGTGTATGATTTATTAATTGATATTAATTTTTTAATATAATCTTATTTTTTGGGTTTCGTCTCTATCATAATTTCCGACAATGATGTTAGTGGTAAGCTATAAACATATTGTATTAAGTTTTAAATCGCAATGTGTTTAACTAATTTTTTAGTTTCACACAAAAACTGGGTATATGACTGTTTGACAAACCAACTCCATAATTATTTCATTTCTTTTCATTTTACTTTCTCTTTTATCTTTAAAAAAATTTAAAAACACATTTTTTTTATTCAATAACATTCCTTTCCTTTCTTTAAGAACATGGTGTTAGAGAATATTATGTTTCATTACATATGTGTCATCATTCATGTCTTGATTCATGTCTTGCCACGACAGTATTTTGTCTGTGCCTCTATATTTTCGCATGTTAGATTGTTAGCGTCCATGTAAGCCACTGTTTTACAGAACGAATCACAAAGCCATTTCGTCTCACTATCTTTTGTTTATTACTAGATACGAGAGAAAGTACCCGCGCATTGCGGCGGTGAGATGGTGGGGGTGATAGGTCATAGGAGGTGATAAGTCATAGAGTGTGATAGTCAAATGTCTTAGCCGTACGGGCTCCGCCATCGGATTTAAAAATTCGTCGAAAGTATATTGAATGACATTTCTAATGAAAGAGCATGAAATTTTAAGAACACCCATATAATTTTTATAATTTATCGATTTACGGTTTTTGAGATAAAAGATTTTAAATGAATTAGAGGAATAAAATGGTTTCTGGAGGAGAGAGAAAAAATGAGTGGTTGAGATTTGAGGAAAAAAGGAAAATGGGTGCTTGAGATATAAGGGTATTATAGGTATATTAGGTAGAGATATATAAATTAGTGAATAAAGAAGAGGGATAATTTAGGTACTTCAAAGTTGTAATTTGAGATTTATAAAAAGGGGCTCCTCTATTATATAGGAGTAAAGATATATCCCACGTGATACGCGAGCTAGTGATAAAAAGTTAATTCTTATTTATCATGATATTATTTTTATATTATTCAATCAGATTATATTATTCAATCATGATTTATTTTTATTTTTTTTTGTTCTAATTTTTTTTTTATATTATTCAATCAGATTTGGATTTTAGGTTAGAAAATCAGTTCTTTTCAATAATGTACAATCTATACATTAAAAAGTGTACATTTTTCTGAAAGATAAAAAATAGGGATATAAATTATTATTTTTTAATATTATAAATTTTATAACATAATAAGAAATTAAAAAAAAATTTAGTTAATATATAAAAATATTTCTTTTTTTGATGTTCTCTCATATATATTTGGTTAAAAGAGATTGGTTAATACAAATTTTTAATTTCTTTTTCATATATAAAAACCTTGTTAGTGGAAGATGAAATAGGCATGACATAAGAAAGGCATTGTTGGCCATGTTAAATGGTTGACACCTAAGCTTTTTTTATGTCATGCTTAATTCTTCTTTAGTATATTAGAGGCTCCCCAATACCTCTCGTTCCCCTCTCGTCCGGCATGGAGGGACGAGTCCACACCATTGGGTGGGACTCGCCCTGGTGAAGGAAGATGTCACATCTGGACGATGGGTGGACATTGTTATTAAAAAGGTTAGTGATTATGATACTGCAACTGACCAAGAATTAAAACTGGACATCGCTAAAGCTCTTAATTCTGATTTAATATTTGTTGAAACTGTTAGATCTGACTGTGTAAATGGTCTAGAAACAGATTTTTCTGAAATAACTGTTTCAAAATCAAAATTGAAAGAACTTCAAGACATTGAACTGGCATTTCAAGCCCAGGTTCTGGTAACTGAACAATTGATTCAAGAAAAACAAGATCTTGAAGTCATTTTAGAGAAAGAAAAACTGGTGATTAAATCATGGCTAGAAACCAGAAAGCCATATGATGCTGGAGTAAATCAATTTCCTGCTCAAAAACGTGCATATTTAGATGGAAATACTCATGTAGCATCATTAATACCAGTAATCGATCGATTACCAGAGGGGTTCAGGCCCACCACTGTTTATGATGAGCCTGTAACTCCCAAGGCCAATATTTTCCCAGTTCAATCCCCAGAGGTTAAGACTGGAGCATTCCAGATGACTGCTCCAGTTAAAGAGGTTTATCGGAATAAACCTTTGCCTCAGACCAATCCCCTACCTAATCCTAGAACTGGAAAGGCTAAGGTATCATCTGATGAAAATGTTTTGTCAAGGTTAGAGAGCCAGATTAAACTACTGACTCGTCAATTTCAAAGTTTTAATGCAAGATTAAACTTTATTGAGGGTACTTCATCTGGCCCTAGACAAAATACAAAACCTTTTGCAAAGAAAAATAAATCTATTTCTCCAGTTGAGAAAAAGAAAAAGGTTTCAAAACTATCAACCCCAGTGGTCTTTTCAACTAAGACCACTGTTGAAGAAAGTGAACTAAACCAGATTGCCCAGGGACCTATAAGGGAGGGTCCAGTGAACCCATCAGTCGATGGGTTCCCAAATCTAACTGATAATATCTGGTGGATGTGCAGGGAGATCGAAAGAAATATATCTGGTATCTTGACAGTGTTGCTGGCAGGACGATGACCGGATGTAAGACCCTGCTGGAGGAGTTCACCATTTCTGATGGACCCTCCATTACTTTTGGAAATGATGGTTGTGGAAAGACTGAGGGATACGGTTTTCTGAACAATGGACAAGTCAAGTTCAGACGTGTTGCATTTGTGAATGGTTTGAAATATAACCTGATCAGTGTAAGCCAACTGTGTGATGATGGCTATCAAGTTTTATTCAATATTGCTCGGGGTATCATATTCAACAAGGACTGGAAGGTAGTGTTGATTGCTCCCAGAAAAGGGAATGTGTACGTGATGGATATGGAAAGCTCTCCTTCAGAGCAGTGTTTCTATACTGAAGTTGATGAAGACACAATCTGGTTATGGCACAAAAGGTTATCCCATTTAAATTTCAAGAATATTAATAAGTTGTCCAGAAAACAACTTGCAGATGGGATACCTTCAGTTTCCTTCAAAAAGGAAAGGCCATGTCCAGGATGTGAGATGGGTAAGCATAAACGTACCAGTTTCAAGACCAGACAGAATTTCAGCATATCTGAACCTCTTCATATGCTTCATATGGACCTATTTGGTCCAGTGAATGTTCAGACTCGTGCTGGTAAAAGATACACCCTGGTAATAGTAGATGAATTTTCCAGATATTGTTGGGTTATCTTTCTCAGGTCTAAAAGTGAAGCTGCTGCTGAAATCATCAGTCTTATCAAGCAAATTGAGCTCAAGTACAGTCGAAAGGTGTGTCAGTTAAGAAGTGACAATGGAACAGAATTCCAGAATGCAACTCTGGAGTCATTCTATACTGACACTGGCATCTCCCAGAATTTCTCATCAGCCCGCTCTCCAGAACAGAATGGAGTTGTGGAAAGGAAGAATCGAACGCTGATAGAAGCTGCCAGGAGTATGCTTGCTGAATCTGGTATGTCTACCAGTTTCTGGGCTGAAGCAATTGCTACTGCTTGCCACACCCAGAACCGGTCAGTGTATGTGAAGCGACACAAAAAGACAGCCTATGAAGTCTTAAGAAATAGAAAACCAAATATTGGTTATTTTCACGTTTTTGGATGTCCAGTTTACATCCTGAACGACTCCAGTCAGTTAGGGAAATTTGATGCCAAAGCTGATGAAGGGTATTTCTTAGGCTATTCAGCCATTCGCAAGGCCTTCAGAGTCTACAACAAAAGACTGGAGAAGGTCCATGAGTCAATTCATGTCACATTTGATGAATCAAATGTTGCAATCAACAAGAAGCCAGCCCTTGACACTCCCCCAGTAACTCAAATTGTCTTCTGTGAATCTGATCCTATCAACTACAATAAAGAAGATTCAGAAGACACAGTTTCCAGTCATCCTGATCTGGAACCTGTTCAGAAAAAGAAACGCTCCAGTGGTACTCCATTATATCCTTCTATTATTTTCAAACTACCCTCTGAAATTAATATTGGATCAGATGTTCGTACTACTCCCCCAGTATCAGTGTCAGTTGAGAATATACCAGAAATGTCTTCTTATGAAGAATTCCAAACTGAACCAGTACTTCAAGAAATGCCTTCAAATGAAGAATTTCATGATGCAAATCGTGATTTAAATGACTCAGATGAAGATGTTGAAGTAGTCTGGCAAGATCCTCCTCCTGAAGCAACTCCAGAGGAGACTCAACTGAATTCTTGCACTGATATTGTTGTCAGTAACAATCCTGGTCAGTACTCCAGATAGACAAAAGCTCATCCTATTGATCAGATCATAGGTGACTCCAGTAGAGGAGTTCAGACCAGAAGAGCCTCCAGTAATCAATGCTTATATGTTAGTTTTCTATCATTGATGGAACCAAAGAAGATTGACGAGGCTATAGAAGATCCAAGCTGGGTGACTGCTATGCAAGAAGAGCTTCACCAGTTTGAAAGGAACAAGGTCTGGTATCTGGTTCCTTTCCCAGTTGGAAAAAAGAACCAATTGGAACAAGATGGGTCTTCAGGAACAAGGTAGATGAAGATGGCCACGTAATCAGAAACAAAGCCAGACTGGTAGCACAAGGCTACTGCCAGTCAGATGTCGATTTTGATGAATCATTTGCTCCAGTGGCTAGACTTGAAGCGATCAGAATATTCTTAGCATTCGCTGCTTATCATCAGTTCAAAGTCTACCAGATGGATGTAAAGAGTGCTTTCTTGAATGGAAAGCTTGAAGAAGAAGTTTATGTCAGACAACCACCAGGTTTCGTTGATGAAAAGCATCCACATTGGGTATATCGTCTGGACAAGCGCTTTATGGCCTCAGACAAGCCCCACGTGCCTGGTATGACACTCTGACTAAACATTTATTGAAAAATGGTTTCAAAAGAGGTACAATTGACAATACCTTATTTATTCTTCATGAAAAAGGTAATCTGTTAATGGTACAAATTTATGTTGATAATATTATTTTTGGGTCTACTGATGAAAACATGTGCAAGAAATTTTCGAAAATAATGTCAACTGAATATGAAATGAGTTTGATGGGTGAATTAACATATTTTCTTGGACTCCAGATTAAACAAAACAAAGATGGCATTTTTATTAATCAGGAAAAATATGTTAGAGATCTTTTAAAGAAATATGATATGAACTCTTCACCATCTAAACCCACTCCAATTTCTGCACCACTGACACTGGACTCAGATCCAGATGGAAAACCAGTGAACACCACTGTCTATAGAGGCATGGTTGGTTCACTGATGTATTTAACTGCCAGTAGACCAGATATTATGTTTTCAACATGTTTATGTGCCAGATATCAGTCTAATCCAAAGGAATCTCTTATGCTTGCTGTAAAGCGCATACTGAAGTACCTTAAGGGTGTCCCCAGTTTGGGTCTTTGGTATCCAAAGGCTCAGGCATGGATCTAATGGGTTATTCAGATTCAGATCATGCAGGTTGTAAGATAGACAGGAAATCCACTACTGGTGGATGTCATTTCCTTGGTGGCAAACTGGTCAGCTGGACCAGTAAGAAGCAAACTTCAGTTTCATTGTCCACTGCTGAAGTTGAATACGTGTCTGCAGCCAGTTATTGTGCTCAGATACTCTGGATGAAGAACCAGTTGCTTGATTATGGTATTAAGTACTCAAAGACCCCAATCTTTTGTGATAATACCAGTGCCATTGCTATCTCGAACAATCCAGTCATGCATTCCAAAACGAAGCACATTGATCTCAGGTATCATTTCATTCGTGATCATATTATGAAAAACAACATTGAACTCCATTTTATTCCCACTGACAAACAACTCACTGACATTTTTACTAAACCTCTGGATGTCAAAACTTTTGAATATCTTGTTGGTGAGTTGGAAATGTTAAACCCTTAAATCTGGAACCTTGGTATTGAACGCCATTGTGTACTACTGAGGATCTTTGATTTAAAGATTTATAAATTTATGACTGCTCAGATATCGAACGCCTTTGTGTACTATCTTTGCATTAATAGATTTCTGGATCAACATTCCAGGGGAAGACTTGAAAGATATTTTTGTTCTTAAAAATGTTTAAGTTCAGGGGGAATTTATTAATTTATTTTCTCACTGGACAAATTCTTCAGAAAATATTACTGGTACTTTGTAAATGTGTCCCTCTCACTGGTAATTGGACAGGTTGAAGTGCGTGTTTGAGGTGACTTTTGTATCCTTGTAAATGTGTCCCTCTCATTTGTCTGTATTAGTTGACGTGCATGTTTGAGGTCACCAGTCTCTTTCAAATGGTTTTCACTAGTACTTTACTGGAGTGTCCCTCCAGTGTACCATCAGTACATGTTCACTGGACTAATCCACCAGTGATACTGGAGTGTCCAGTCAACCTCCAGATGCACTGAAATGAGTCATAATATTTTTAAATACTTGGTCATTGTGCGTGCCACGTAAGCAAACTTTTTAAAGATATTTATCTTATAATCCTATGTGGCATGTATATTTTTCAAAGAAATGATGGTATTTTTACCTTGGGAAGTCAAAAAGTGCAACTTGATACTGTTTGTGGGCTGTAAACCGTCACACATTTATGTGTGATGTGATGTAATTAATGCGGATCTCAGAACCCGACCAAAATTTTATTTGATAATTTCAAATTAAACCGTTTGAGTTCCACATTCTCTCTCCTATATATATCCACTTTCACTTTCAATTGCATTTACTTCGAACATATTTACTCCCAAATCTTTCAAATTCCTTCATTTATTTCTTCATTCAATTTCCAATCATAATCATCTCTCATATTTACTCCATTTCCATTCAACTCTTCATCAAATCTTCATCAAAACCCTAAATCTTCAATTTCATCTTCATCTATTCATATTCAAATGGCACCAAGACAATCTAAATCTCCTAAAAATCTGCTCGCCGCTGAATATGATCCGACTGAAAATGTTGAAAGGGCACCTCATATCACATTAGAGGCAAAAGCTATAAGAATAAACATGAATAACTGGATGGCCAGACTTTCACTTTCCAGTGTTCATAATGCCCAATCCGTTATTGGGAGAATAAACACATTTTTTCTCTCATGTCCATTATATGGTGCGTTGACATTAAATCCAGGGAGGATGTACCATGACTATCTTTGTGAATTCTGGTACACTGCACAATATGATGATGCAACTTTATCAATTACTTATTCTCTGAAGCAAGGTACTAGATCCTTGGGTTTCACTGTTAGTTTACTCAGGTCTGTTCTACAGTTGAATTATTTTGAACAGAATGAGTTGCCCATTGAACTTCCCTCTGGTATCAATACAAGGGAAGTGTGCAGACTGATGGGGCACACAGATATTGTGGATGAGCATGGCCAGCTATCCAGGAAGGGAACAGTCTACATGAGCAAACTGACAGACTCATGGAGATTCTTCTTCACACATATCGTTGAATGTTTGGGAGGCAGTTCTGGAGGGTTGGACCAGATAAATCAAACTCATCTCCAGATTGCCTACTGCCTCTGGTTTGGACTCAGAGTGGATTTTGCTCAGATCCTATTTGATGATCTGGTAGAGCGTCTTAGAGTGAAAGGTAGAAAAGCCTTTGTTCCTTATATCCGTTTTCTTTCACTGATGTTTAAAAGAGCTCTTGGAGACCAGTACGATTTTGAAACTACTCACTTTTCTGTGAGTGAGTATACGAGGGATCTGACCAACCTAAGATCTCCACTGAATGAGGTAGATATTCCTCAGTCCATGCTCTCTTTTCAAAAGGAAGAAGTAGAAGTGGCTCCAGGTAGAGGTCAAGTTGGTGAAGGACCCTCTGGTGACCAAGATGTACAGATTATAGAAGTTGTACAACCCATTAGACAAGTGGCTCCTGAAGGTCAAGGACCAGAAAATGTTGAACCTTCCAGACGACCTAGATCAAACAGGCGTCTGATGAGAGCTGGAGTTCAAGTGAATCCAGAAAGACATCCTGGTGATGTAATGAATTTGGATGGGTCTCCGATTTTTGAACCTGAAGAGAATGTTGAACAAGTTATTGAGCAAGAGAATGTACAAGTTATTGGGCAGGTGACTGATGAACAAGAAGAAAATGTGGCTCAGATTATTGAGCAGGTTGTTGAGCAGATAGAACAAGTTGTTCAAGCTGATGAACAAATATCTGGTGAGCAAGAGGCTCAGATCGATTTGAATGTTGAAGCAAGTGAACAGGCTGGTGAACTGGTTGGTGCTCAGGCTGGTGAAACAACTGTTGGTGAAATGTTTTGGGATGAGGCTGATTCTCCCATGTCAGAAGATCAGAATTTTGATGTCAATATGAACTTTCTGGGTGAGGATGTTGTACAAGTTGAAAGTCTACCAAAAATGCCACCACCTCCACCAGAAACAAATATTCCTCCACCAGAATCAGAAATGCCACCACCCCCACCAGAATCAAACATGCCACCACCACCACCACCTTCAATTCCACAATCCACTCCTTACTTTAATCCATTCACAATCCAAACTTCACAAACTCAACCTCCACCAATTGAAACTCCAGTCGAGATATCTGAACCTTGTGCGCTGGACTCAACAGTTGTAACATCTGAAGCTGCAACTGAAGAGGTCTGGGCACAAGTACCATTAATGACCAGATTGCCTTCCAATCTTGAACCTCCCAGTGGTCTCTCCACTTCATCTTCTGCCGAGGTCCAAGGCCTTTTAAATAAGGTGGCGGACCTAGAGAGATCACTCCAGACTTCATCGCAGGTTATTTCAGACTTTAAATCTTTATTATCAAATAACCTTGCATCTGAGATGAATATATTTGCTGGAAATGAGAAGCTTGTTTTTGAGAAGCTTGATGAACTGGTACTGGCCACTAATAACAACACTGAAAACATCAAAGTGGCAGTCCAGGGATTGGAGACAAGGCTGGTGAACTCTGTTTAGACTGCAGTGAAAGGTGAACTTGTTCAACCACTGGCAGGTCTGAAAGAAGAGGTTCAGAAGTTGGTTACCAGGATAAGTTCTCTGGAGAGTAGGCCCACACTTGATCAGGCTGCTGTTGTTAGCACGATTAGTGATGAATGTACAAAGAAGTTCAGAATCAGTATGCTGAAAGAAATATCTGAAGAAATTTCTGAGTCTGTTCTTCGAACTATTCAAGATGGGCTGTTACCCCAAGTGGAGAAGTTGATGGAAGAAGAATTGCCAAAGCACTTGCCTAAAGAAGTTGAAACTATTAAAAAGGAAGTGCAGGCACTTAAGAAAATTGTGACTGATACAACTCCAGTGGCTGGAAGAACCTTTGGTTTGATAAGGAAGAAGAAGGAAGTTGTTGCCAGTGAGCAAATACTTGTATAGGAAATCTGGAGTATTCTCCAGATTAGCTCACTGGACTTCACCCCAGTCCAGATCTACTCTACTGAAAACGTTCTCACTGAAGTCAAAGACTGAAGTCAGAATAAAGAAGACTGACAAATGGCGGAGTCCACTGGAAGTCTTACCAGATCTGTACACTGGAGGATTGTTAGTGTTCTAGACCTTACAAGTCTGAACACTGATATCGAGTAATTGACTTTTGCCTTTACACACTTTCCAAAGGACATTCCACTTGTTCTTTACCAAAGTTTATACGTGTGTAAAGGTGGTTGGTTAAAAGAATAAAGTCATATTGATGTGACTTTATCCTTGTACCATTAACCAATGCATTTAACGTTCTTGTCGGTTCATTAAATGCATGCAACCATATTTGTACGGCACAAAATTCACTGGTGAATTTTGTTGCCTATAAATACAAAGTCATTTCTTTGAGACAATTACTTTAAAGCATACATTTAGCATTAGAGTGAATTTGTCTAAATACTCTCGATCTTAAACAGGGATACTTACAACTTTAAGTATCTCGATCCAAAAGAGTTATTTGACAAATATAGATCATTTGTAATTCATAGGTTGTTAGGATACATACTTATTTGTATTATCTTGATTCCGCACAACCTTGTATTTTATTTAACATCATAAATAAAATACACCTTGAAAAATACATAATGTTCCACTTTACTTGTTTATTGCTTTAAGTCATGTATTACTTTATTTATATACTTGCATTTATATTTAAGTAATACTAGTCCATTCTAGTGATTATTAGACTTGTTGTATTATACACTTTCGGGGTTAACCATCGTATTTGGGACCTCACAGACTAGTTTTGACATAGGGGCAAAGTCAAAAACGGGTTAAGGGGTTTAGGGAGTGTCATTTAGAGGGTTAATTGCAGAAAACACATCCTCCTAAGAAGCCCTAACCGCCCCTAGCCATCCTCCATCAATTTGCAAGCCGAAAAGCTTTCCTACGTGTGATTCGGGTGTGTATTGTCAAGTGTTTTGCATCCTTAGCGTGATCTACGTGTATAGAAGGTAATATCTCATTGATTTCAGATTCTTTTAATTGTATGAGTCATTAGGGATTTTAATGGGGTTATGGGAGAAGCGTTTAATGATGATTTAATGGTGTTTTGAAGGATATAAGTCATGTATGGTTTAAATAAGGGTTGAAATACTTTGTAATGGCCTAAATATGAAGGATTATAGAGTATTGAATCTGTATTTTAGACCTGGAGTCGTTTGGGGTCGAATTGGGGGGTGAAAACGATTTTGTAAAAGTGCAGGTCGAACGGGGTGTTGCGGCGCAACCCAAATACAGAGAAGATAAGTTGCGGCGCAATGAGGGGCATTGCGGCGCAACTCAGACTGTTTTCAAAACGTTTATACTTTTGAATCGTAACATCATTTTGACACGTAGATTAGACTTGAATCTTAAGTGAGTCTTTAAAGTGTGTGGGTCTAGTTTGTGACATTAATAACGTGAGTTTGTAGCTTGTCTAATAATCGTTTACTAATTATAGGTAGACGAGCATAGTTGCTTTATACAGTAACTAGTTGTTGGTTGTTGTGGACTACTTGGAGGTAAGATACACTACTTTGACACGCTGGGGGATTCAACAAAAGCTGGTTTCGAATAATAACTTCCATTTGGTATCTTTATATTGCATGTGGGCATATGGGGTTACACGGGAGGTATTGTGCGTGAACGTGAGGTTGCTTGAGTGGCTCCTTGCAACATGGTCATTGAAACGCAATTTGAGTAATACGAGGGGTCTGATCCGCCTCCACATACGGATTACTCCGGGATTGGCTTGCCATTCCTTAACGACGTATGATGACTAGCGTTTGGTTGCTCATCTAGTCGGGTGTGACTTATGTTACACTTAAATGCAGTTAACGAAGATACGTGTGTAAATGTGTGAACTAAATGAGGAATAGGCACATTTAGGGTGATTCATCCTAAGTTGATATGCAGTTTATTCGTGTGTGTATTAAGTGTGTTGTGCCTTAACGTTTTGTCAATAAAGTAGAAGCGTTTTAATTGGACAAAGCTTTATAACCTTGGTGTTATCTTACTTAGCTAATTCGTTAGCTAACACTTGTTTCTTGAAATGTGTGATTCCCCCAGGTTTAGCTTGAAGGTAGATGAGGAATGCTGAGCGAGGAGTGGGTAGATAGCTTGCTGATGACTTTAGCTACCCATAGATGCTACACCTCATTAGACATATTTATATTTTTTTGTGTTGCTGAATTTGTGAAGTACTTTGTAGACGGTTGTTTTGTGTTGGGCAACCTTGGAGACAACGACCTTCTCGGTCCGGATACGTATACGCGCCCCCTACTAAGTCAAAGGCTTCGCGAACCTCAACGTCTTCTGATGTGTGGTCTACTCGTTCTTCAGCTTCCGACCTAGCCGCCCGGCTCGACAGACTTGGGTGTACCAAGCAAGCAGTTTTGGAAGAACATCAACAATCTTTGGCGGCCATTCGTGAGGAAGAAAGGAAACGCACCATGTATGATTGTACACCAAACCGATATTAGGTTTAGAAAAAGGGGATGATGGGTGTTTTTGGTTATTTGTTGGCGATTCCCCGAAGGTAGAGTTCTTGTCTCTTTACGCCAACCGAATACGAGTGATATATGGTCAATTGAGATTGTGCCAATGATTATGAGTTTGATCTTGTTCGATCGTATGTTACGGTATGGGGGATAGACCGGCTATGCTGAATTGATGAGTGTTATATGCGTGTATCTTTTTTCAGAAGAGGCGGATCCCCCTGATATGTCTTACGTCTCCCTTTTTATAAGGGAGGCTCGACTTGGAGAGGAAGCCGAGATTTAGGGTTTTTTTTGATAAAGGGCCAGGAATCTAATATCCATATTTGCCGGCCCAATTTGATAAAACAAATTCCGATTTTATAGGGAACAATTCTTATCTTTTCCGTCTTCAGCACAATCCTTCGTTACAGAGAGTCTTCGTATTGTACTGTGCTACTGTTCTCTCTTCGTACCGCAGGAGGGATATGTCATCAAGCCCCCCAGTCCAAGGGAATGTTTTTTGCCAAATAAGCATTGTCTTGGACTATTCCTGTGATTTTACTAATTCTGGAGGATGTACTTTGATAAATAGAGTCAAAAAGTCTTGTTTGTCAGTACGCGTATCTCGAAGCATTCTTATCAACGGTTGGGCTTTTATTTTTCCACCTATATATAAAATTTCTCTCCACCTTTCAATTTCATCATTATATCTCTGCGACTTGTCCCATCAATTTGTAGGTCTTCTTTTGCCGTTGTTACCTACTTTTCTTGTTTGATATATCTTGTCATTCTCCAGATCTTCCATTGCCTTTATCGAAAAATGGCACCAAAAAGAAATATTGCTGATATTGGTTCCTCTGTCGCCCCCCTGGATAATTTGGCTGTGAAGAAGGGAAAAGGTCTTGCTGATCCGCCCCTTGTTTCTTTTTCCGGCAACACCGCTCATAAATTTATGGAGGAAGAGTTGCTTTCAGAGGATATGAGCGAGCGGAAGAACCTCTTGATCAAGGGGTTATGTCGAGAATATGAATACTCTCAGGACATGTTGAAGGAGTCGAACCTTACGGTTGGGGATTTACTGGATAGGATTGCTGCTCTGGAAAAACGGTTGATGGAGCAAGATGTGGAGGTGAAGGCTCTTCGCACAGGTTTGGGGAGGCGTCATGATGAGCTTTTGCAGAAGGATCTCGAGAATGTGGAACTCCGGGAGGAGGTAAGGGTTTTTGTGAAGAAGGTAATACCTCACGTATGCGAGACTCTTGCTACTGGTCCACAGGTGGTTGATTTGATTGATGCCATTGCGAATTCTTCCAAGAAGAAGGGTAAACTGTCTGCCACCCATTCCGAGCAATCTCCCGAGTATATGGAGGCAAAGGAAATGTTTGACCAAGCTATTTTGAAACTGGCAAGTTATCATAGTAATTATATTTATGATATTACCCATCTTCGTAACTCCGGGGCCTATGACTTTTTAGTCGTGAAACCCCGTTTTGATTAGTTCTTATTTTCAAACTATTTATTTATGGAATTTCATGTATCAGACTTTATCGTCCTTATTGTATTCCATATTTTGGTGCATATATTTGCGTATATTGGGTCATCTGTTCAGGCGTCCCTGCCAGCTTATTCCCTTTTTGAGGTTGCTACCCTTTATGTTAAGACAATGAGTCTCTTGATTAATGCATTATCCCTCATGGGGCGTACTGCTTACTGTTAAATATTCGAGGCATATGGCCTTATAAGACTATTTGGTCTTATATTGATTTATTGAAGACTATTGGTCTTTTTTTTAAGACTATTGGTCTTTTGTGAGACTATTGGTCTTTTGTGATGTGATATCCCTCGTAAGGGCTTTTTATTTTATTAAATACTTCAAAAAGCATTCTAGCTTATACATATTACTAGAAAGGAGAGAAAACTTAACAATAGAATTTTCGCAAGTTTGAACTGTTCCAAGTCCTGTCGACTCGGAGCCCCTTCGGGAGTTTCGAGCTTGTATGCTCCATTCCCGAAGGATGCCTGTACTCGGTATGGGCCTTACCATGCGGACCCAACTTCCCTGTGTACTCTTTCTCACTTGCGCTGTTTAACCGTAACACATAGTCTCCTGTTTTGAAAGTTGTGGGATTTACTCTTTTATTGTAGTATCCTTCAATTTTCTTTTTAAAGGCGGCCTCTCTGATGGCTGCGATCTCTCTTCGTTCTTCCAGTAAGTCCAAGT
The DNA here is from genome assembly GCA_034093135.1 of Erigeron breviscapus. NCBI lineage: Eukaryota > Viridiplantae > Streptophyta > Magnoliopsida > Asterales > Asteraceae > Erigeron > Erigeron breviscapus. The sequence continues at coordinate 109,760,841 of CM067171.1, forward strand.
CTATTCTTAATTCCTCTGAATTTCCTTCGGTATTTTGCACTATATAGGTGGAGACCTGGAACTCTACTGGTGCTACGGCCTCCGTTCCGAACGCTAAGCTGAACGGAGTTTCTCCGTTGCTTCGCTTTGGTGTTGTCCTGTTAGCCCAAAGGACCAATGGTAACTCATCTATCCACCCTTTGTGGCTTCGCCCCAGCCGTTTTTCTATCCCTTTGATTATTTCTCTGTTGGTTACCTCCACCTGTCCGTTTCCTTGAGGGTGGTAGACGGATGTGAATGATTGCTTGATTTGCAATTGTTTACAAAATTCGGGGAAGACTCCTTTTGCGAATTGTGGTCCGTTATCGGATACTATTGTGTGTGGTATCCCAAATCTGCATATGATGTGTTCCCATACGAATTTCTTTATTTGATCTCCGTTCGTCGCAGCAAGCGGCTTTGCTTCAACCCACTTAGTGAAATAATCAATGGCTACCACCAAGAATTTTTTCTTGTTTTGAGCCTCGGGAAGTGTCCCTACAAGATCGATTCCCCACTGTATGAAGGGCCATGCTGAAATAACCGAAGTCATATCATTCTTCGGTTGTCTTGGGACGTTAGCACGTAGCTGACATGCTTCACAATTCTTTAGCAGCGCTGCGGAGTCCTGATGCATGGTTGGCCAGAAATACCCTAGCCTCATTGCCTTCGTAGCGACAGACCTTGCTCCCGAATGAGCTCCGCAGATTCCTTCGTGTATCTCCCGGATAATCATTTCAGCTTGCTTGGGCCCCGCGCAACGAAGCCACGGCGTGACGAACCCTTTTTTGTATAATTTTTTGTCGAGGATTTTATATTGCGGAGCCTTAACCCTTATCTTCCGGGCTTCGTCTTTATCTGCTGGGAGTATCCCACTTATTAGGAATTCATAAATGGGAGTCATCCAGTTTTTTCCTTCCTCCTCAATAATGTCCGATATTTGTTTTTCTTCGATTGACCTTTCTTTTAAAACTTCCACTAGGACCTGTTTCCCTAGATGTCCGAACGTGAGGGAAGCTAATTTGCTCAAGGCATCCGCTTTTTTGTTTTGGTTTCTTCGAATGTGTTCTATTTCGAAGTGGCTGAAACATTCTATCAATTCCTGTACCTTCCGCAGGTAGGACTTTGTTGTGTCTTGTTTTGCCTCATATTCCCCTTTTACTTGGCATGCTACCAGTTGGGAATCAACATATACTTGGATATTTCGGATCTTCATATCCCTTGCGATCCGAAGCCCCGCTAGCAGTGCTTCATATTCGGCCTCATTATTTGTTACTTCAAATTCAAACCTTAATGCATAGGTGAATTCTTTGTTTTCTGGGCTAATTAGCATGAGGCCGGCCCCGCAGCCATCGGAGCTGGCGGCTCCGTCTGTATATAATTTCCAGGTGTTGCTTTCAACATTCCCTATTACTTCCAGCGACACAGAATGTGTCATCGAATTCTCTTCTTCGTGGACTTCACTAATGAAATCGGCCAACACCTGTCCTTTAATTGCATGTCTGGCTCTGAACTCTATGTCGTGCTCCCCTAGCTCGATGGCCCATTTAGCCACCCTTCCTGACTTTTCTAGTTTCAACAGTATTTGTCTTATTGGTTTATCAGATAGCACGACAATAGGGTGTGCTTGGAAGTACCTTCGTAACCTTCGTGCTGCGTGAACCAGCGCTAGGGTGAGTTTTTCTAATTCTGGATAGTTGGCTTCTGCGCCCTGCAAAACTCTGCTTACGAAGTAGATTGGTATTTGCTGCCTGTCCCTTTCGGCCACTAACACTGCGCTGACGCATTCAGGCGAAGCTGCCAGATATACGAAAAGCGTTTCTTTTGGTTTTGGGGCTGTCAGCGTAGGTAGGTCTGCGATGTATTCCTTCATTTGCTCCAGAGCTTTATTCGCTTCATCCGTCCATGCAAAATCCTTATTCTTGACGCAGCCTTTCAATATTTTGAAGAAGGGGAGCTGTTTGTCAGCTCCTCGAGAAAGAAAACGGCTTAGCGCGGCAAGTTTTCCATTCAAGCTTTGGGCTTCCTTGATCGTCCTTGGTGCTGAGATTTGTTTTAACTTGTTCACCTTAGAGGGATTCGCATGTATACCTTTATTGCTGATATAATATCCCAAGAATTTTCCTTCTTCTACACCAAAGGAGCATTTTTTAGGATTGAGCTTCATGTTTATTCTTCGGAGATTTCCGAAGGTTTCTCGAATGTCTTCTATGAGGCCTTCTTCGTCTCTGCTTTTGATGACCATGTCATCCACATATGCCTCCAGATTCCTTCCTATTTGCGTGGCGAATGCCTTGTCAATTAACCTTTGGTACGTAGCCCCCGCGTTCTTCAGGCCGAACGACATTTTCCGGTAGCAGTAAGTTCCGTTGCTTGTGTAAAATGCTGTCTTATCTTCGTCCTCTTCCGCCATCTGGATTTGATGGTACCCTTTGTATGCGTCTAAGAAACACTTCAGTTTGTGTTCCGTTAGCGATTCCACCTTCCAATCAATCTCAGGTAGGGGGTAGCAGTCTTTTGGACATGCCTTATTTATATTTGTGAAGTCGACACACATTCGCCACCCCCCATCTCCTTTCTTTACCATCACCGGGTTAGCGATCCAAATCGGGTAGGCAGATTCTCTTATTATCCCGGCTTTCAGTAGTTCCTCTACTTCTTTCCTAGCAGCCTCGTCTCTATCAGCGGAGAGGCTACATTTTTTCTGGTGAACCGGCTCTACATGTTTTCGTTCGTTCAAACGGTGTTCCGTCACGAAGGGTCTTCCTTCCAGTGTGAGGATCCTAGGGACCCCAATCATATCCTTGTACTCCCATGCGAAAATATCCTTGTTTGACTGTAGTAGCTTCCGGAGCTTATATTTACACTCATCTGAGAGGTGGATACCTACAGAGACCGTCTGGTCTGGAAAGTCTGAGTTGACCACGATCTGCGTTGTATCCTCTTCTCCCTGCGGTTCCTTCGGAGCGGAGTAACTTCCTTCTTCTATTCTCTTTACATCGTTGATTTGTTTCGTTGGCTCATAGGATGAGCAGATCGAGCCTATCCCCGTTTCGGATCGAAAATTGACAAGCCTATGGATCACTGAGGGTACTATCTCCATCCGCTGCATCGCAGCTCTTCCCAAAAGAATGTTATAGGGCGAAGGAGATCGTACTATCGAGAGGTCTAAGGTTTCAGTCCTCTCGTGTATTCCATCAATGATAGTGATGTCTAGGTCAATTTCTCCCAGCGGCCATGCATGCTCTCCCGAAAAGCCAACTAAGGGACCCCGGGAATCCGATTTTCGAGCTCGTAGGGCGTCTGGTAATTTGAGGAAGCAATGTTCGAAGATGATATCGCATTCGCTTCCGCTATCTACGTAGACTCGTCGTACCTCGATATTAAATATCGTGGCTTGGATAATGAGGGGGTCATTGGAAGGCTTATTTTCCCCCAAAGGAGGGAAATAAAAACCTTCTGGTTTAACCCTAGTAGGATCTGAGTGATTGTTTGTCATTCGATTGATCGTCATAGCAGGCCTCTTGTTTTTCAGAGGTCTGTTCTTGTTTTTCTTCACCATTCTTTGCGGTGTGAGTGCACAAAAATCTTCGTCGCGGGTTTTTGGTTTTGAGTTTGGTCCCACGGATGGCGCCAAATGATTGTACACCAAACCGATATTAGGTTTAGAAAAAGGGGATGATGGGTGTTTTTGGTTATTTGTTGGCGATTCCCCGAAGGTAGAGTTCTTGTCTCTTTACGCCAACCGAATACGAGTGATATATGGTCAATTGAGATTGTGCCAATGATTATGAGTTTGATCTTGTTCGATCGTATGTTACGGTATGGGGGATAGACCGGCTATGCTGAATTGATGAGTGTTATATGCGTGTATCATTTTTCAGAAGAGGCGGATCCCCCTGATATGTCTTACGTCTCCCTTTTTATAAGGGAGGCTCGACTTGGAGAGGAAGCCGAGATTTAGGGTTTTTTTGATAAAGGGCCAGGAATCTAATATCCATATTTGCCGGCCCAATTTGATAAAACAAATTCCGATTTTATAGGGAACAATTCTTATCTTTTCCGTCTTCAGCACAATCCTTCGTTACAGAGAGTCTTCGTATTGTACTGTGCTACTGTTCTCTCTTCGTACCGCAGGAGGGATATGTCATCAATGTATACGGCTCTTTCGTTCATGGGTCAAACAGAGTGTGATGAGGAGGAAAAGAGGTTCATCAAGAAAGCGAATAGGATAGGCTTAAGTAGGATGCCTAGCCTTTGAGATAAAGTGCGTTAGGATGGGTTGGGGAGTGAGTGAGAGTGTGATTTAAGGCTTGATTAATTGTGTGATAATGTAGCTAATTGAAGTATGGCCTTGGTGTATGTAGTCTCACTTTAACTCTTGCTAACCATCGCCGTTGCCTTGTAGAAAGAATGGCACACACTAGAGCTAATAGTCACAGAGGAGGAGCAGTTCCTAGCGGTGTTCCTCCTAATGGAAACGGAGCTGGAAATGAAGTTGAGCAAAGGCCACCCCGTGTGCAAAATCGACGTCTTGGTGATCCGCCAACCGCATCCGAAATTGATAGGGCAAATCCGGTAATTGAGCAGATTCCAACTCAAGCAGAAATGTTGGAAGAACTGAGGGTTATTCGAGCTCGTTTAAACAGGACTGAAGAAGAGTTGGCTCGAGTAAGGGCAGAAAGAGATGCTGAAAGGAATGGGAGTGAACAAAGGGGTGAGCATTCGGATGGGAATTACTCTAATCCCTCCCAAAGTGCTGAACCATCAATGGTGAGATCACAACATGCTCATGAGAATGTTATTGCAGCAGTAGGTGTTAATGGGGTGAATGGTGGTGGACCTAGAGTTGTGAATGCACCTCGCATTAGCAACTTTAAATATGAGAGCTTTCAGAAATGTGGTGCCAAGGAGTTTGATGGTACCCAAAATGCAGTGGGTGCCATGGAGTGGATTGAAGATATTGAGGTAGTATTTACATCTTGTTACTGTCCTGAT
>CM067171.1:109766856-109784356 GCA_034093135.1 Erigeron breviscapus
AATCTTCAATGAATCGGAAGATGTTGAAATCTTGAATTGATCCTTGAAGGTGTTCCTTGAAGTGCAGCTCTTAGAAAGAAGATTTGATAATTTGGGAATTAGGTTTCTAAAACTATTTATACCCCCTTTAATCTGATGCAAAAACTGCCAAAAACCTTTCAGTCCCGCACTCTCACTGCGGCGCAGTGGGCAAATGAACATCCCACTGCGTCGCAGTGCTTTTATACTGCCCATTTGTGCTTGTTTGTCAAGGCTGACTGCGGCGCAGTGGGCAAATGCACATCCCACTGCGTCGCAGTGCTTATACACTGGTCGTATCCACGCTTTTCAATCCTCTGACTGCGGCGCAGTGGCTAGGTGTGGTTGCCACTGCGGCGCAGTACAAATACACTGGTCATGATGCACCTTTCTTTGAGATGACTGCGGCGCAGTGGGCTTGTTACTGCCACTGCGTCGCAGTGTAATATTACTGAACCAAAGGCTACATCAACATATGAAGACTTGCATATTTTTTCTATCTCTTTTCATCTTAACGACTCTCGAACTCTCCAATCAACTTCATGACCTCAAAATTACTCGAATTTACACCAAACGGACACGTCACCTGTTTAGAACCTGAAACCACTAACAAAACCCATAAACGCGCCAAATGCCAGCAAAATCGACTAAAAACATATAATAAAAAGGCCAATAACGATGTGGGGGATGGGTATAAATTGGTCACATCAGGACATGTTGGATTGTTGAGACGGTTATCACATTGATTGACTTGGTTTATGTTTGTTAAATATTTCGTTAATATTAGGATTTGACGTACATACATGATAGTCGGTTATACCTTCATTGGGTTTTAGATGTGGTGGGAAGGTTGCGGGTGACCCTATATATAAGCATCTGGGACTCAAAGGAAGTAGAATCCTCTTAAGTGTATGTACGTATAGTTGGTTTAAGTTGAAATTATTGATTTATGATCGGTGATTATTGATTGTTGGTTCACGTTCGTTGAGTTCATCGTGTATTGATTGTTGGTTCATGACTGATGCATTTACATTTGATTGTAAGCATTGCATACATTGTTGATGACCCTCGGCAGGGGATTGCCGACATCCTGGTGTATAGATGTATGCACCCATTTTGGATGTAGTTCCTGACTCCGAGTATATAGACATATATATCTCGATGATTTTGAGATACAGCCTTGTTCATTGTGATGACAGAAGGGTATCGTTGCATTGGTGACTGGCGTTCACGCATAAGATAGGCATGTTGACTTATTTATGCATTTGGTACTTGCATGTGATATTTATATCATTGAGCATTCATTTACACGCATTTTCGTACTTATGAATCTTGTTGATTGGATATTGTTGTGTTACTTAGAGGCTCACTGTAAGTCACGTCTAGCCTCTACTTGTACATTATGATTAATGTTTATGGTTCCTTGTGGACCATTACTACGAACTCACCAACCTTGTGTTGACTATGCTTAGTACACTTTTCAGGTAATCAGGTTATCCCTGGGCGTGGAGTATAGTGGTTTGCTTGCTGTTTAACCCGGGCTTTGGACTTGATGAATCAAGGATTCATAGACCTTTCTTTTGCATTACTTAGGATCGATTTGCCATCATCCGGATGTTCTTTTGTAACTTTGATGGTTATTTGCTCCTTATGTATTTTGGGTACTTGTGTCGTTTTGTAATGGATTCACTGAATCTTTATTTGCATTTAGTTTGTTCTATCGTAATTCCACCTGGTGCTATATGATTTCCGTGATATTTCGAGCCTCGGCTTGGGGTGTTACAGAATGGTGGCCCATGCGTGGATCTAGCAGAAACAAATTAGGATTGTTTCAGATCACAAAGTGGGTGGAGAGTCACAATTGCTATGGAGAAGTGACTAATAACAACAACCGATGTATGACAGCAAGTATGATAGCTTCTAAAATTTTGGACCAGGTGCGGGAGGATTTAACTTATAAAGTCAGACACATCCAGGCGCAAGTAAAAACAACTTTCAATGTCGATGTGAGCTACGCCAAGGCATGGAATTCAAGAAGGATAGCAATTGAAAGGTTGTATGAAACTTGGCCTAGTAACTTTGATGCATTGCCCAAGTATATTGCTGAATTACAACGTGCTAATCCAGACACTGTTGTAGAATGACTCCATTCTCCAACCAGTTCAAGCCATATACAAACATTCAAGTTTGTATTTTGGGCATTTGGACCGACAATTAAGGCATTCCAACGTTGTATTCCAGTGATCTTTGTCGATGGCACTCATTTGAAAGGCAGCTACAACGGTAAGTTTCTAACTGTAGTGACGAAGAACGCCAATGGACAATTATTGCCTGTCGCTTATGCCTTGGTTGATGAAGAGTCTAACGAAAGTTGGGGATGGTTTTTAAATCTCTTTCAAGAGCATGTCGGATCGCAGCGGCAGGGTGATTTGTGTATCATTTCAGACCGTCACCAAGGCATAATTAATGCAGTGAACGAAATTGGGTGGCATCATAGGTATTGTTTGAGGCACGTTTGTAGCAATGTCAACTCGCACTTCAAGGACAAGAGAATCAAAAACTTGGCTTGGGTTATCGGTTCCACATCCCAACAATCCAAGTATTCTTGGGTGGTGGATGTAGTCAGAGGTGAAGCAGAGGGGGTTTGGCCGTATTTGAGAAACATTGGTTTGGATAAGTGGACTCTAAAGCACGACTCGGGACTTCGTCGTTGGGGTAACTTAACGACAAACGTTACCGAATGCCAAAACAATATCCTTGTAAAGGCTCGTATGCTACCTATTAGAGCTTTAATTGAGTCGACTTTTACTTGGACAAGAGACCATTTTGTCAAGCAATACTGGAAGGCCACCAATTGGAACCCACCACTAGCTCGCAAAATGTGGGAGGTTTTTCAGATGCGTGAAAGAGCCTCAACAAGCCATAGGGTGGAAGTTTATGATGAACGAACAGGAAATTACACGGTCAGAACAAACCAAAGAAATGCACAAGGCGAGTACACATACAATGTTGTCATGGCGGAGAATAGGAAAAAATGCTCTTGTGGAGCTTGGCAGCATCAAAGGTTTCCATGTTCTCATGCCATTGCTGTTTGCGGATATAGACAGGAGAGAGCTGCTAATCTTCCTAGTAAGAGGTACACAACTAGGACGTGGATAAATCAGTATAATTTTGCACTTGCTCCCCTTCGAGACGTGCATTACTGGGCGGAGGTAGATTGGAAGATCCAAGGAGACCCGGGAAAACTGGTCACGCATAGGGGTAGGAGACGCACCAGACGGTACAGGAACGAGATGGATGAGAGTTCTACCAGCAGATCTTCAACCTCAAGACAACAAGCTAGATGTGGCATTTGCAACGGATTGGGTCATAATAGGAAAACATGCCCTCAACTTTGAATATGGCAATAATCTTGTCGCTTATCTGTTTGCGTTTTTTGTGTGTTGTTTTAATCCGTTTTTTCCTTAATTCCTAAGTGTTTTCATGTAACATGGCAACTTTCAATATGAATTTTATGTTTGTTTTTTTTATTAGGTATGTTTGTCACTTTATATTAAAAACGATTGAAAACAACTTACTTTATTGAAAACAGAAACGATTACATAAAAACGATTACATAAATAAGTCATAATCCGAATTAACAAAACGGGAATCAGTGGAGTCAAATGAACTATCACCATCATTACGGTGAATGTATTCACCGGGCTCATAGGCTGGGGTTGCAGCTTCAGGGTTTCCTGTTACGTATTCCTCTCCCGGGTCAGTCACGTAACCATCAGGGCGACTACCAACTGAGCGAAATTCACCACTAAAGGTATACGCGTGCTGAATCGTGCTCCTAATTGAGGACTCGGCAAAAGTAAGATGGTTAATGGTTAATTGCAACCATTGGACCTTCTGCTGCAGGTAGGCCTCGTACCTCCTGTCTATTTTGGTCGGTTGGACCACTGTTGCACGTTCTGCAATCTCAGCCTCATATTCCGACTTTCTCGCCTTCAAATGATCAATTAAAGCTGTCACCGCATTTTTACGCTCGCTATCATCACTCATGTGATTCCAAATGTTGTTTGAGGCTCCAAACCGTGTGATATTTGGGAATGAATCACCACCAGAAGATGATTGACCTGCCATTTTTTTAGATATGTTTTTTTAAATTTTCGTTGCTGTAATTTTTTTTAATGCTCAGAATGACCTATGTTCGTATATATATATATATCAAAGTTTGTGGGAAACACTTAGATCATCAGATGCTCGACTGTTTTTTTTTTGTCTTTTACCTCGAACCCGGTAATGGAAAAACCGGGTTCGCAGTCATACATCACATCAACAGTACAATGCTCTGCACGTTTACTGTGTTCTGAAAAGTACTGTACATAGCCTGAAACCGGTATTTGAAATACCGGCTTCAAATCAGTTTGTGCGAACCCGGTAATTGAAAAACCGGGTTCGAGCTTAATATTTGAAACCGGTATTTCAAATACCGGTTTACCCGGTTCCACAAATTTTTTTTTTCGAAAACTTGTTTGACAAAACACCCTTGAAAAACGACCGTTTCAAAAAAAATTTCTTAAATGTTATATGTGATTATGTGAATGGAATGCATGTTCTTTCTTTATTATTTACATCTTAAATGTTGTATGTGAATGCAATTCATGTTCTTTCATTATTATTTACATCTTAAATGTGTATGTGAATGCAATGTCATGTTCTTTCTTTATTATTTACAACTAAAATACTACATGTGAATGCAATGAATTCTTTCTTGTTGACCCTACCACCAGATCAGCAATATGCATTGTACCCGAGACTCAGTCAATGTTACACAACACACCACACATTAATTAAGTCTTTTTCCCCTCAAGTACTAAATATCAAGGAAGCTTCATGCAAGCCTTTATTGGCTTATAAGCTTAATAACCAAGATGGTATCTCTTTTGCAAGGTATGCATTTCTATGTTTTTCTTTAATTTCTTCTGTAGTACGGTTTTAATCTTTCAAATGCTTATCTGAATTGCTATATATTTATATATATATATATATATATACATTAAATTATATATTCTAAACATATATAATCAAGTAGGGATTATTCATAAAACTATGCATGTATATATATATATATATATATATATATATATATATATATATATATATATATATATATATATATATATATATATATATATATATATATATATATATATATATATATATATATATATATATATATATATATATATATATATATATATATATATATATATATATATATATATATATATATATATATATATATATATATATATATATATATATATATATATATATATATATATATATATATATATATATATATATATATATATATATATATATATATATATATATATATATATATATATATATATATATATATATATATATATATATATATATATATATATATATATATATATATATATATATATATATATATATATATATATATATATATATATATATATATATATATATATATATATATATATATATATATATATATATATATATATATATATATATATATATATATATATATATATATATATATATATATATATATATATATATATATATATATATATATATATATATATATATATATATATATATATATATATATATATATATATATATATATATATATATATATATATATATATATATATATATATATATATATATATATATATATATATATATATATATATATATATATATATATATATATATATATATATATATATATATATCATTTTTATATTGTTATAATATATATATATATATATATTTCTCAATTATATAGATATATATATATATATAGAATATAGATATAGATATAGATTATATATTGCTATATATGCATCCACGGTTTGTATCTAATTTCGAGTTTTGGATATACCACACACATGTTTATATATATATATATATATATATATATATATATATATATATATATATATATATATATATATATATATATATATATATATATATATATATATATATATATATATATATATATATATATATATATATATATATATATATATATATATATATATATATATATATATATATATATATATATATATATATATATATATATATATATATATATATATATATATATATATATATATATATATATATATATATATATATATATATATATATATATATATATATATATATATATATATATATATATATATATATATATATATATATATATATATATAATTTAAGAGTGGTCCTAAAATAACTTCCATATATATATATATATATATATTTCTCAATATATATATATATTTCTCAATTCCTAAGACACCCTATATACAAATTATATAGGAGAATGATTATTAACAAGTTCCATTTGAATTCGTGTGTTGTATATGATAATATATCTTGTCTTGTCCATTCTTTCTATATTGGGTAGTTTTGTTTGAATTCATGCAAGGGAGATTGAGGGATTCGGAGACTCCTACGTGTGTTTTTCGTGGGGAAAGGAGTCTTGGTTAATGCACCAAAAAAAGCATAAGAGGTAAGACAAAATCAATTAATAATTGATGCACTTATACAAGTACTGAATTAGCGATCACATATATAAGATGCAAATTACAAATAGGGTTGGTCCGGTTGGATCAAGTGAAAAACCCGTTTTTTTTTAGACACAAGTTAAGGGTTCGATCTCACCACTTGCAAACTGGTTGGACTTTCTTCTGAAAGTAGCTTTTCTAGCTTCGGATAGGGGTAAAATTGTTCACATATGATCACATCCCCTACCTCGTGGAATACATGATTGGGTATGAAAAAAAATATATAACATGCAATGATGCAAATTGAGTTAGTTTATTTGAAACCCGAATAATGATAACATCTCTTGATGATGACTTAAAAATATAGTGAAAAGTATTGGCAACCCATGTCTTAGAAACACCTCTAGGAGCCATTCCATTAGCTAGGTGGTATTGTGGTAGGGGCTCTTGTCTCTGGAGAAAAGGTCCAGGGTTTGATTTATGATATTGGTGCATCTAGAAGTTTATTGGAATAGTTTAAAATTGGAGTTAGAAGTAGGAGTGCGAGTAGGACTAGACTTAATATAGTGAAAAGTATTGGCAACCCATGTCTTAGAAACACCTCTAGGAGCCATTCCATTAGCTAGGTGGTATTGTGGTAGGGGCTCTTGTCTCTGGAGAAAAGGTCCAGGGTTTGATTTATGATATTGGTGCATCTAGAAGTTTATTGGAATAGTTTAAAATTGGAGTTAGAAGTAGGAGTGCGAGTAGGACTAGACTTAATATAGTGAAAAGTATTGGCAACCCATGTCTTAGAAACACCTCTAGGAGCCATTCCATTAGCTAGGTGGTATTGTGGTAGGGGCTCTTGTCTCTGGAGAAAAGGTCCAGGGTTTGATTTATGATATTGGTGCATCTAGAAGTTTATTGGAATAGTTTAAAATTGGAGTTAGAAGTAGGAGTGCGAGTAGGACTAGACTTGCGAGCCTATCAAAAAACACCTCTAGCCTTTCAAAAAACACTTTTTTTTGGATGTCATAAAATCTCCCATCATTCAATGGATTTAATGGTGTAATTCTACTTTCTAGTTTTATTTTAGTATGTAATCTGCTGCACTTATTGTCTTGAAGTTTGCTTGTTGTTTGCTAGCTCTTCTCTCTGTATAACAAAAGTCGATTTATAAAAAAATATATAACATGCAATGATGCAAATTGAGTTAGTTTATTTGAAACCCGAATAATGATAATCTGGGTATTGGGTTGATCATGATATAGCTTAACCCATTACTCGAACGCAAACCACAAAGGACTAGCCTAGTGGTTGGAGCTGGCTTGGGAATTCCAGTGGAGATTTAGGTTCTATAATCATAAGTTACAACTCTGGGTTAGTCCTCACCAAGTGGTGGATCTAGGAGAAGGCGTTAGCGGGGGGCATAAAGACATGAAGAAAATGCTTGGTGCATGTCATATTCTGGCCAAATGAATTTGGGTCAAAAAGAGTTGGGCCGACTGTTAAAATCCACTCATATTTTCAAGCAATAGCTCATTTTCAAATGTGATAGTTTACTTAACTCGTAAATTGAGGGATCTTGATATTAAATATAATCAGATTGCCGTTGGGTTATTTTGCTATTATAATGTGGTGAAAAACTAGAAGTACGTTTTTTAAATACACTTTATTTTGTTTTTATTTGGCTCAACACAATAGAGGGAGATAAAAGTGAGTTTGTAGAATCCCACATCAATGCATCATTCTTAAAACGTTCAGCAGTGAAGGAGGCAAGAAGATAGTTGAAATAACTCTTAAAAAATTATTTAGAGCAGAAGTATATGATATGATAATTACATATAGAGATGTATGATATGTTTTAGATAATAATTACTCGTAATATTTTTGTAACACTCAAAAGCCATATGGTCTAAGCTCAACATCTCTTGATGATGACTTAAAAATATAGTGAAAAGTATTGGCAACCCATGTCTTAGAAACACCTCTAGGAGCCATTCCATTAGCTAGGTGGTATTGTGGTAGGGGCTCTTGTCTCTGGAGAAAAGGTCCAGGGTTTGATTTATGATATTGGTGCATCTAGAAGTTTATTGGAATAGTTTAAAATTGGAGTTAGAAGTAGGAGTGCGAGTAGGACTAGACTTGCGAGCCTATCAAAAAACACCTCTAGCCTTTCAAAAAACACTTTTTTTTGGATGTCATAAAATCTCCCATCATTCAATGGATTTAATGGTGTAATTCTACTTTCTAGTTTTATTTTAGTATGTAATCTGCTGCACTTATTGTCTTGAAGTTTGCTTGTTGTTTGCTAGCTCTTCTCTCTGTATAACAAAAGTCGATTTATAAAAAAATATTAACATATGACATTGATCAGAGAAGTAAAAAAAAAAAACACTTGTACTAAGAGCAAAAAATACAAGAAACTCAAAATGTACAAGACGCTTTTAGTCACTAAAGTTCATTACCACTAGCAACTAAATTTCATTCAAATAGCACAAGTCTAGATAAACCATAATATGCATTTCCCAAGCCAATCAACCACCCATGACACCGTCCCAGCTCCTACACAAAAAGTCCATAGCTTCCAGTTCATTCTTGCACCATATCCAATGCTCTCTTCAACCATCACAAAAATGACATATGAAACTATAAAAAAAGCAATAGCAACCCAAAATATTATATGTAGATGAATGCCTCTAAAAAAGTTCTTCTTTTCTAGCTCCCTTGCATTAAATTGATTGAAGAACTGACAGGAGATAAAAATGCAAGAAACCACGGCTTTCGTATACTCACTTGTAACCCAAATTTTAGATCCTTTGAGATGAATAATCAATGTACAGATACCCTGATACATAATCTGGACTAGTATGTTTCTGACAACTTGTGCAGTTATAATTGACGTTTTACAACTAAGTGGAACCAAGCTTAGCGGTTTGTCTTTTGATATCTTTGTTAGCAGTGCCAAACCACCAAGAAAAGTCACAGCCATGTTTACCCATACCAGCTGTACTATTGTTAAAGAAGCATCGCCAGTAGCTGCTGTCTCAATGAAGCTTATCAATGTGCTGCTACTGGTCGTAGTTAGAACAAGCTGGAGAAACCTTTGAATGTTGTGGTACATGCATTTTCCAGAATCGACCATACTCATCAAGTCGGTGAAACTACCATCCCATATGATGATATCACAACTTTCTCTCGCCTTTATAGAGCTCCATGTCCCCATAGCTATTCCTATGTCAGCTGCTCTTAGTGCCGGGGCTTCATCTGTTCGCTGTCCAAGAAATGCAACAACTTCACCTTTTTCCCTCAAAGTCTCAACAAAGCGTAATTTATCAGATGGAGTTGCCTCTCCCAGAACACAAATCTTATCTACTTTATTGAGTCTCTCCTCATCGGTGTAGTTCCTGAACTCTTCACCTGTAATCACCAAGTCATTCGAATCAGAGTTGGCTATAACTCCACATTGTTGGGCAATATTTTCCAGAACAGGAACCTTTTTGCTTGACATTATAACAGTTTTGATTCCACAGTCTCTATATGCCTTGACATCTGCTTTTGTGGCTTCCATGTTCTTGTTTTTCAGGCCTAGCAATGCTACTACAACCAAGTTATCTGCATCTGGTGTATGGATATCTGTATTCTTGCAAGCAAAAGCAATCGTCCTTAATTGTTTGCGCATCATATTCTCATTAGCCAGCTTAAAGGATTTTTTTTCTTCATCATTCATGGGGACTTTCTCCCCTTGAATATTATAGTAATGTGTGCACTTGCTCAGAATTTCATTCACTGATCCATTCAAATGCCGGACCTTCATATCCTCAGTTTCATCTATTCTACTCATCAAAACACAAGTTTCTTCAAACAAATTCCCGTTGTTTCTCTCTAGACTTTCACATCTACGTGTCACTCTTTCGTTGTTATATCCTAACTTATGATTAGCCCATTTGAGAAATGATTCTTCCTTGGCTCTTTCTATACCATCGCATAGTGCTTCAACAACGTTGGGGGACATTGTAGTACACCCGCTGATATATTCCCCCGCAATAAAGAGCTTTTCGACTTCCATTTTATCCTCAGAAAAATCGCCAAACGCATCAGTGCACATTGTTGTAACTGATGCCATCTTCACAAGACATTGAGAATTTTGTTCAGTAGCTTTGCCGCATAGGGTCTCATCATTCCAGTAATAAATTGCAAGTGAAACAACAAAAGGTACGCCTTCTGTTAATCCAACCAGCGACACACTTAGCAACTTTACCAAGGATCTTGTTGTATACTTGGATTCTTTAATGATCTTCTTAAACGCATTTGCAAAAGTTCCCACTGCAGTTGGTTCTGCCGCTGATTCCATTTTATAACCATTCTCGTCGTCTATTTTTCCAGCAATATACCTGAAGAGTAAAACTACAATGATGATGATACTGATAATGAGCCCTGTATAGTGCATGCAAGTGTTCAATTTGTCGATGTGGCTTTCTAATTTGGACTTTGTCTTTATATATGTGACTTTATTGTTCATCATCTCACTCCATTCTGTGTCCATATAGGTGGATGTCACGACCATCCGAGCCTCTCCATTTATCACTCTCTCACCATATGACAAAAAGGGGTTCTGCTCATCAATTAGATAAGATTCAGACCCATAATCCAGTTCTAAGGCTTGACCTTGTATGAACAAGCCATCACCTGGGACTTGACAACCGATTTTCAGTAAAACAATATCACCGTGAACAAGCATTGATTCACATATATGTTTAGTTTCACCTCCCCTTATCACCCTGACTTCTGGCATTCTCACTTCAGTAAATCTGAGCTTCTTGTTTGCGCTTCTTTCTTGCCTGTACTTGCGCATAGAACCAGAAAAAACTAGAAGGATGATTGCTATGAGTACAACTACGCCATCATACCAACCATTCTCTAGACCATCTTCGTAGATCCCAATTACAAGTGACAGGGCTACAATAAGTGAAAGGAGGAGGATAGTTTTGTTCAAGAGCTCTGCCCAGACAAAATGTAAGATCGTGTGTGTAGGGACTGGACTTAGGGAGGATGTCTGTAGTCGACTGTTAATAACATCATTTTCTAATATTCCTTGGTCCAAATCTGTACCTAGTGCAATTGCAACTCCCCTTAAACCTCCGTTTTCTTGAAGGGTCTTCAAATCCTTCTGGCGTACAATCTCTAAGATGGTTTTTTTATCGCTACGCTGCAATTGATCGATATCTATGTGGTGCTCGGGTGGCGATGCTACACCATTACTTGCTTGAGCAACTTCTGATGCCTGGTAAAGATTAAGAGTACATATATTATCAATTCTTGAATAACATATTAGATGAATAGATGAGTAATTAATCCAGTACTAATACATAAAATGCGCTAGGGGAGAACTCTTACTCTTTCAGTTGCACCAGATTTGCCATGATGAACATTATCACTAGCTTTTGATGTTGCATGTGCATTGGAGACCGGGGTTGAAGGGAGGACATCAGTAAGTGTCGTTATTTCCTTTCTTGAATGCCGAGTGTTATTTACAACCTCAAGCAATAACGGGGTAGTTTGATCTGCAAGGATTAAATCAGCCTCTCCTTTTTCCTCGATTATAGCCTGTACATTATGAATTATATTAGCACACATGTATCTACTTTGAACAAATTGCCACCCATATATTTGAAATTACATGCATCTGTGAACCAGAAGATGAACCTTTTAATTTCTGAATGGCTTGATTTCAAGTAAGCTTTATGAGATGTCTAATTTAAGTTATCTAAAAACGGACTCTCAACCCATTTTTCTTTGGCAAATTAACTAAAGGATATATTTATATTAGGGAGTTATGGAAATTAAGAAATACGTTGGTTTTCCAGATTAAGTAACTTCATGGCACATTTCTTGGGATATCTCATGCATCTATCTAGCTTGATTGCAAAGGATGAAAGACTAGGCGTAAAACGGCAGTTGGTGCCGGCATTTTACTTGCAACACGCCAAAGTCTTGGCATGTTGCCATTACGGTCAACGACGCGTTGGCTGGCTTGTTCGTCCAATTTGCTGGCAATGGCGGTGCGTTTTTGGCGTGTTGGTATTCTTTTTCAACTTTTAATGTAGGTTTAAAGTTGATGTTCAGCAGATTGACTATATATATATATATATTATGATTACATTTTTGTTTAAACAAAATAAAATTTGAATAATGCTCTATTCTATGCATCTGGTCTCTCCAATGGTAGCATGTATTACTGTATATATTTTTATATATGAATTAGATATTATGTTATATTTAATTTACTAATTATGTTATATTTAATTTACTAATTATGTGCTATTTAATTTACTAATTATGTTATATTTAATTTACTAATTATGTTATATTTAATTTACTAATTATGTTATATTTAATTTACTAATTATGTTATATTTAATTTACTAATTATGTTATATTTAATTTACTAATTATGTTATTTATTTTAATAAAATAGTTATTTATTTTATAAAAAAAGTAATGTTAGTTTCTAAAAGTATGTTTTATTATTATAATTATTTTTTATAATTACATTTCATTTCAGTTTGGTCAATAAATAGAATAATCTTAAAAAAAATAAACAATTTTAAAATGACAACATCATTATTTTTCAACATCTTTTATATGTTTTGTTAAATTATGATATTATAAAATTTAACACGTAATTGATTATCTCTAATATATAAAAATAACATACATATCCTATTAATAAATTTTGATACAAAATATTTTTAATTAGTATCATCAAATCTCAACATGTCTTATTTATAACTATATATTATATTGTTAATTATAATGAAAACTTAATATGTTAACTCGTGTATTACGTGAGAAATAGCCTAGTAGATAATAAACGTAAACTTTTTTTTTTAACGGCATCATACATTAATTAATAAGAATATATTTATATTGTTGTCTGTTTGTTTATGGTGAATAGACAAAGTTGACATAAGTATTTATATTTTTAACCAATTCTTCATTTTAGACCTTGAAGTATAATTATGTTATGGCCTTATGGGGTTTTATATGTTAACGACAAGTATAAATTATTTGGGTGCATTGAAATTTTGACTTTATTATTTAAAAATTTAAAGATGGATGGAGGGTTTATGTATAAAATATTACTTTTTTATACATGTAATAATGTACCAATGACAGCTTTTAGGATTGTCATTAAAATTTTTCCTTGTGTTATTAACAAACTTGTTTAAAAATTTGTAGTTCATAGTATGTTGTAATGTCAAAATCAGGCCGGTTATGAGGAGGCTCAAATTGTGCTAAAGAACCAGACCCACTTTCCTAAAAGGCCCACAATTTTGATACTAAATTGAACCTCACATGTACACGAAGTGTTATTGCTCCATATTTATCTACTACTGAGTATTTTTAAAAGGTTACATTGTCACAGACTCATGGTCACAATTTCATTCATAACATATAACAAACTAATTAAAATCTTTGTTTTTCCTATTGTCAAAAATGTGATTATACTTTATTATCTAATTATGTATTAAGTTAGGGAAGCTATACCTTATTTAGATTTTATTGATTAAGGTTTGAATAGTTTAATATCATTGTTATACACTTTATATATATTTTAATAACTTCATGAGAGTTAATTTTTACTTTTTTAGGTATGCTTAAAAGTTATTTATCCGGCACTCAAAAACATTTAAAAATAAAATGAACAAGAGTTTATAAATTCTCAAACTGGGGCTTTTTACTTATCCGCTTTATTGTCAAAAACATGATTTACCGTCGTAATATTATGCTATTATATTTTATTATTGATTTGCTTTGTAAAGGCCCACTTTCTATGCTCGAGCCAGGCCTCGAAAACTTTTTACATTATTGAAGACAGCACTGGTCAAAATTATGAATTTATTGTAAATAAAAAATGAAGTATCTTGAAGGAAATCATGAGAAAGGTATATAACATTAATAAGATCTCTTGTGTATTGTGAACATAACATTAACCGATGAGAAAAATAATTATGAAATGTTCATTTGAAAACTAAAATTTATGTGAAAACTAGAAAACTGATCAAAACACAATGTGATCTGAATCTAACACAATGTGTTTTTATTGTGTTTTCTAAAAACACAATGTATTTTTATTGTGTTTTCTAAAAACACAATGTATTTTTATTGTGTTTTCTAAAAACACATTGTGTTAAGTTTTAAATCACAGTGTGTTTTTGATAGCGCGTGAAAATCAGAAAATTGTTCAAACACAATGTGATATGAACTTAACACAATGTGTTTTCTAAAAACACATTAAACTAACACAATGTGTCTTCTAAAAACACATTGTGTTAAATTCCAGATCACAGTGTGTTTTGACCAGTTTTCTAGTTTTCACGAAAATTTTAGTTTTTAAATGATCACAACCCTTTTTAGGGGAAAATGATAAGCCCATTTATAGTAAATAAGATAAGGATTGTGATATCTTTACGGGAAACAAATTAAGACACCCGTTTTGTCATCCAAAATTCAAAAGCGAAGTCGGGTGCATGTTGATCGAGCAAGGTAATTCACCGATTTTACAGTTTGTTACTTCAATTACTTGTTTTGAAACTTGGTTTTTACTTTAACCTCTGACCCATCGTAACTAGAATAAGTGTCTAATGTAGCACATAATTATGAAAAATCCACAAACTCATTTACATAACATAACAAATTAAGAATAAAATTAACAACTGATTGAAAGTTATTGAATATTCAGGGAAACTAAATCCAGTTTCTAGCTAGCTAGGATGAAGAATTTATATATCGGATCAAACGATCGATGTATTGAGCAGCCATCAAGTCCTTATATAATTGGTAGATTATTCGCTGACCACAATAATTCCTTTTGGATCAAAATTATGACCTTTTGAAGTTTGAAGGTTAATCTGTGCTTCATATGCATGTATCTTGTTCTCGCTATTCTGTATACGATTTCAGCCAGCTAAGTTATCTGTTAATTCATCAATACACATATTCTTGAATGTTGTTGTAGATAGAGATTTAGATATATAAATATATACATATATGTACTAGTTTTGGTAGTACCATTATGTCCTACCATTTGGTATATAAATTAAAGAAAAGGTCGGATCTACTTTGTTATAAAATAAGTTTATGGACCTAGGTTGGCTTAAAACAATTTTCAGCAAGCATTAGGAAGATTATGTTTGAACTTTTATTATCTAAAACATTTTGGACGACATACGTAAATTATATATATATATATATATATATTAATTACAATACAAAATAGGCGGCCCGTTATTTTTGCAAGAGCTCAAATATTTATTAGCCGAATATACATATATTTTATCTGACCTGCAGATTGAATTGTAATTTATAAATCAAAAGTGTTAAAAAGTTGTCTTTGTCTCCCATTCCCAAAATTTTTAGGAAAATGATAAATAAAGCCGTTAAAGCTTAATTTAATGTGCATAAAAATAATTACACATATTCGTATCAAAAGTTCACCCCTAAATTTTATGATAAGTGTACAACTATTTAATGCATCTTAATAAAAGCCCTTAAGATTTCTTTTAGCAAAACATAAAATTTAATTCCCAAAATCCCAATGAATGCTAATGTTAATTTGTTTGTTGATATACCGGCTTTAGTCATTCTAAATCTACAATAACATTATTTATGTTTGAACTTTAGGTCATTAGTTTAGTATATTGGAAAGTTAATTAATATGTAATTTTGTATGATTGCTAATTTATTTTAGTTACAATTTTCAATTTGTGACGACCACACTTCAATCACAACTAAAGAGTTATATTATGGATTTGTCAAGATGCAAGGTTTGATAATTTGAAGAGCACTGGAGATCATAATTAATTTATAAAATGATGGTATGAGACTAGGTAACACAATCTTTACAAAGGTATATCTTCTTGTGAAACTAGCATTGATATTGTCTATTGCAATATCTAACGTGGAACATGTATTTTGACAATGAAATTGATAAAGATTGATTTATGAAACAAGAAAAGATTGACTATTTTATGAATGGTTGTCTCGTATCATATACCGAGAAAGAAAGATGTACTAGACGGTGTTAGTAACGATACCATCATGGATTTTTTTTTTCACGACAAGAAAGTTAGTTATGAACAATTGTAAGAACTTAGATAATGTTTTTCAATTGTAAGTATTTTTATACATATGATGTTTTGTGAAAATATGTCCCGGCCAATTATTAAGTATAGAAATAACAATTGCCCCAATTAAATTGGACTAAACATATATAATTGGTAGTATTGGTTTTCTGGGTTCATTATTTATGTGATGTGTATATATACATATATCTCATATGCATAATATAGATATAGCGAGTCCTTTTATTTACAGAACTTTTTTTATTTAAAAGCTTTAAAAACTCCTAAATAATGTATTATTATATGTTTTTAAAGTTTATTCACATGTAAAATGTTTGCAAAGTTCACGTTGTTATTTTTTTCAAAATCTTAAAAGTAGCCTTTTGTTCACATTTGAACGGTACATGTGAACAAAAGTCTATTTTTTAAGGTTCTAAAATTATACTACATGAAATTTAATAATGTCGTTATATCAAGAATTGGTCAGATACCAGTGAGTGAGGCCTTTTGGGTCGTGTTGTAAACGCCCTGGCTAAACCAATTGATGGTAGAGGTGAAATTTCATCAGTGATATGATGATATAATTAACATCTAATTAATTTAAGAGTTCTTAATGTTATTGAAATTTTCTTTTTTCCAGAAAATAAGGTTAACCTATAGGTATAACAAGTTTTTTGACCCCGGGCGTTGCCCCGGGAGAGCGTTGCCCGGGATCGACGTTGCGTTATGCAAAGATATTTTGGACACTTAAAGTTTACTATGGTGGTTAAAACAAAGAGTTTGATGGTAAAAGTT
>CM067171.1:109791856-109836856 GCA_034093135.1 Erigeron breviscapus
TCAAAAGTTAATAATAACACATATACGTTCAGATGAATAATGGATATATATAAGATCCAAATAAGATATATTGTAATGGGTCAGGTTTGATGAGCAAATCATTTCCATGGCTAATACTATCTAAAGGTTGGAACTGGGGCGTACAAAGAACCTTAGATTCACATACTTAACAGTAATGACATCTACAACTGCATATCTTCACAAATTTACCATATTAAGTTCCAATCAGCTTATAAAGTAACACAAGAACGATAGCAATAAGTTATAAGAGCATGTTAACAACATCAATGCTTAAACAAAGCAACAAAACAGACAATTACACTAATAGTATAGTATATGAGCAGTAATAACAATTACACATACAAAATAACAAATATATAGCAATAACACTATCAATATAATTGTAACCTATCTTTGAATGCATTGGCAAACTCGGTAGTGATGCATTGGTTGTGAAATCCATGATATGATTCGAAAACTAATATTTTTATTTTGTGTTATTAATGAGTTGGCACCCATTTCTATTTAGGGTCACCAGAATGGATAAGCTATGGAAAAAAAATTGTTTACAATTGCAACCAATATAAAAAAAAAAAAAAAAAAAAAAAAAAAAAAAAAAAAAAAAAAAAAAAAAAAAAAAAAAAAAAAAAAAAAAAAAAAAAAAAAAAAAAAAAAAAAAAAAAAAAAAAAAAAAAAAAAAAAAAAAAAAAAAAAAAAAAAAAAAAAAAAAAAAAAAAAAAAAAAAAAAAAAAAAAAAAAAAAAAAAAAAAAAAAAAAAAAAAAAAAAAAAAAAAAAAAAAAAAAAAAAAAAAAAAAAAAAAAAAAAAAAAAAAAAAAAAAAAAAAAAAAAAAAAAAAAAAAAAAAAAAAAAAAAAAAAAAAAAAAAAAAAAAAAAAAAAAAAAAAAAAAAAAAAAAAAAAAAAAAAAAAAAAAAAAAAAAAAAAAAAAAAAAAAAAAAAAAAAAAAAAAAAAAAAAAAAAAAAAAAAAAAAAAAAAAAAAAAAAAAAAAAAAAAAAAAAAAAAAAAAAAAAAAAAAAAAAAAAAAAAAAAAAAAAAAAAAAAAAAAAAAAAAAAAAAAAAAAAAAAAAAAAAAAAAAAAAAAAAAAAAAAAAAAAAAAAAAAAAAAAAAAAAAAAAAAAAAAAAAAAAAAAAAAAAAAAAAAAAAAAAAAAAAAAAAAAAAAAAAAAAAAAAAAAAAAAAAAAAAAAAAAAAAAAAAAAAAAAAAAGAAATATAAGTGGATTAAGTCGACAATTAGCTTGGCCAAGCACTACAAAAAAAAACGCAGCTTGTTGTACTATGATAAGAATATAAGATGATAAGTATTTTAAGAAATACTTATTTTATTATTAACTCGTTTTGGCGACCACATGTTATATTGACATATTAGAACATCTTCTGAAAAACTGATAACGGATCAGTTTAAAAACATTTACAATTACATATGATACAATAGTGATCAATAACCAGTTATTATCAAATTTCGAGAATTAAAAGACCCGCAAGATCAATAGAGAAAGACCTGAAAGCTTACCATTTTCTTATAGGCAAACTATGTTAAAGACTTCTATGAACTCGCTCGGTTTAGAGATATTCATAGGGCAATCTTCCATGGACCTGAAAGATGAGCAACCACGATTGTTAGGAAACACTAATGTCTGCAATAAAACACAAAGGATAGGCTTTCTCTGTCAAGATTATGTATGAAATAGGAAAAAATGGATCTGCAACAAATAATTTTATTTTTCATATGGGCATATACACCTTTGGGTTATGCTTTTATCTTTTATGGGAAAGTGGGGCTAAAAAAACACTTTGAAGGAACCAATATAAATGCATCAAAGCATGTTTGAAAATCAATTAACATATGTGTTTCATGCCAAAAACCTGTAAAGTTACTAATCTAAATAACAACCATAATATATTACTTACCGAAGTTGTATCGCTTCCATTCTATAAAACATTCACATCCCCCCTACTGAAAATTGACACATTCAACACTTCATCTACAAACAAAATACACAATTTTGAAGTATAAAATCAAACCAAAAACCAGAACTTGATACATCAATGCCAGCAAGTACACCAATAACATGTGCACATAGATACCTTTAAAAACTTCATTCGTCAATGCTAGAAGGTAAATTAATCGGACTTTGTAATCCATAGAATTGCTAAAGACACTCACAAGTAGAAGTGACAAAAGATCAAAATGCAGTTGGCCTTAAAAGGCTCCTATGAGCATGTAATACTCTATATATCTTTCATTTAACTTCGGTCTACACCATCAAATCATACCTAATCTTTTATTAGCCTCCTTACTGTTGACATTCATGGAATGAGATGCGTTTTAACTTGATGTACGCAGCACTTTAACTGAAAATACGAAATCCAAAAAGTTAGATAAATAACATCAGGCCAAATGCAACAGATTAGACTAATCAAACAGATTCATATAAAGAAAATGAAAATTAACATGGATGATGAAGGAGGCATCTTCTTAGTTCAAACCTGAATCAACCAAGACCAAATGATGATGCTTTAACATGAGAAAATATCTAAGAAATTGATAATAATATAAATCGAAAATAAACAGACAATATATGAACCGTTTGATATGTCATCACCAAAATCTCAATTAGAATAATTATCAAAAATAATAATAACAAAACAATACCTTGGAATCATCCTTCTTGTCAATCAAATGTCAGAGAAAGAGAGAGGGGGGTTGTTAACAGAGAAAGAGAGAGGGGGTTAAAATATATGGATGAAGGGGTCGTGAGTGAGAAGATTGAAGTAACTACTCAGCCCAAATATCAAATAACCGTCATTTCAATTTTTGAAAGTGGAGGGAAGCAAATTTGTCGTGGCCCTACATACAAATAACCGTCATTTTACCTTAACTACTTCCTTAAATTTAATATCAAGAAGCCACGTTGGATGTGTAGTGCAATTAATCCCTCCTAAGACATGCCACATAGGATAGTTTTAGAATAACCCAAGTAGGGATTTATATAATGTATAGATTTGAGTTGTATTCATGAGAAACCACCCAAAGTTGTGAGATCCAAGGGCTCATTTTCAACCATCGGATCAAATCTAATGAACATTCAAGATTAAAAGGAAGCTTACACATGGAATTGAAATCTTCATCTCCGGTCGTTTTCCGTCGTCATCTCCGGCGATCTCTTCATCTCCGGCGAAATTCCGGCGAATTATTCCGGTCACCACCGCCGTCTAACAACTCCGACATCTACACCGGCGATCCATCAAATTTGATTGGTAATCATCACCGCCGTCGAAAAACTCCGGTGAATTACTCCGGCGTCGTTTTCGGGTGGATACGGTACGGGCGTTGCCCTCATCCGTTCTAAAGTGGTTGTCACCGGACGCATAGAAGGAGGTGGTGGCGGCGGCTGTATCGCCGGAGAAGAAGAAGGAGGTGGTGGCCGGCAGCTGTATCGCCGGAAAAGAAGAAGGAGGTGGTGGCCGGCGGCTGTCTCGCCGGAAAGAAGAAGGAGGTGGTGGCCGGCGGCTGTATCGCCGGAGAAGAAGAAGGAGGTGGTGGCCGGCGGCTGTATCGCCGGAAAAGAAGAAGGAGGTGGTGGTCGGCGGCTGTCTCGCCGGAAAGAAGAAGGAGGTGGTGGCCGGCGGCTGTATCGCCGGAGAAGAAGGAGGAGGTGGTGGCGGCGGCTGTATCGCCGGAGAAGAAGAAGAAGGTGGTGGCCGGCGGTTGTATCGCCGGAAAAGAAGAAGGAGGTGGTGGCCGCCGGCTGTCTCGCCGGAGAAGAAGGAGAGGAGGTGGCGGCGGCTGTATCGCCGGAGAAGAAGAAGGAGGTGGTGGCCGGCGGCTGTATCGCCGGAAAAGAAGAAGGAGGTGGTGGTCGGCGGCTGTCTCGCCGGAGAAGAAGGAGGAGGTGGTGGCCGGCGGTTGTATCGCCGGAAAAGAAGAAGGAGGTGGTGGCGGCGGCTGTATCGCCGGAGAAGAAGGAGGTGGTGGCCGGCGGCTGTATCGCCGGAGAAGAAGAAGGAGGTGGTGGCCGGCGGCTGTATCGCCGGAAAAGAAGAAGGAGGTGGTGGCGGCGGCTGTATCGCCGGAGAAGAAGAAGGAGGTGGTGGCCGGCAGCTGTATCGCCGGAAAAGAAGAAGGAGGTGGTGGCCGGCGGCTGTCTCGCCGGAGAAGAAGAAGGAGGTGGTGGTCGGCGGCTGTATCGCCGGAGAAGAAGAAGGAGGTGGTGGTCGGCGGCTGTATCGCCGGAAAAGAAGAAGGAGGTGGTGGTCGGCGGCTGTCTCGCCGGAGAAGAAGGAGGAGGTGGTGGCGGCGGCTGTATCGCCGGAAAAGAAGAAGGAGGTGGTGGCCGGCGGTTGTATCGCCGGAAAAGAAGAAGGAGGTGGTGGCGGCGGCTGTATCGCCGGAGAAGAAGAAGAGGTGGTGGCCGGCGGCTGTATCGCCGGAAAAGAAGAAGGAGGTGGTGGCCGGCGGTGTATCGCCGGAAAAGAAGAAGGAGGTGGTGGCGGCGCTGTCTCGCCGGAGAAGAAGGAGGTGGTGGCGGCGGCTGTATCGCCGGAGAAGAAGGAGGTGGGCGGCGCTGTTCGCCGGAGAAGAAGGATGAGGAGGTGGTGGCGGCGGCTGTATCGCCGGAGAAGAAGAAGGAGGTGGTGGCCGGCAGCTGTATCGCCGGAAAAGAAGAAGGAGGTGGTGGCCGGCGGCTGTCTCGCCGGAGAAAAAGGAGGTGGTGGCGGCGGCTGTCTCGCCGGAGAAGAAGGAGAGGAGAGGGGAGAAGAGGATTAATCTCATCCATTGATGAGGATAAATCAAGGGCCAAGATTTGGTCCTTGGATTTCACCAAAAATTATGGTTTCATATGAACAATCCTCATACATATATATATACGAGAGATAGTGCCCGCGCGTTGCGGCGGTGAGATGGTGGGGGTGATAGTGTCAAGTGATGTAGGTTGATATAATTGTGATAGTGAAATTTTTAGAAAATAAGGGCAATTTATACTAGTTTTATAAACTAAAAAATACATGTAATAAAAAATACCCATAATACCAAAACTGCTTTTTTATTGTGTAAAGTAATAAAAAAACGACATCAAAACTACCAATATATTAATTTTATGGTAATTCATTTGGACAAGAAAATCACATATAATGAAGTTTATATTAGAAACCTAAACCAAAACAGATAAATTAAATGAATTAGATGAATAAAATGATTTATGGATGAGAGAGAAAAAAATAAGTGGTTGAGATTTGAGGAGAGAGAAAAAAAAATGAGTGGTTGAGATTTAAGGTTATTATAGGTATATTAGGTAGAGATGTTTAAATTAGTGAATAAAGAATAGAGGTATTTTGGGTAGTTTAAATCATCTTTTCTTAAAAAAAAAAGAACAAAATGCTTTATAAGATAGTATTAGATATACTTGTTTTGCATTGGATGAAAACCAGCATGCTGCTTTTATGCAATGACAGTACTTGAAATTTTTTTTGGGGGGTCAATTTATACTAGTTTTATAAACTAAAAAATACATGTAATAAAAAATACCCATAATACCAAAACTGCTTTTTTATTGTGTAAAGTAATAAAAAAACGACATCAAAACTACCAATATATTAATTTTATGGTAATTCATTTGGACAAGAAAATCACATAAATGAAAATTAGAAACCCTAAACCAAAACAATCAAATCTTAAATTCAAACAAATGAATAAATGAATCTGCTTTTCTATTGAGATATATAAATATAACAATAATAAAAATAATAACACTTAAAATAAATACCAGTATTATAAGTAAGGAAGGAGGATAAGTATGAACTCTTATGATTTGAAGGAAAAAAAATGCAAGATAGGTGATTTATTAAATTTCAGAGATAACAAATTAGGTTGTTTCTTAGTTACTCGGTCTCCAATTTCTTTCTTTGAGTTTTGGAGGGACAAAAGGGTCATTAGTAAACATTTTCTTTTACAAGCATGCTACCTGCGCAATGCGGCGGCGGTGGTGGGGAAGGCGTTCTAGTGGTGTCGGTTATGGTACTATTGGTGGTGGTGACGGTGTCAAGTGATGTAGGTTGATATAATTGTGATAGTTGAAATTTTTAGAAAATAAGGGTTTAAAGTGTTAATTATTAAAATAAAGGTTTAGAGTGTAAATTAATTCATTAAGGACAAATTTGGTATTTTATAAAAACTCTTTCCATAGTGGGTGTTTATTAAGGGTAATTTAGTAATTCCGTATGTAACTATTGTGTAACTATTTCTAAAAATGGGGGGTGTGATAATTTTTATAAAGGAGTTTATAATTTTATAAGGAGTACGAGCATGGTACCCGCGCAATGCAGCGGCGGTGACGGGAACGACGATCTAGTGGTGTCGGTGACGGTACTATTGGTGGTGGTGGTGGCGGTGTTATGTGGTGTAACTTGGTGTAAAGGTGATAGTGAAACATTTTAGAAGAGGGGCTTCCATTGTTAATTATTAAAATAAGGGTTTACAGTGTAAATCAATTCATTAAGGACAAATTTGGTATTTTATAAAAACTCTTTTCATAGTGG
Source organism: Erigeron breviscapus (assembly GCA_034093135.1). Taxonomy (NCBI): domain Eukaryota; kingdom Viridiplantae; phylum Streptophyta; class Magnoliopsida; order Asterales; family Asteraceae; genus Erigeron; species Erigeron breviscapus. The sequence continues at coordinate 109,798,416 of CM067171.1, forward strand.
ATGTTTATTAAGGGTAATTTAGTAATTCCGTATGTAACTATTGTGTAACTATTTCTAAAAATGGGGGGTGTGATAATTTTCATAAAGGAGTACGAGCATGGTACCCGCGCAATGCAGCGGCGGTGACGGGAACGACGATCTAGTGGTGTCGGTGACGGTACTATTGGTGGTGGTGGTGGCGGTGTTATGTGGTGTAACTTGGTGTAAAGGTGATAGTGAAACATTTTAGAAGAGGGGCTTCCATTGTTAATTATTAAAATAAGGGTTTACAGTGTAAATCAATTCATTAAGGACAAATTTGGTATTTTATAAAAACTCTTTCCATAATGGGTGTTTATTAAGGGCAATTTAGTACTTTCGTGTGTAACTATTGTGTAACACTTTCCAAAATTAAGGGGTGTGATAATTTTTATAAAGGAGTATAGATAGATACCCACAATATTTACATTAATGGCTCAAAGTTTTGGAGGGGCCAGAACCCCCCATTTGCCCCTTGTATAGTTCCGCCATTGCTTTTATGCTTAATTTCTAAATCGTCACCTTCATAATAAAACCTCATAAAAGTAAAAGAAATATAAACACACTCTTGACTACATTATTTTATGTCCGACAATGATATATATTAGAGCCAGTTTTACACAAACACAAGAGCCTATATTAATTTACTAATCTTAAACCCAGACTAGATTGACTTATGTATATCGTATGGTTGATTACAAACATATATATTAGTTCAATGATATTTCTTGCTTTGTTATATAGAATTATAAATTCTAATAATTATATAATATAATATCTACTAAAATGATACATGTCGCATAAACGAAATAATTTTTATTTGAAGGTCTAAGAAAATTCAATCTTTTGAAAGATTACTTCCGTTAATAAAAATAGATAACACACATTTAATTCCCTATATTGTTTCCTACATTTGTATTATATCCGGAAAAACAATTTTTTTTTACTCAAAGATACATGACTTATAGAGGTATCCAGTCCTTTTCTTAACATAATTTAAACTCGGGACCTTTTCAGAAGATGTATAGGATGATAACATATATATCACAGCTAGATTAAACCCGTACAGGGCTAATTGAAACGTAAATATAATATATATTAATAGTTATTGTATTAGTGATAGTTTATAACAATATAAAAAATTGTCAGATTATGACTGATACAAATAATAAATTATAATTTGAATATATATGATATATGTCAAATATGTTAAAACATGACTAATAAAATAAATGTTTATAATATTAAAAATATAGATAATAAACAATTCTATTCGAAGAATGATAATTATCAATTAGTTAATAAAAGATACTATATAAACAACTTTTTGTTGATTAGTAATGCACACATACTACATTAAGGATTAAACTAGCTATATATTAAATTACTCAATAGGATTATGATGCAAAATATTCTATAAAGAAAGTAATTTTAATCAGAACATAGTAATTATAAGAGGAATTGAAAAATAGTTTTAATTAATAATGTAGTCGCTAATTAGTATATACTCCGTACATGTTAAACCAGCTATTTAAGATAGGCTGAACATGACAAAATAACACATAGTGTTCATAAACTAAATGATAATGCATTAGAACATATCTCTACTACATTATAAAACATTTGTTCCCTCAATTTTTCAACTTTAAGTAAGTGAAAACCCCAAAATACCCCTATCACTTATTCATAATACCCTTAGAAGAAATCTCAACCACTCATTTTTTTTCTCTCCTCAAATCTCAACCACTTATTTTTTCTTCCTCCATAAATCATTTTATTATATCCGGAAAAAAAAAAAAAAAAAAAAAAAAAAAAAAAAAAAAAAAAAAAAAAAAAAAAAAAAAAAAAAAAAAAAAAAAAAAAAAAAAAAAAAAAAAAAAAAAAAAAAAAAAAAAAAAAAAAAAAAAAAAAAAAAAAAAAAAAAAAAAAAAAAAAAAAAAAAAAAAAAAAAAAAAAAAAAAAAAAAAAAAAAAAAAAAAAAAAAAAAAAAAAAAAAAAAAAAAAAAAAAAAAAAAAAAAAAAAAAAAAAAAAAAAAAAAAAAAAAAAAAAAAAAAAAAAAAAAAAAAAAAAAAAAAAAAAAAAAAAAAAAAAAAAAAAAAAAAAAAAAAAAAAAAAAAAAAAAAAAAAAAAAAAAAAAAAAAAAAAAAAAAAAAAAAAAAAAAAAAAAAAAAAAAAAAAAAAAAAAAAAAAAAAAAAAAAAAAAAAAAAAAAAAAAAAAAAAAAAAAAAAAAAAAAAAAAAAAAAAAAAAAAAAAAAAAAAAAAAAAAAAAAAAAAAAAAAAAAAAAAAAAAAAAAAAAAAAAAAAAAAAAAAAAAAAAAAAAAAAAAAAAAAAAAAAAAAAAAAAAAAAAAAAAAAAAAAAAAAAAAAAAAAAAAAAAAAAAAAAAAAAAAAAAAAAAAAAAAAAAAAAAAAAAAAAAAAAAAAAAAAAAAAAAAAAAAAAAAAAAAAAAAAAAAAAAAAAAAAAAAAAAAAAAAAAAAAAAAAAAAAAAAAAAAAAAAAAAAAAAAAAAAAAAAAAAAAAAAAAAAAAAAAAAAAAAAAAAAAAAAAAAAAAAAAAAAAAAAAAAAAAAAAAAAAAAAAAAAAAAAAAAAAAAAAAAAAAAAAAAAAAAAAAAAAAAAAAAAAAAAAAAAAAAAAAAAAAAAAAAAAAAAAAAAAAAAAAAAAAAAAAAAAAAAAAAAAAAAAAAAAAAAAAAAAAAAAAAAAAAAAAAAAAAAAAAAAAAAAAAAAAAAAAAAAAAAAAAAAAAAAAAAAAAAAAAAAAAAAAAAAAAAAAAAAAAAAAAAAAAAAAAAAAAAAAAAAAAAAAAAAAAAAAAAAAAAAAAAAAAAAAAAAAAAAAAAAAAAAAAAAAAAAAAAAAAAAAAAAAAAAAAAAAAAAAAAAAAAAAAAAAAAAAAAAAAAAAAAAAAAAAAAAAAAAAAAAAAAAAAAAAAAAAAAAAAAAAAAAAAAAAAAAAAAAAAAAAAAAAAAAAAAAAAAAAAAAAAAAAAAAAAAAAAAAAAAAAAAAAAAAAAAAAAAAAAAAAAAAAAAAAAAAAAAAAAAAAAAAAAAAAAAAAAAAAAAAAAAAAAAAAAAAAAAAAAAAAAAAAAAAAAAAAAAAAAAAAAAAAAAAAAAAAAAAAAAAAAAAAAAAAAAAAAAAAAAAAAAAAAAAAAAAAAAAAAAAAAAAAAAAAAAAAAAAAAAAAAAAAAAAAAAAAAAAAAAAAAAAAAAAAAAAAAAAAAAAAAAAAAAAAAAAAAAAAAAAAAAAAAAAAAAAAAAAAAAAAAAAAAAAAAAAAAAAAAAAAAAAAAAAAAAAAAAAAAAAAAAAAAAAAAAAAAAAAAAAAAAAAAAAAAAAAAAAAAAAAAAAAAAAAAAAAAAAAAAAAAAAAAAAAAAAAAAAAAAAAAAAAAAAAAAAAAAAAAAAAAAAAAAAAAAAAAAAAAAAAAAAAAAAAAAAAAAAAAAAAAAAAAAAAAAAAAAAAAAAAAAAAAAAAAAAAAAAAAAAAAAAAAAAAAAAAAAAAAAAAAAAAAAAAAAAAAAAAAAAAAAAAAAAAAAAAAAAAAAAAAAAAAAAAAAAAAAAAAAAAAAAAAAAAAAAAAAAAAAAAAAAAAAAAAAAAAAAAAAAAAAAAAAAAAAAAAAAAAAAAAAAAAAAAAAATTTTAATATGATATCTTCATCTTCATATTACTTATCACATATGAGGTTTTGACGGATTTTTGTGCTTTTGTGTTCTAGGTTTTTATTCTTATATCTTCAAGAATCCGTTTCATTCAATATCAACACTTCAGTTGTAACAATTTACCGGTAACATATATATATATATATATATATATATATATATATATATATATATATATATATATATATATATATATATATATATATATATATATATATATATATATATATATATATATATATATATATATATATATATATATATATATATATATATATATATATATATATATATATATATATATATATATATATATATATATATATATATATATATATATATATATATATATATATATATATATATATATATATATATATATATATATATATATATATATATATATATATATATATATATATATATATATATATATATATATATATATATATATATATATATATATATATATATATATATATATATATATATATATATATATATATATATATATATATATATATATATATATATATATATATATATATATATATATATATATATATATATATATATATATATATATATATATATATATATATATATATATATATATATATATATATATATATATATATATATATATATATATATATATATATATATATATATATATATATATATATATATATATATATATATATATATATATATATATATATATATATATATATATATATATATATATATATATATATATATATATATATATATATATATATATATATATATATATATATATATATATATATATATATATATATATATATATATATATATATATATATATATATATATATATATATATATATATATATATATATATATATATATATATATATATATATATATATATATATATATATATATATATATATATATATATATATATATATATATATATATATATATATATATATATATATATATGTAACCAAATACGAGTGTTTATATTCACGCAAAAGATATATATATATATATATAGATATATATATTTTTATGTGTATATATATATAACCCTTTCTCTCACAAGAATACACATAGTTTGGGTCTTTTTATAATATTTGTGTGGCTTTTAGATCTTTTAATTTTAATATACGCTGATATCTTCATCTTCATATTACTTATCACATATGAGGTTTTGACGGATTTTTGTGCTTTTGTGTTCTAGGTTCTTATTCTTATATCTTCAAGAATCCGTTTCATTCAATATCATCACTTCAGTTGTAACAATTTACCGGTAACATTACTTCTTAATTCAATTACAACAGTGACATCTCCCTCTCTCTTTCTTTTCTAATCTTTTGTTCATACGGTTGGGGTTTCGATCCATGTTAAACTTTTTGTACTTCAAATTTCTGTTGTTTCAAAACGGTGAGATAACATTTGTTTGTTCGTCATTAAACTTGAATTAATCAGGTTGTCTTTTACACGATTTTTGTTGTGTGGTTCTCTTTACCCTCTTAATGTTTATTGTAAATTAGGATGTTTACTGATATTTCTATCCTATATTTTCTCCATGTGTTTATTCATTGTCTGGGGAATATCAAGCCATCATCAAAAATTAAAAGAAAGCGGAAATTGGACTTCAGCTCATTAGGTGTGTGATTAAATGCTTGAATGAAACTTACTTTATTAAAAGCCTATATATCTATCTACATATGTATATGTATGTTATATATGTATAGATTTTGATACAAGTATATCTGTGTGGCTTTTAGATCTTTTAATTTTAATATACGCTGATATCTTCATCTTCATATTACTTATCACATATGAGGTTTTGACGGATTTTTGTGCTTTTGTGTTCTAGGTTTTTATTCTTATATCTTCAAGAATCCGTTTCATTCAATATCATCACTTCAGTTGTAACAATTTACCGGTAACATTACTTCTTAATTCAATTACAACAGTGACATCTCCCTCTCTCTTTCTTTTCTAATCTTTTGTTCATACGGTTGGGGTTTCGATCCATGTTAAACTTTTTGTACTTCAAATTTCTGTTGTTTCAAAACGGTGAGATAACATTTGTTTGTTCGTCATTAAACTTGAATTAATCAGGTTGTCTTTTACACGATTTTTGTTGTGTGGTTCTCTTTACCCTCTTAATGTTTATTGTAAATTAGGATGTTTACTGATATTTCTATCCTATATTTTCTCCATGTGTTTATTCATTGTCTGGGGAATATCAAGCCATCATCAAAAATTAAAAGAAAGCGGAAATTGGACTTCAGCTCATTAGGTGTGTGATTAAATGCTTGAATGAAACTTACTTTATTAAAAGCCTATATATCTATCTACATATGTATATGTATGTTATATATGTATAGATTTTGATACAAGTATATCTGTGTGGCTTTTAGATCTTTTAATTTTAATATACGCTGATATCTTCATCTTCATATTACTTATCACATATGAGGTTTTGACGGATTTTTGTGCTTTTGTGTTCTAGGTTTTTATTCTTATATCTTCAAGAATCCGTTTCATTCAATATCATCACTTCAGTTGTAACAATTTACCGGTAACATTACTTCTTAATTCAATTACAACAGTGACATCTCCCTCTCTCTTTCTTTTCTAATCTTTTGTTCATACGGTTGGGGTTTCGATCCATGTTAAACTTTTTGTACTTCAAATTTCTGTTGTTTCAAAACGGTGAGATAACATTTGTTTGTTCGTCATTAAACTTGAATTAATCAGGTTGTCTTTTACACGATTTTTGTTGTGTGGTTCTCTTTACCCTCTTAATGTTTATTGTAAATTAGGATGTTTACTGATATTTCTATCCTATATTTTCTCCATGTGTTTATTCATTGTCTGGGGAATATCAAGCCATCATCAAAAATTAAAAGAAAGCGGAAATTGGACTTCAGCTCATTAGGTGTGTGATTAAATGCTTGAATGAAACTTACTTTATTAAAAGGCGGAAATTGGACTTCAGCTCATTAGGTGTGTGATTAAATGCTTGAATGAAACTTACTTTATTAAAAGTCTATATATCTATCTACATATGTATATGTATGTTATATATGTATAGATTTTGATACAAGTATATCTTGTGTGCTTTTAGATCTTTTAATTTTAATATACGCTGATATCTTCATCTTCATATTACTGATCACATATGAGGTTTTGACGGGTTTTTGTGCTTTTGTGTTCTAGGTTCTTATTCTTATATCTTCAAGAATCCGTTTCATTCAATATCATCACTTCAGTTGTAACAATTTACCGGTAACATTACTTCTTAATTCAATTACAACAGTGACATCTCCCTCTCTCTTTCTTTTCTAATCTTTTGTTCATACGGTTGGGGTTTCGATCCATGTTAAACTTTTTGTACTTCAAATTTCTGTTGTTTCAAAACGGTGAGATAACATTTGTTTGTTCGTCATTAAACTTGAATTAATCAGGTTGTCTTTTACACGATTTTTGTTGTGTGGTTCTCTTTACCCTCTTAATGTTTATTGTAAATTAGGATGTTTACTGATATTTCTATCCTATATTTTCTCCATGTGTTTATTCATTGTCTGGGGAATATCAAGCCATCATCAAAAATTAAAAGAAAGCGGAAATTGGACTTCAGCTCATTAGGTGTGTGATTAAATGCTTGAATGAAACTTACTTTATTAAAAGTCTATATATCTATCTACATATGTATATGTATGTTATATATGTATAGATTTTGATACAAGTATATCTGTGGTGTTGTAAAAGTTTATATCTTGAATGGATAGTTACATGTTTGGATATTTGTTGGACATGGATTTTGATGTAATTGTTGACAGATTGCATTTTCCTATTATAAATACGAGATTGGTGGGATATCCTGCCACAAGAAGAAAATGCAATGTGAGTCCTTTGTGGTGCACTCGCGATTATCTTCTTCATATCTGTTTGCAAATCGTTCACATGAGTTGTCTATTCTGGCTGCTCAAATATATGTCGTTCCCACATTAGTAATTATTGATGGTCATTTACATGTTGCACTTCTTATTTTGGCTTTTAAGGTATGTGGTTTCAAGTGACTGAATCTTTAGTTTGACTTTAAGGTTTATGCTATGAAGTTTTTTAAAAGAAAGGTAATTGAAGATATCAAATTTAACAATGTGGGTATATCAAGAGTTTTTTCCCCACATCGATAGGACTAAAACTTTAGATTTTGATAAGTTTAATTAATAGTGAAATTTCATGTTTCGACAAGTTTAGGGATCCTGGTATAGTTTTTTTTTTATTGTAAAAGCTTCCATGTATTTTATGAGAAACAAGATTTTTGTTATCTTACATTGGCAAAATTATGATCTTTGGGTATCTTTCTTAGCAAACTGTCTTCTTTATTATATGATATTTAGTTTGGACATTATAGAAAGTAGCGTAATAAACATCTCTTTTGGTTAATATGACTTGGCTGTGAGTGCTTCTGTTTGAATAATAGTTCAGGGCTTAGTTTGTGTACCTATTAGTAATCCATTCCTTCAGCATACTTTTTTGGGAATAAAAATGTTCCAAATGCTTCCTTATCTCTCTATTTGTGGGTCGTCTTTACTGATTCCGTGGAGTGTCAGTATATTGTTTCTAAACATAAGGCGGTGTTTGGCATTGCACTTTGTAAGCAATTTGAAGGCCATTAGTTTCTTGCGTTTACAATGCTGAAACTGTTTTTAAATTTTTTTTTTTTTTTTTTTTTTTTTTTTTTTTTTTTTTTTTTTTTTTTTTTTTTTTTTTTTTTTTTTTTTTTTTTTTTTTTTTTTTTTTTTTTTTTTTTTTTTTTTTTTTTTTTTTTTTTTTTTTTTTTTTTTTTTTTTTTTTTTTTTTTTTTTTTTTTTTTTTTTTTTTTTTTTTTTTTTTTTTTTTTTTTTTTTTTTTTTTTTTTTTTTTTTTTTTTTTTTTTTTTTTTTTTTTTTTTTTTTTTTTTTTTTTTTTTTTTTTTTTTTTTTTTTTTTTTTTTTTTTTTTTTTTTTTTTTTTTTTTTTTTTTTTTTTTTTTTTTTTTTTTTTTTTTTTTTTTTTTTTTTTTTTTTTTTTTTTTTTTTTTTTTTTTTTTTTTTTTTTTTTTTTTTTTTTTTTTTTTTTTTTTTTTTTTTTTTTTTTTTTTTTTTTTTTTTTTTTTTTTTTTTTTTTTTTTTTTTTTTTTTTTTTTTTTTTTTTTTTTTTTTTTTTTTTTTTTTTTTTTTTTTTTTTTTTTTTTTTTTTTTTTTTTTTTTTTTTTTTTTTTTTTTTTTTTTTTTTTTTTTTTTTTTTTTTTTTTTTTTTTTTTTTTTTTTTTTTTTTTTTTTTTTTTTTTTTTTTTTTTTTTTTTTTTTTTTTTTTTTTTTTTTTTTTTTTTTTTTTTTTTTTTTTTTTTTTTTTTTTTTTTTTTTTTTTTTTTTTTTTTTTTTTTTTTTTTTTTTTTTTTTTTTTTTTTTTTTTTTTTTTTTTTTTTTTTTTTTTTTTTTTTTTTTTTTTTTTTTTTTTTTTTTTTTTTTTTTTTTTTTTTTTTTTTTTTTTTTTTTTTTTTTTTTTTTTTTTTTTTTTTTTTTTTTTTTTTTTTTTTTTTTTTTTTTTTTTTTTTTTTTTTTTTTTTTTTTTTTTTTTTTTTTTTTTTTTTTTTTTTTTTTTTTTTTTTTTTTTTTTTTTTTTTTTTTTTTTTTTTTTTTTTTTTTTTTTTTTTTTTTTTTTTTTTTTTTTTTTTTTTTTTTTTTTTTTTTTTTTTTTTTTTTTTTTTTTTTTTTTTTTTTTTTTTTTTTTTTTTTTTTTTTTTTTTTTTTTTTTTTTTTTTTTTTTTTTTTTTTTTTTTTTTTTTTTTTTTTTTTTTTTTTTTTTTTTTTTTTTTTTTTTTTTTTTTTTTTTTTTTTTTTTTTTTTTTTTTTTTTTTTTTTTTTTTTTTTTTTTTTTTTTTTTTTTTTTTTTTTTTTTTTTTTTTTTTTTTTTTTTTTTTTTTTTTTTTTTTTTTTTTTTTTTTTTTTTTTTTTTTTTTTTTTTTTTTTTTTTTTTTTTTTTTTTTTTTTTTTTTTTTTTTTTTTTTTTTTTTTTTTTTTTTTTTTTTTTTTTTTTTTTTTTTTTTTTTTTTTTTTTTTTTTTTTTTTTTTTTTTTTTTTTTTTTTTTTTTTTTTTTTTTTTTTTTTTTTTTTTTTTTTTTTTTTTTTTTTTTTTTTTTTTTTTTTTTTTTTTTTTTTTTTTTTTTTTTTTTTTTTTTTTTTTTTTTTTTTTTTTTTTTTTTTTTTTTTTTTTTTTTTTTTTTTTTTTTTTTTTTTTTTTTTTTTTTTTTTTTTTTTTTTTTTTTTTTTTTTTTTTTTTTTTTTTTTTTTTTTTTTTTTTTTTTTTTTTTTTTTTTTTTTTTTTTTTTTTTTTTTTTTTTTTTTTTTTTTTTTTTTTTTTTTTTTTTTTTTTTTTTTTTTTTTTTTTTTTTTTTTTTTTTTTTTTTTTTTTTTTTTTTTTTTTTTTTTTTTTTTTTTTTTTTTTTTTTTTTTTTTTTTTTTTTTTTTTAATTTTGTTTTGTTGTTCACACAAGTCATGTTCTTACAGAAATGATCAACCTTTCGTGTAGATATCCTTAAGAGCAGATGCATGTACTCATGAGTCGGTTTTTCTCATTAACTTAAAACAAGGGCAACCGTGCTACTAAGTTGTATCCTTTATTTGTTCGAAAGACACCTATTTGGTTTTGGATAAAATATCGAGTGTAATAATCTCCGTTCAAATTTTACTTAAAAAAGTTGCCTATTCATGTTTTTCAATATCTTGAAGAATAAATCTAAATGAATGGCCGGATAACAACGCTCGACGAGCATCACGATTATGCTTTTCAAATTAGTGGTTGACTTTTTTCTTAATCATGGGTATATTATGATGTTTGTTAGGTCCAGTTCACCTGGAACTGGCCAGTCACCAGTTTCCACTGACCAGTTCACCAGTTGCATCTGGTGACCAGTAAACTGGTGACCAAGAAGATTTGTCGAGAAATATATTGAAGTCCAGTTGCACCGTACAGTTAACGCAACTGAAGACTTCCTCCAGTTGAGAACTGACCAAGTTGAAGAAACATTCCAGTTGAAGTCGAAGACAACAAATGGAAGAAAGAGAATGACAATGGCAGCGAAGCCCAGTTGACATTCTAGTCAGTTACAAACTGGAGACCTTCAGTGGAAAGCCCTTACAAAGCTTTACACTGATTACGAGGAATTGACTTGTACACTTTATGTACCTTTACCCGGATAATAAGCCTTATCTTATTATTTAAGTATTAAAAGGTACATAAAGGTGGTTGTGTAAAGTCACTGTAACATGCGACTTTACAACACTTTTTAAGGAATTAAATGCTATTCCTTAAATGCTTCCAACCACATTTGTACGGCTAAAGTTAACATCCATATGTTAACTTTGCCTATAAATACAAGTCATTGCACAACCAAGAAACACAAGTTATTCAAGTATTCGTCTAAGTTATTTCTCTCTCAAACGAATAACTTCTTACTTTGCAAACCTGCAATATTCTTGGTGAACTTGTGCAATATTCTCTCAATCGCTAAAAGGAACATTTCACTACTTTAAGTGTTTCGATTGTAGAAGAGAAATTCCGAGTATAGATCAATTGTATTTCATAGGTTGTTAGGATATTTACATTCGTGTATTATCTTGGTTCCGCATCAACCTTGTAATTTGTTTAATATCAATAAATAAATTACACTTGAAAACTACATATTGTCTCATCAAGATTGTTTACAAGTTATTTGTATTATTGCATTGTTCTTTACTTATTGTCTTTTATATAAGTAATCTATCTAGAACTTGGTATACACTTATCTAACTGGTCGTCTCCAGTTTAGTAAGTATATTGCAAAGTAACTCCACCATCGACATAGAGGTGTCTTCAGTAGTACCAATCTAACAAGTTGGGACTTACAAGTGGTATCAGAGCAGAAGGCTAATATACTTGCCTAGATCTGCAAAGATGAACACTACTGAAGGTGGAGATGGTTCTGGTTTAGGTGAAAACCCATTGAACAATAATTCACCACCTTTTCAAAACGTTAACACCAACCCTCCTCCTCCTCCTTCTACCCCAAGCCACGTCCATGTACATTACTCTAACACTCCTGTTCCAAAATTTGATGGAAACAGTGAGACCTTTGGTACATGGAAAGCTAGAATGCTGTTGCATTTTGGTGGTATTGAGAGGTATATGTTGAAAATCATAAAAGATGGACCATATATACCTATGTCTATTGGGGTGAGTCCTCTTCTTGATCCAACTGGAAGAAGAGGCTCAAGGGAAAAGCCAGAAGACCATTGGTCTGATGAGGATCGCAGACTGGTGGACTTGGACACCAGACTGAAAAACATGATCCTTGGGGCTGTCCCTGAAGACCTAATTCCAACACTTGTGTTGTTTCCCAGTGCCAAGTCTATGTGGGATGAATTAGTGATTCAGTTTGAAGGAGGTGATGACACCATTGTCACCCGTAAAGTTGCATTTGAACAAGAAGTATGAATCCTTCTTTGCCTTGCCCAACGAAAGTTTAACTGGTACTTATACCAGATTTTCTAGCCTCATCAATCAGTTGAGAGGTTTGGGTGTAGAGAAGGATAAGGATATTCTTCTTGAAAAGTTTTGTGATATTCTTCCATCTAAATGGGAAAACATGGTTCTTGTCTTGAGACAAGGTAAAACCTTGCACTCTCACACTCTTGCATCGCTCTATGGAGCCTTCAGATTCACTGAAGATAATAATGCTGCAAGACTTGTGGCTGAGCAAGATGCCATGAACCATGCTCAGAGTCCCAAGGTTGCTAATGTAATTGAGCGACCTTGTGCTGCTTTAATGTCTGCTGAGAGTGTCCAGGCACACTCGATGAAGGAGATGTTGAACAGTTTCTTAAACTCTGGGCTGACCACTGAAAACAGTGAAGGTTATGATGAAACTGACGATGATGATCTGGTCGCCATGATTGCTAAAACCTTTAATAGGTTTAAGCAAGACCCGAAAGACTAAATCCCCAGTTGAACCAATGTCCAAGGTTCAACTGCCTGAACAAAACAATGTTTTGGTTAATTTGGAAAGGCAACTCCAACTTTTGTCTCGGCAGGTTCAGAGTTGCACTGCCCGAATTAACAATCTGGAAGGAGGTTCACCACCTCCAGTTTTAAAACAAAACATTAAATCACTCCCTTCTGTACCTAAACAAAAGAATGTTCCATCTGGAACAAAATCTGGTAAACACAAGGTGAGTAAATATCAAATACCAATCGTTTTTACTTCTGCACCTGGAGCTGGTGATAATGCTCCAGATGTAGCCTCCAGTTCAACACCTCAACAATCAACTGTGGCTTCTGTAGAGAAGTCCAGTGGACCCATCAAGAAAAGATGGGTTCACAAAAATAACTAATGATTTTTGTGTGTGTGTAGGGCGATCGAAAGAAGAATATCTGGTATCTGGACAGCGCTGCTGGCCGGACTATGACCGGATGTAAGCCCCTACTGGAAGAGTTCACTGTCCAAGATGGACCGACAGTGACGTTTGGTAACGATCAATCTGGAAAGACTGAAGGATATGGTGTGCTCAATAATGGACAAGTCGAATTCAAAAGAGTTGCATTTGTGAATGGTTTGAAATATAACTTGATCAGTGTAAGCCAACTTTGCGATGATGGCTTCAGAGTATTGTTCGATATTGCACAAGGCACCATATTTAACAAGGATTGGAAAGTGGTGATGATTGCACCAAGAAAAGGGAATGTGTACATCATGGATATGGAACCAGCTCCAAAAGAGCAATGTTTCTATACCAAAGCTGATGAGGACACCAACTGGCTATGGCATAAAAGGTTATCCCACCTTAATTTCAAGAACATTAACAAGTTGTCTCGCAAACAACTGGTTGATGGGATACCCCAGATTTCCTTCAATAAGGAAAAGCCATGTCCAGGGTGTGAGATGGGCAAGCAGAAGAGAGCCAGTTTCAAAACTAGGCAAAATTTTAGCATCACTGAACCTCTTCACATGCTTCATATGGATCTCTTTGGTCCAGTGAATGTTCAAACTAGAGCTGGAAAGAAATACACTCTAGTTGTGGTTGATGAATTCACCAGATATTGCTGGGTGGTATTCATCAGATCCAAAAGTGATGCACCTGCTGAAATCATCTCCCTTATCAAAAGAATTGAGCTCAAGTACACTCGAAAAGTTTGTCAGTTGCGAAGTGATAATGGTACTGAATTCCAAAATAAGGTACTTGAAACATTTTGCACTGACACTGGCATCTCTCAAAACTTCTCATCAGTTCACTCTCCAGAGCAAAATGGAGTTGTGGAAAGAAAGAATCGTACACTGATAGAAGCGGCCAGAAGCATGCTATCTGAATCTGGTCTTCCCACCAGTTTTTGGGCTGAGGCAGTTGCAACTGCTTGTCACACCCAAAACCGGTCAGTCTACATCAAGAGACACAAGAAGACTGCCTACGAAGTACTCAGGAATCGTAAACCAAATATTGGATATTTCCATGTATTTGGTTGTCCAGTTTATATACTGAACGATTCCAGTCAGCTTGGAAAGTTTGATGCAAAAGCTGATGAAGGGGTATTTTTAGGCTATTCAGATATTCGAAAGGCCTTTAGAGTTTATAATTATAGACTCCAAAAGGTGCATGAGACAATTCATGTCACATTCGATGAATCAACTGAAGCAATCAACAAGAGACCAAGCCTTGATATTTCTCCAGTCATTCCAATCAACTGTGGCTTCTGTAGAGAAGTCCAGTGGACCCATCAAGAAAAGATGGGTTCACAAAAATAACTAATGATTTTTGTGTGTGTGTAGGGCGATCGAAAGAAGAATATCTGGTATCTGGACAGCGCTGCTGGCCGGACTATGACCGGATGTAAGCCCCTACTGGAAGAGTTCACTGTCCAAGATGGACCGACAGTGACGTTTGGTAACGATCAATCTGGAAAGACTGAAGGATATGGTGTGCTCAATAATGGACAAGTCGAATTCAAAAGAGTTGCATTTGTGAATGGTTTGAAATATAACTTGATCAGTGTAAGCCAACTTTGCGATGATGGCTTCAGAGTATTGTTCGATATTGCACAAGGCACCATATTTAACAAGGATTGGAAAGTGGTGATGATTGCACCAAGAAAAGGGAATGTGTACATCATGGATATGGAACCAGCTCCAAAAGAGCAATGTTTCTATACCAAAGCTGATGAGGACACCAACTGGCTATGGCATAAAAGGTTATCCCACCTTAATTTCAAGAACATTAACAAGTTGTCTCGCAAACAACTGGTTGATGGGATACCCCAGATTTCCTTCAATAAGGAAAAGCCATGTCCAGGGTGTGAGATGGGCAAGCAGAAGAGAGCCAGTTTCAAAACTAGGCAAAATTTTAGCATCACTGAACCTCTTCACATGCTTCATATGGATCTCTTTGGTCCAGTGAATGTTCAAACTAGAGCTGGAAAGAAATACACTCTAGTTGTGGTTGATGAATTCACCAGATATTGCTGGGTGGTATTCATCAGATCCAAAAGTGATGCACCTGCTGAAATCATCTCCCTTATCAAAAGAATTGAGCTCAAGTACACTCGAAAAGTTTGTCAGTTGCGAAGTGATAATGGTACTGAATTCCAAAATAAGGTACTTGAAACATTTTGCACTGACACTGGCATCTCTCAAAACTTCTCATCAGTTCACTCTCCAGAGCAAAATGGAGTTGTGGAAAGAAAGAATCGTACACTGATAGAAGCGGCCAGAAGCATGCTATCTGAATCTGGTCTTCCCACCAGTTTTTGGGCTGAGGCAGTTGCAACTGCTTGTCACACCCAAAACCGGTCAGTCTACATCAAGAGACACAAGAAGACTGCCTACGAAGTACTCAGGAATCGTAAACCAAATATTGGATACTTCCATGTATTTGGTTGTCCAGTTTATATACTGAACGATTCCAGTCAGCTTGGAAAGTTTGATGCAAAAGCTGATGAAGGGGTATTTTTAGGCTATTCAGATATTCGAAAGGCCTTTAGAGTTTATAATTATAGACTCCAAAAGGTGCATGAGACAATTCATGTCACATTCGATGAATCAACTGAAGCAATCAACAAGAGACCAAGCCTTGATATTTCTCCAGTCATTCCAATCAACTTTGGTGAAACTGACCAAGTTCATCGGTCAGTTGTTTCACCAGAAGATGCTTCCAGTTACAACAAACTGGAACCAGTCAAGAAGAAGAAAAGCACTAGTGACACATCATTTTATCCCTCCATCAATTTTAACTTACCACAAGAATTGGTGATTGGATCAGATGTACGTGCCACTCCAATATCAGCACCAGTTCAAGCCCCTACTTCTCCAGTTACTCATGAAATACCTTCAACTGAGGAATTTCATGATGCCAATCGAGACCTCATTGACTCTGATGAGGATGTAGAAGCTGTTTGGACTGATCCTTCTCCAGATGCTGCTGCAACTGAAGAAGATCTCCAGGTACCTTGCACTGATATTGTAGTTCACCAGCCTAGTCAATACACTAGATGGACTAAAGCCCACCCAATTGAACAAATTGTGGGTAATCCAACTAGTGGGGTTCAGACTAGAAGAGCCACCAGTGAGCAATGCTTAAACGTCACCTTCTTATCTTTAATTGAACCAAAGAAGATTGACGAGGCTATGGCAGACCCAAGCTGGGTGGAAGCTATGCAAGAAGAGCTCCTCCAGTTTGAAAGGAACAATGTTTGGGAGCTTGTTCCTTGTCCACCAGGGTTAAAGAAAGAACCTATTGGTACCAGATGGGTCTACCGAAACAAAATGGATGAAGATGGCCATGTTGTAAGAAACAAGGCCAGATTAGTTGCCCAGGGTTATTGTCAAGCAGAGGGCGTTGACTTTGATGAGACTTTTGCTCCAGTTGCAAGACTTGAAGCCATTAGAATATTCTTGGCTTATGCAGCCCATCTGCAGTTCAAGGTCTTCCAGATGGATGTCAAAAGTGCGTTCCTTAATGGAACATTGGAAGAAGAAGTTTATGTGAAGCAGACTCCAGGTTTCATCGATGAGAAGCATCCTCATTGGGTTTATAGACTGAACAAAGCATTGTATGGTCTAAGACAAGCCCCAAGAGCCTGGTATGATACTTTAACTAAACATCTTCTCAAAAATGGCTTTCAAAGAGGTGCAATAGATAATACCTTGTTTATCTTGAAAGAAAGAGGTAATATCTTATTGGTACAAATTTATGTTGATGACATTATTTTTGGTTCAACTGATGATGCAATGTGTAAAAAGTTTTCTAAAATCATGTCATCTGAATATGAGATGAGTTTAATGGGTGAATTAACATTTTTCTTAGGTCTTCAGATTAAGCAAACTGAAAATGGAATTTTCATAAACCAAGGAAAATATGTCAGAGATTTGTTAAGAAAATACAAATATGATTCAATCCCATCGAAAAACACACCTATTGCAGCACCATTGAATTTGGACTCTGACCCAACTGGCAAACCAGTTAATGTAACTGACTATAGAGGTATGGTTGGTTCACTGATGTACTTAACTGCCAGTCGACCAGATATAATGTTTGCAACATGTTTATGTGCCAGGTTTCAGGCTAACCCAAAAGAATCACATTTGCACGCTGTAAAGCGTATCTTTAGATACCTGAAAGGGTGTCCTAATCTTGGTCTTTGGTACCCCAAAGGCTCAGGATTAGATCTAATGGGTTATTCAGATTCTGATCATGCAGGTTGTAAGATTGATAGAAAATCCACAACTGGTGGTTGTCATTTCCTTGGAGGAAAACTGGTGAGTTGGACCAGCAAGAAGCAGACTTCAGTCTCTATGTCCACTGCAGAGGCAGAGTACATTTCTGCGGCCAGTTGTTGTGCCCAGATTCTCTGGATCAAAAACCAGTTACTAGATTATGGTCAGAAGTACACCAAGACCCCAATCTTTTGTGACAACACCAGTGCAATTGCTATCTCTCACAATCCAGTGATGCACTCAAAAACAAAGCATATTGACATCAGGTATCATTTTATTCGTGATCATGTTATGAAAGGTGATATTGAAATTCATTTCATCCCCACTGACAAACAGTTAGCTGATGTTTTTACTAAACCTCTCGATGAGAAAACTTTTAAACATCTCATCAGCGAACTGGGAATGCTAAACCCTTAACTGGAGCTTTCTTTGTTATTGAACGCGTCAGTGACACTGATGAAGTTCTCCAGTTGAGGAGGTCCAGATTATCTTTGCTCGCCAGGCTATCGAACGCCTTTGTGATACTATCTTGGCACTAATTGATATCTGGATCATCATTTTAGGGGGAAAGACTCAAAATAATTTTCTGACTAAAATTCGTTTTTGTTTGAAAATGCAACTGGAGAACTCTTCAGTTGGAACTGGAACTGGATTGATCCTCCAGTTACCAGGTTCGGTCTTTGTCAAATTTTCATAACGTTACAAATACTTGGTCAATTTATGTGACACGTGATGATACTCGAGTGTTTTTAAACTACTTGATATCGTGATCTGACGTGTTGAAACCATTTTTAAGTACTTGACAACTGTTTGTGTTGGGAAAACAAAAAGTGTGTGGGGTTATGGGTAAAGTAAGCCGTCGTAGCATTTAATGCTGACATGGTAACATTTAATGCTTACATGGAAAATTATATTTTATTTTCAAAATATCTTCAAAAATATTTGGTTTAATAAAATATGATTTGTGGGTTTACATTGGGATCTTGAATCCCCTTATAAATACCCTTATTTACTTCATAACACATTTACTTTCTTTTTCATTCTCTTCATTTACTCTCTTCATTTACTTCCAATCATAAATTTCAAATTCATTCTTCTCTTTGCTTCCAAATTCAAAACCCTAAAAATCCTCAATTTCAATTTCATTCTATGGCACCTAAATCATCCCGCTCAAGAGATGTAAATCTCTTGACTGCTCCTTACAATCCCTCACCAGATGTCGCCCAGGCACCTGGTGCTCCTTATAGCGCAGCCTTAAAATTAAATCCAAACAATCCACTGGCTAGCCTACAAGGCTCTCAAGGGTCTAGAACCCTTATTGGTAGAATCAGAAAATTTTTAAAGGATTCTCCAATAGGACCCTTATTCACCAGGAACCCACGCAAGATGTATCATGATTACTTGTGTGAGTTCTGGTTCACTGCCACACTTTCTTCTGATTGTTCATCCATCAGTTTCACTTTAAAGGATGGAACAATCAGGTGTACTCTGGATGTAGAAGTGTTGAGGGATGCTCTTCGCCTCAATTACTGGAGAGAGGGTGAGTCTCCAGTTGTTTTAGCCTCCAATATAAATTTTCGTCAAGTACTCCTTGAGATGGGTCATAGGGAGTGCTTGGACAGTGATGGTATGTTAAAGACCAAGGGGGCGATGACCATGAAGGGCCTTACACCTTCATGGAGGTATTTCTTTGTGCATCTGGTTGAAAGTTTGGGTGGTAGTTCAGGTGGTCTTGACCAGATCAACTCTTCACAAGCTGAAATGGCTTATTGTTTGTGGAAGGGGTTGAGGGTGGATTTTGCTGACATATTGTATAGAAGTCTTGTGCAGAAGCTGAAAGGCTCCAGGGGTGTTTGTATCCCCTTTTCCAGATTTCTTTCTTTGTGTTTCAGGCAGATTCTGGGTGAAGAAGAGTACAGAAATACAGACTCTTCGTTCACAAGGCCAGATGTTTTGAGGAATCTAGACTCACTAGTGTCTGAAGCTGGTGAGGTTGAAATTCCTGAGCAGATGCAGCTGGCATTTGCTAAAACTGGTGCACCTTTGGAAAGTGAGCCAGAAAGACAATTGGGCGGGCCTCAAAATAATGAGGGACCCTCCAGTTCGTCTCCAGTTGTGGTTGAGGATAGAACAACCATAACTCAAGCCGTTCCTATCACGTCTATCCCTGGTGAAGATGTTTCGGCATCTGATCCTTTAACTGATGAAACCATCCAGGTAACTGGAACTGGTCATCAGGAGTCTGAACATGATGTTCAGCCATCCCTATCATTTATGAATCTAGGCATAAATGAGGATGAGTTTCATCTTGAATCTTCGGATTCAGAAGAGACACAAGCTGATCAAGAAATGGTTGATGCATCTGTACATGCTCAACTCCCTTCTTTCTTTGATCAACCCCTAGAACACCAAGTTTCAGTTTCCCACCAAGATACTCCTACAAATATTTCCCCACAAAGAACTCAATCACCACCACCGTCGCCGTTGGTCATACCTGAGCATTCTCAGCCTGACCAACACATTGTTTCTCCTCAGCCTTCTTTTTCACCCCCTATATTTCCTTCTTCTACTGGAACAACTGGAGAGGCTCCCTTTGTTTTGCCTCCTTCAGTTGAACTGGTACATCCTGCTACTGGTCCAGTGACAACTGCTCCTTTGTCACTGGAAGCTCAATTTGTCTCGTTCTCAACCGATATCCAAAACCTGATCAAACGGGTGGAGGGTGTTCATAAGACAATAGAGCAAAATGCCAAGTCTATTTCCAGATTCAACAAGGAAACAATTATAAATTCAAAGGTTGTTGATCTGGGAATCAATAAGTTTGCTGCAAATGAAGACTTGGTATTTAGAAAGCTGAATGAGTTGGTCTCAAGCTGTAACAATTTGTCAACATCTTTGAAGGAAGCTTTTGACTTAACCCATTCAAATGTCAATACATCTATCTCCAACCTCTTAAGCAACACTGTTCGATCATCAGAGGTGGATCTTAAGGAGATAGAAAGGCAGGTCAAGGAGTTGCTGGATAGACCTGGCCTTAATGTAAGTGATATTGGTCAGCAGGTGGCCACTTCTGTTGGCCAGATGATTGATGAGAAACTGGCCAGTCGAGAAGATGAATTGGTCAAGAAGGTTATGGCTGAATTTGCCAAGCTCCCACCTCCAAAGCTTAATCTGGAGCCTCTGGCACTTGAAGTCAGTCAGTTAAGGGGTGCAGTGAATGCAGTGAACACTCAGTTGGCCTCCCACACTTCTTCTATCAATAAATTGGCAACTGAAGTGGAGAACTTGAAAAGGAAGGATGATGCAGTAAAGGATCAAGTGGTTAAGGGCCTAAATGAAGACTCACAAATATTGAAAGACTTGAAGACTGGACAAGACCAAACTGCTGCAAATGTATTGTCCCAGTCTCAAGAAGTTAACCACTTATGGAGATCCTTTAGGATGATTTGCACTGTGTTCAGAGAGTGCAAGGATATGCAATCGTGGCAGCCTCTAGCCCGTTTGCCCTCTAGCAATGAAGACTGGGCAGCTATTCGTGCAGGTCTCGATGCTGCCAAGGGGGAAAGGGATAGAAGGAATATCCTTGCACCTGGACCAAGACTGCCAGGTCCAGTTAGTGCAAGGCAACTGGTGGAGAGGACGGTTGTTGGATCTGATGAAGGTGATGAGCAGGTGATTGAAGAATTTGATGATGTGGTTGATAGGGGGAATAAAGGGAAAGGAAAGTTAGTTGAGCCGACCACTGGTGAACAAGCTACAACAACTGGTACTGAAGCCAGTGTGTTAGAAACTGGCAACATTGATCAGCTACCTCCAGTTTCAGAAGATGTGAGTAGGCAGCTGGCAAGGCTTGGAGATGCCATCAAGGAGAGAAAGAAACAAATGAGGGCTAATCAAATGAAAGATAGAAATACTTTAGCCCCAACTCTTCTTGACATTAGTGATGGTCGTCTTCTGGGCATGACACTTGCAGAGTATGCCAAGGTCAAGGCTGATCCCAGAATTATTAATGCATTGAAAGAACAACTGGAGATTGAGCTTGACAAACATTACAGGGAGGATGAGGCTGAGTATGATGCCAGGTGTTTGAATATCACAGTGGAGAAGGCCAAAGAAGTTAGAACTGAAGGAATTCTCAGGAGAACTGAACATGTTAAGAAGGTGGTCAAACAGGTGATGAATCCACCTAAGTCCAAAGGTAAACCTAAAATGTTGCCAAGAGATGCTGACCTTAGGACCTGGGTGGATACAACTGAACCTTCAACTGAAGATATCAAAGCTGCAGTGCATAGTATGAGCACTGGCCAGATCAAACTGGCCAATGAATCTGAAGCTAGAGCGTATTTATCTGAAGTGCAGCAGCGGAGATATCACCCTGGTAAGATTGTTGATTTGAAAGTGTTTATCAAACCAGGTACCAAACATTTCACAGTTGGGGTTCAACATCTGGATGGTCCCTTGAGGCAAACTGAGAATCCTGATGTACTTTCTTATGGGTATTCGGAACTGGTGGAAATGGCAAAGCTGTTGGAGGCCAAGCAACAAAGAAATAAGGTTGAAAGAGGATGGATGTTTGTGCTTCAAAGTCTGCTCAAGTTTAAAGAAAATATTGAAGAGAGACTGAATGGTGATCCTGAAGACAAACAGCCCATCTCCACAGTTGCCAAAAGAAGAAGAACTGGCGAAGGGCCATCTGTTTAAGTTCTTTCTTCATTTTTATCTTCTTGTAATTTGTTGTACATTCTGTTGTAACTTATGTAAATTTTGCTCCTTGTATAAAAGAAGTTACCAGTTTGTAACCACAAGGTAGATAAAAGATTAAAATCTAACAAACACAAAAAGAAAAACCTAAGGCATTTGTTGATCTATAAAAATGCCTTAGATACCTTAGATAGATTTAAATCAAACAAGTCTCTATAGTTCACACTTGTATAGATACAAAACTAGAAAAGACTTGGACTATATTTCTAGACAAATAGGGGGAATTTGTTAGGTCCAGTTCACCTGGAACTGGCCAGTCACCAGTTTCCACTGACCAGTTCACCAGTTGCATCTGGTGACCAGTAAACTGGTGACCAAGAAGATTTGTCGAGAAATATATTGAAGTCCAGTTGCACCGTACAGTTAACGCAACTGAAGACTTCCTCCAGTTGAGAACTGACCAAGTTGAAGAAACATTCCAGTTGAAGTCGAAGACAACAAATGGAAGAAAGAGAATGACAATGGCAGCGAAGCCCAGTTGACATTCTAGTCAGTTACAAACTGGAGACCTTCAGTGGAAAGCACTTACAAAGCTTTACACTGATTACGAGGAATTGACTTGTACACTTTATGTACCTTTACCCGGATAATAAGCCTTATCTTATTATTTAAGTATTAAAAGGTACATAAAGGTGGTTGTGTAAAGTCACTGTAACATGCGACTTTACAACACTTTTTAAGGAATTAAATGCTATTCCTTAAATGCTTCCAACCACATTTGTACGGCTAAAGTTAACATCCATATGTTAACTTTGCCTATAAATACAAGTCATTGCACAACCAAGAAACACAAGTTATTCAAGTATTCGTCTAAGTTATTTCTCTCTCAAACGAATAACTTCTTACTTTGCAAACCTGCAATATTCTTGGTGAACTTGTGCAATATTCTTGGTGAACTTGTGCAATATTCTCTCAATCGCTAAAAGGAACATTTCACTACTTTAAGTGTTTCGATTGTAGAAGAGAAATTCCGAGTATAGATCAATTGTATTTCATAGGTTGTTAGGATATTTACATTCGTGTATTATCTTGGTTCCGCATCAACCTTGTAATTTGTTGTACATTCTGTTGTAACTTATGTAAATTTTGCTCCTTGTATAAAAGAAGTTACCAGTTTGTAACCACAAGGTAGATAAAAGATTAAAATCTAACAAACACAAAAAGAAAAACCTAAGGCATTTGTTGATCTATAAAAATGCCTTAGATACCTTAGATAGATTTAAATCAAACAAGTCTCTATAGTTCACACTTGTATAGATACAAAACTAGAAAAGACTTGGACTATATTTCTAGACAAATAGGGGGAATTTGTTAGGTCCAGTTCACCTGGAACTGGCCAGTCACCAGTTTCCACTGACCAGTTCACCAGTTGCATCTGGTGACCAGTAAACTGGTGACCAAGAAGATTTGTCGAGAAATATATTGAAGTCCAGTTGCACCGTACAGTTAACGCAACTGAAGACTTCCTCCAGTTGAGAACTGACCAAGTTGAAGAAACATTCCAGTTGAAGTCGAAGACAACAAATGGAAGAAAGAGAATGACAATGGCAGCGAAGCCCAGTTGACATTCTAGTCAGTTACAAACTGGAGACCTTCAGTGGAAAGCACTTACAAAGCTTTACACTGATTACGAGGAATTGACTTGTACACTTTATGTACCTTTACCCGGATAATAAGCCTTATCTTATTATTTAAGTATTAAAAGGTACATAAAGGTGGTTGTGTAAAGTCACTGTAACATGCGACTTTACAACACTTTTTAAGGAATTAAATGCTATTCCTTAAATGCTTCCAACCACATTTGTACGGCTAAAGTTAACATCCATATGTTAACTTTGCCTATAAATACAAGTCATTGCACAACCAAGAAACACAAGTTATTCAAGTATTCGTCTAAGTTATTTCTCTCTCAAACGAATAACTTCTTACTTTGCAAACCTGCAATATTCTTGGTGAACTTGTGCAATATTCTCTCAATCGCTAAAAGGAACATTTCACTACTTTAAGTGTTTCGATTGTAGAAGAGAAATTCCGAGTATAGATCAATTGTATTTCATAGGTTGTTAGGATATTTACATTCGTGTATTATCTTGGTTCCGCATCAACCTTGTAATTGTTTAATATCAATAAATAAATTACACTTGAAAACTACATATTGTCTCATCAAGATTGTTTACAAGTTATTTGTATTATTGCATTGTTCTTTACTTATTGTCTTTTATATAAGTAATCTATCTAGAACTTGGTATACACTTATCTAACTGGTCGTCTCCAGTTTAGTAAGTATATTGCAAAGTAACTCCACCATCGACATAGAGGTGTCTTCAGTAGTACCAATCTAACAAGTTGGGACTTACAGAGGCTTTAACGAGTTTATGGATGAAAGGGCTGATCGGTTGATACGTATTCCAATGTGGAATAGAAATTTTGAATTAAGAAAGGAGGTGGTGAAGGAATGGTGTCAAGAGTTCTACGCCACTCTGCAGGTGCAAGACTTGCCCATCCAGGATCCTATGGAGGATCGGGTAATACATTTTAGGTTGGAGGTAAGCAGCGCCACTGTACGGTCGTCGAGCTTGCTTTAAAAGTATATGATCAATTTGAGTCGATATTCAATCTCCATTATGTATGTTTTTGCTTGAATCATAGTTTTAATTATAATCACCTACTCTTCCTTGTACCTTCACTATACAATCATTAGATATATTACTTCATAAACGTTAATTAATCATCAAGAAACTTATCAAAGACGTAAAACATATCCGCTTATCTTGCCGTGCATCGCGCGGGCCTTCACTCTACCCCCCCAACAACATATCCGCTTATCTTGCCGTGCAATCCGCTTATCTTGCCGTGCATCGCGCGGGCCTTCACTCTAGTAAAAGACAAAAATACATGAAGAAATGACAACTATGTAAAAAATGACATGGTGACTAAAAACTAATTCTACGTATGCCCTAAATTATCCTCTCTTAGTAACATCCGCGGATTTTGACCCATTGACTTCACGTGAAATATGACTAACAAATAAGTTAAATGAAGTTTTGGGTCATTTTGATGATAATATGACAATGTGGGTTAATTGGGTCGTTTTGTGAACTAAATGACTAAGTGTTATATATTGAGTCGATAATGTGTTTACCCGGTGCTTAAATGTAAAACGATTGTAATTTTGGCTTGAAAAGAGAAATGGGTCGACCCGTGGGTCGTACCCGACCCGGCTGCCCTTTAAGGTCCAAGATATTTTCATAAATATCTGTATCTATCTTTTTCTTCTTTCTTTTCTTTCTCTTTTTCTCTCAAGAACACAAGACCATCCATCTTCTTTTTTTTCTTCTTCTAGCAATCATTTGGTGTTCTTATAACTAAATTTAAGCTAGAATCATAATCATCGTTACCTCATTATCGTCTACTCGAAGAATCACAAGTTGAAGTTCAAGCATTCTTACCATTTTGGCCATTTTACCCAAATTCGGGTTTTAGCTCGGGGAGAACGTTTTGGTAAGTCTAATTCATCCCATTTACTCCTATTTATGTTAGTGTATGCTATTCCGGTCATTTCGAGTATTTACAAGTCCTAAATCGGCTTAAATCGAGTTTTGGGTCAATTAGGGTTTTAATTAGGGTTTGGATCGAATTGATGATTTGGTGATGTTTTGGACGGATTTATGGATTGGGTTATGTTCATTTATGTTCATTAATACTTATTAAGCTTCAAATCGAGTCACAAGTCCCTGCAAGTTGTTTTGGATCGATTTGGGGGTTTTGGGTTCGTCTTGCTGCACTTGCAGCTGCTGGTTCTGATCTGCAGGTCGTCCCACTGCGGCGCAGTGGGAGGACATAGTCCCCACTGCGGCGCAGTGGATTCCCTCGGCCATTCTGGCTCCTTAGCCCACTGCGGCGCAGTGGGCATGGGTTTGGCTCACTGCGGCGCAGTGGCTGGGGTCTGTGCAGGTCGTGGTTAGCTCACTGCGGCGCAGTGAGCTTGGCAAAGGCTCACTGCGGCGCAGTGAAATCCTCCTGTACATAATGCGCGCGTCAAACTTCAAACGTTAATAACTTTTGAACCGTAAGTCCGTTTTAGACGTATGACCTATCGATGGAATCGTGAGAGAGTCTACTTTCTTATAGTAACCTTCATTTTGTATAAATCTTCCTACATTTCTAAAAATGTCGAGTCTAAGTGTCTTGTTTCATACACGGTAAAGTTGTAGAAGCGTTTGTGGGTTCGTGACTCGACTTAAACTTACTAAACCAACTTAATTATGATTATAGAGTTGACATTATGATATATGACATGCTTTGATAGGTTGTGGACGTGTGGGGCCCAACACTCGCTATAAATCTTTCATTTACTCGACTTAAGCTTCTTTGCCGATCAAGGTGAGTTTCGTAGCTCCCTACTCAATTGAGATTCGGGCTGAAAAGTGTAACCATACGTGTTTAATTGTTGAGTGACCTGTTGATTGGCTTGAGTTACCTTTGGTCTTATTGCTTAAATTGTTGTTTGTCAATTGATGATTATATTGGCACTATTGATTGATTTCATATATGATTGGGTTAATTGTTAAATAAATTAGGATAGTGGTGTATACATAGAGGTCGGTTTTACTTTCAAAAGGTTTTAGATGTGGTGGGAAGGCTGCGGATGACCCTATACATAAGCATCTAGAACTCGATGAAAGTAAAATCCTCCGAAGTGTATGTACGCTTTGTTTAGAGAAATTGATGGATATTGGGAATGTGTTTGGAATGGACATATACGCCTTGTTATACTTGACTTGTACGGTACACACTCAAGCATACTTTTATTGTTGCATTGATGACGTCTTTGCCACGCATTTGGTATACGTTGTGGTCTTACTTACGTACGACACATGATTTGATGTTAATGTTTCGCGTGCTCATCTATTACACGCGTTACTTTACCATTATGATTGAAATGATTTGATATTGTGATTAGGATAGTTGTATATGCATGGAAGACGATGATACCTCTAATGAGTTGTAGATGTGGTGGGAAGGCTGCGGGTGACCCTATATATAAACATCTATGATTCCTTAAATGTAAAGTCGTATGAAATGTATGTGCATTGTAGTTTGATTTATTTTGTTATGATGGTGTGGTGATTGAGATTGGTTAGGTTCGTACTTGGTGTTTGGTTGATGTACTTCCAAGTATACTTACTTGATGAATGGTTCCACGTACTTCCAAGTGTCATACACTTGAGATCGCGCAATGTACGATGTACTACCAAGTTGTTAGACTTGAGAATATTGTGTTTGTAGTGGTTTTGTTGTTGTCATGGTACACTAGGGATGCGTTATCTGATGCCTAATTGTTGGACATACCTTTTATGCATTCGGACATGATTATGTGTGTAGTACATATCTTGATATAGACATCACTTGTGCTTATTTATCATACGCATTACTTATATTGTGTTTTGTTGTGATTTGAGATTGAGACACATAAAGGCTATTCTTATGTTTCGTTTTGCCTTTACTTATACTTGTTGTGATTTAGGACAATGGTTTCTTGTGAACCATTCCTACGAACTCACCAACCTTGTGTTGACTATGCTTAGTACACTTTTCAGGTAACCAAGTTATTCCAAGGCAAGGAGTTTGATTGTTCGCTTGCTGTTGAACCCGGACTTGGACTTATATGGATCAAGGATCCATTGGCCTTCTTTTGCATTGTACTTAGGACCGTTAGCCATCTCTTAAATGTTCTTTTGCAAACCTTGGTGGTGACTTGCTCCTTATGTATTTTGGTACTTGTTATTTTAATGTATGGATTCACTGAATCCTTTGCTTGCATATAGTTCATGTTCTACATTAATTCCACCTTGTGCTATATGATTTCCGTAATATTCTGAGCCTTGGCTTGGGGTGTTACATATCCTCTTAGTTATAGATATTGATATAGAGGTCACGTTGAAAGTGAATATTTTGTGTTGACGTAATCTTTCTCACAATTGTATCTTTTTTTTGACAAATGCGGATCAAATATCACATAGGGGGTCTAGACTATGTTGTCTTAACCGAGCCCACACTAGAGAGCTCTCTCACCCAATATCCAGTAGGAGGGAAAACCCCTTATTAATTCGCCCAAAGGCACGACAATTAATAGGAGTAAACCTTATGTAACACCTCGTCTTACCACAACACAATATTGTCCGCTTTGCCCGCAGAACTCAAGGAGGACGTTGAGTTGTGTTTAGGGGGGTGTGAAATCATAAATCGCTGATATACGAGGGAATCCTAGCTAGAGGTAATATCATTGGCCTTACATTACAACACGTTTTGAGGACAAAGTGTACCTCCACAGTTAAGTGTGCTCGGGTGGCAACAATGTCATATGGGTTACCCTTCTGGAAAGTCTACCCGAACAACCAGAAACAAAGCCGTGAGCGGGCATATAATATTGTGTTGTGGTAAGACGGGTGTTACACTTTGTCCTCTTAAGACTCAAACCCAGGTATCTTTGAATCACATTCGAAGGACTTCCTTTAGACATTAAGCTATTACCCAATGGCTTCTCACAATTGTATCTATAAATGCTTTTGGTTGTTTATTTGTAAACACTTAATTATCTGAGATTGAGAATGGTTTCAAGACTTGGATAAAATAATTGTCCAGGGTATCTGAAATAGGTCGACTTGATTTACTCATATATATTAATCAAATAAATATAAGGTTGTTGGTTGGTCAGTTAGTGGTTAGTTTACTATAGTTTGATTTGAAACCAGCGTAAATAAAATATTATATCAAACTAGACAACAATAGAAACTATCAATAGAAACGAAATAGAAACTAACAAGTGGGCCTTGTGAAATCAAATATACACTCTTATTTAGTCAGATTTAACTAAATAAAAACTCAGACATTTTTGAATAACTTCAATGCAAAAATCTACTACGTTTTACCTGTTCTATCATATGGAATAAAATTTTGTTTCTACTTAAATTTTAAGCTTTAGGAAAAACTCATTCATTTTATAACTTAGTTATCCATAAGGATAATCGTCAGGTTTTGTGTGGTTGTTGATGATGTTAGAAAAATGATAGTAACGATTTTGTGTGGTGGTTGATGATGTTAGAAAAATGATAGTAATTTATTATATAAATGATTTACATTACTAATTTCTATTTTTTTATTGTTATTTTATATTTATTAACTTCAGATTCTTTTATTTAATGTTATATATGTTTGAGAAAATTACATTTTTTGTCCCTCAAGTTAGCAGGATTTTCAGTTATTGCCCTTAAATGAATTAATTATAGAAAAAACCCTGAATTTGATCAATTTTTTCACTTTTCACTATGTGACTAACAACCGTCTATCAGGTCCGTTAAGTGAGGGGCATATACATCAGTTCACCATGATCCTTCTTATTCTTCTCCCACACTCAAACACAAACTCAAGTTTTTCGTAACTTCTTTCATGAACCATCATGAATTTCAAATTGATTTGATAAAAAACGACGACGAGATCTATGAAAGATGTTACGAAAAACTTGATAAAAATGGGTTTGTGTTTGAGTGTGGAAGAAGAAGAAGAAGAAAAAGAAGAAGGGATCATGGTGAAATGACGATTCTGCCTCTCACTTAACAGACCTAATAGACGGCTGTTAGTCGCGGAGTGAAAAGTGGAAAAATTGACCAACTATAAGGTTGTTCTGTAATTAATTCATTTAAGAGCAATAACTGAAAATCCTATTAATTTGAGGGACCAAAAGTGTAAATTTCTTTATATGTTTTTGAACAACGTAAACAAATTACTGTGACTAACATTTTAAAATTTAGAATAATAGATCCAGTAGGTAATTTATATATATACTAGTTTTAGACCCGTGTAGAAACACGGTCAATCGATGGCCGTTGTTTAAAATTTTTGTTGACGTTACATATTTATCTAACGACGTACAAAATCAAGTTCATTAGTTACATGTATTGGTTATATTAAATATTCAATTTAGTCTTTGTTTTTGATTTCTTTTTGGCAATTGGTGGGATGTTATTGATGCGGAAATGACCCCGAACCATTTCCACAAAAAGTGCTCCAGTTGGATCCTCCAGATGCATCCTCCAGTTGGATCCTCCAGTGAAGATCGTCCAGGTGCATCCTCCAGTCTCCAGACTCCAGTCTCCAGTCTCCAGTCTCCATACTCCAATCTCCAGTCTCCAGTCTCCAGATCCAGTCTCCAGGCTCCAGATCCAGTCTCCAGTCTCCAGTTTCCAGACTCCAGTCTCCAGTTTCCAGACTCCAGTCTCCAGTCTCCAGTCTGATTCCATTTATCCAGTTTGATTCCATTTCTCCAGTTTGATTCTCCAGTCTGATTCCATTTCTCCAGCTTGATTCCATTTCTCCAGTCTGATTCCATTTCTCAAGTTTGATTCTCCAGTCTGATTCAATTTCTCCAGTTTGATCCTCCAGCTTGATTCCATTTCTCCAGTCTGATTCCATTTCTCCAGTTTGATTCTCCAGTTTGATTCCATTTCTACAGTCTGATTCCATTTATCCTGTTTGATTCTCCAGGCTGATTCCATTTCTCCAGTTTCATTCCATTTCGCCAGTTTAATTCTCCAGTTTGATGCCATTTCTCCAGTTTGATTCCATTTCTCCAGTTTGATTCCATTTCTCCAGTTTGATTCTCCAGTCTGATTCCATTTCTCCAGTTTGATTCTCCAGTCTGATTCCATTTCTCCAGTTTCATTCCATTTCTCCAGTTTGATTCTCCAGCCTAATTTTATTTCTCCAGTCTGATTCAACAGTCTGAGAGTATTTGAAACTATATAAGCCCATTATAGAATGAAACGTAATAAAATCATAAATGAAATCTATATGTCCTTGTAAATATAGATATGTCCCTTTTTCTTCTTGAAAGTAGTAGCTCATACATTTATATAAAAGAAAAAAAACTACAATCTAATTCCATGTGTTGACCTCTATCATTTATATAACAAATTTCTTTACCATTTCCTTTCATTTACTTTATCCTCATTCGTATTAACTCCCGAGCTTTGTTCCTATCGAAAACCCTAATGGCTCCAAAGGTAAGATTACTTCTTTCTTGATTGCAGTTATATATATATAAATATGTATGTAAGTATATGTATGTATACATGTGTTGATTAGGGTAAAATATAGTTAATTAATTAATTAATTAATTAATATATACTACGTAATCGTTTAAAATATAATTAATTAATTAATTAATTAATTAATTAATTAATTAATTAATTAATTAATTAATTAATTAATTAATTAATTAATTAATTAATTAATTAATTAATTAATTAATTAATTAATTAATTAATTAATTAATTAATTAATTAATTAATTAATTAATTAATTAATTAATTAATTAATTAATTAATTAATTAATTAATTAATTAATTAATTAATTAATTAATTAATTAATTAATTAATTAATTAATTAATTAATTAATTAATTAATTAATTAATTAATTAATTAATTAATTAATTAATTAATTAATTAATTAATTAATTAATTAATTAATTAATTAATTAATTAATTAATTAATTAATTAATTAATTAATTAATTAATTAATTAATTAATTAATTAATTAATTAATTAATTAATTAATTAATTAATTAATTAATTAATTAATTAATTAATTAATTAATTAATTAATTAATTAATTAATTAATTAATTAATTAATTAATTAATTAATTAATTAATTAATTAATTAATTAATTAATTAATTAATTAATTAATTAATTAATTAATTAATTAATTAATTAATTAATTAATTAATTAATTAATTAATTAATTAATTAATTAATTAATTAATTAATTAATTAATTAATTAATTAATTAATTAATTAATTAATTAATTAATTAATTAATTAATTAATTAATTAATTAATTAATTAATTAATTAATTAATTAATTAATTAATTAATTAATTAATTAATTAATTAATTAATTAATTAATTAATTAATTAATTAATTAATTAATTAATTAATTAATTAATTAATTAATTAATTAATTAATTAATTAATTAATTAATTAATTAATTAATTAATTAATTAATTAATTAATTAATTAATTAATTAATTAATTAATTAATTAATTAATTAATTAATTAATTAATTAATTAATTAATTAATTAATTAATTAATTAATTAATTAATTAATTAATTAATTAATTAATTAATTAATTAATTAATTAATTAATTAATTAATTAATTAATTAATTAATTAATTAATTAATTAATTAATTAATTAATTAATTAATTAATTAATTAATTAATTAATTAATTAATTAATTAATTAATTAATTAATTAATTAATTAATTAATTAATTAATTAATTAATTAATTAATTAATTAATTAATTAATTAATTAATTAATTAATTAATTAATTAATTAATTAATTAATTAATTAATTAATTAATTAATTAATTAATTAATTAATTAATTAATTAATTAATTAATTAATTAATTAATTAATTAATTAATTAATTAATTAATTAATTAATTAATTAATTAATTAATTAATTAATTAATTAATTAATTAATTAATTAATTAATTAATTAATTAATTAATTAATTAATTAATTAATTAATTAATTAATTAATTAATTAATTAATTAATTAATTAATTAATTAATTAATTAATTAATTAATTAATTAATTAATTAATTAATTAATTAATTAATTAATTAATTAATTAATTAATTAATTAATTAATTAATTAATTAATTAATTAATTAATTAATTAATTAATTAATTAATTAATTAATTAATTAATTAATTAATTAATTAATTAATTAATTAATTAATTAATTAATTAATTAATTAATTAATTAATTAATTAATTAATTAATTAATTAATTAATTAATTAATTAATTAATTAATTAATTAATTAATTAATTAATTAATTAATTAATTAATTAATTAATTAATTAATTAATTAATTAATTAATTAATTAATTAATTAATTAATTAATTAATTAATTAATTAATTAATTAATTAATTAATTAATTAATTAATTAATTAATTAATTAATTAATTAATTAATTAATTAATTAATTAATTAATTAATTAATTAATTAATTAATTAATTAATTAATTAATTAATTAATTAATTAATTAATTAATTAATTAATTAATTAATTAATTAATTAATTAATTAATTAATTAATTAATTAATTAATTAATTAATTAATTAATTAATTAATTAATTAATTAATTAATTAATTAATTAATTAATTAATTAATTAATTAATTAATTAATTAATTAATTAATTAATTAATTAATTAATTAATTAATTAATTAATTAATTAATTAATTAATTAATTAATTAATTAATTAATTAATTAATTAATTAATTAATTAATTAATTAATTAATTAATTAATTAATTAATTAATTAATTAATTAATTAATTAATTAATTAATTAATTAATTAATTAATTAATTAATTAATTAATTAATTAATTAATTAATTAATTAATTAATTAATTAATTAATTAATTAATTAATTAATTAATTAATTAATTAATTAATTAATTAATTAATTAATTAATTAATTAATTAATTAATTAATTAATTAATTAATTAATTAATTAATTAATTAATTAATTAATTAATTAATTAATTAATTAATTAATTAATTAATTAATTAATTAATTAATTAATTAATTAATTAATTAATTAATTAATTAATTAATTAATTAATTAATTAATTAATTAATTAATTAATTAATTAATTAATTAATTAATTAATTAATTAATTAATTAATTAATTAATTAATTAATTAATTAATTAATTAATTAATTAATTAATTAATTAATTAATTAATTAATTAATTAATTAATTAATTAATTAATTAATTAATTAATTAATTAATTAATTAATTAATTAATTAATTAATTAATTAATTAATTAATTAATTAATTAATTAATTAATTAATTAATTAATTAATTAATTAATTAATTAATTAATTAATTAATTAATTAATTAATTAATTAATTAATTAATTAATTAATTAATTAATTAATTAATTAATTAATTAATTAATTAATTAATTAATTAATTAATTAATTAATTAATTAATTAATTAATTAATTAATTAATTAATTAATTAATTAATTAATTAATTAATTAATTAATTAATTAATTAATTAATTAATTAATTAATTAATTAATTAATTAATTAATTAATTAATTAATTAATTAATTAATTAATTAATTAATTAATTAATTAATTAATTAATTAATTAATTAATTAATTAATTAATTAATTAATTAATTAATTAATTAATTAATTAATTAATTAATTAATTAATTAATTAATTAATTAATTAATTAATTAATTAATTAATTAATTAATTAATTAATTAATTAATTAATTAATTAATTAATTAATTAATTAATTAATTAATTAATTAATTAATTAATTAATTAATTAATTAATTAATTAATTAATTAATTAATTAATTAATTAATTAATTAATTAATTAATTAATTAATTAATTAATTAATTAATTAATTAATTAATTAATTAATTAATTAATTAATTAATTAATTAATTAATTAATTAATTAA
This sequence comes from Erigeron breviscapus, assembly GCA_034093135.1. Classification (NCBI taxonomy): domain Eukaryota; kingdom Viridiplantae; phylum Streptophyta; class Magnoliopsida; order Asterales; family Asteraceae; genus Erigeron; species Erigeron breviscapus. Next base: position 109,833,238 of record CM067171.1, read on the forward strand.
TTAATTAATTAATTAATTAATTAATTAATTAATTAATTAATTAATTAATTAATTAATTAATTAATTAATTAATTAATTAATTAATTAATTAATTAATTAATTAATTAATTAATTAATTAATTAATTAATTAATTAATTAATTAATTAATTAATTAATTAATTAATTAATTAATTAATTAATTAATTAATTAATTAATTAATTAATTAATTAATTAATTAATTAATTAATTAATTAATTAATTAATTAATTAATTAATTAATTAATTAATTAATTAATTAATTAATTAATTAATTAATTAATTAATTAATTAATTAATTAATTAATTAATTAATTAATTAATTAATTAATTAATTAATTAATTAATTAATTAATTAATTAATTAATTAATTAATTAATTAATTAATTAATTAATTAATTAATTAATTAATTAATTAATTAATTAATTAATTAATTAATTAATTAATTAATTAATTAATTAATTAATTAATTAATTAATTAATTAATTAATTAATTAATTAATTAATTAATTAATTAATTAATTAATTAATTAATTAATTAATTAATTAATTAATTAATTAATTAATTAATTAATTAATTAATTAATTAATTAATTAATTAATTAATTAATTAATTAATTAATTAATTAATTAATTAATTAATTAATTAATTAATTAATTAATTAATTAATTAATTAATTAATTAATTAATTAATTAATTAATTAATTAATTAATTAATTAATTAATTAATTAATTAATTAATTAATTAATTAATTAATTAATTAATTAATTAATTAATTAATTAATTAATTAATTAATTAATTAATTAATTAATTAATTAATTAATTAATTAATTAATTAATTAATTAATTAATTAATTAATTAATTAATTAATTAATTAATTAATTAATTAATTAATTAATTAATTAATTAATTAATTAATTAATTAATTAATTAATTAATTAATTAATTAATTAATTAATTAATTAATTAATTAATTAATTAATTAATTAATTAATTAATTAATTAATTAATTAATTAATTAATTAATTAATTAATTAATTAATTAATTAATTAATTAATTAATTAATTAATTAATTAATTAATTAATTAATTAATTAATTAATTAATTAATTAATTAATTAATTAATTAATTAATTAATTAATTAATTAATTAATTAATTAATTAATTAATTAATTAATTAATTAATTAATTAATTAATTAATTAATTAATTAATTAATTAATTAATTAATTAATTAATTAATTAATTAATTAATTAATTAATTAATTAATTAATTAATTAATTAATTAATTAATTAATTAATTAATTAATTAATTAATTAATTAATTAATTAATTAATTAATTAATTAATTAATTAATTAATTAATTAATTAATTAATTAATTAATTAATTAATTAATTAATTAATTAATTAATTAATTAATTAATTAATTAATTAATTAATTAATTAATTAATTAATTAATTAATTAATTAATTAATTAATTAATTAATTAATTAATTAATTAATTAATTAATTAATTAATTAATTAATTAATTAATTAATTAATTAATTAATTAATTAATTAATTAATTAATTAATTAATTAATTAATTAATTAATTAATTAATTAATTAATTAATTAATTAATTAATTAATTAATTAATTAATTAATTAATTAATTAATTAATTAATTAATTAATTAATTAATTAATTAATTAATTAATTAATTAATTAATTAATTAATTAATTAATTAATTAATTAATTAATTAATTAATTAATTAATTAATTAATTAATTAATTAATTAATTAATTAATTAATTAATTAATTAATTAATTAATTAATTAATTAATTAATTAATTAATTAATTAATTAATTAATTAATTAATTAATTAATTAATTAATTAATTAATTAATTAATTAATTAATTAATTAATTAATTAATTAATTAATTAATTAATTAATTAATTAATTAATTAATTAATTAATTAATTAATTAATTAATTAATTAATTAATTAATTAATTAATTAATTAATTAATTAATTAATTAATTAATTAATTAATTAATTAATTAATTAATTAATTAATTAATTAATTAATTAATTAATTAATTAATTAATTAATTAATTAATTAATTAATTAATTAATTAATTAATTAATTAATTAATTAATTAATTAATTAATTAATTAATTAATTAATTAATTAATTAATTAATTAATTAATTAATTAATTAATTAATTAATTAATTAATTAATTAATTAATTAATTAATTAATTAATTAATTAATTAATTAATTAATTAATTAATTAATTAATTAATTAATTAATTAATTAATTAATTAATTAATTAATTAATTAATTAATTAATTAATTAATTAATTAATTAATTAATTAATTAATTAATTAATTAATTAATTAATTAATTAATTAATTAATTAATTAATTAATTAATTAATTAATTAATTAATTAATTAATTAATTAATTAATTAATTAATTAATTAATTAATTAATTAATTAATTAATTAATTAATTAATTAATTAATTAATTAATTAATTAATTAATTAATTAATTAATTAATTAATTAATTAATTAATTAATTAATTAATTAATTAATTAATTAATTAATTAATTAATTAATTAATTAATTAATTAATTAATTAATTAATTAATTAATTAATTAATTAATTAATTAATTAATTAATTAATTAATTAATTAATTAATTAATTAATTAATTAATTAATTAATTAATTAATTAATTAATTAATTAATTAATTAATTAATTAATTAATTAATTAATTAATTAATTAATTAATTAATTAATTAATTAATTAATTAATTAATTAATTAATTAATTAATTAATTAATTAATTAATTAATTAATTAATTAATTAATTAATTAATTAATTAATTAATTAATTAATTAATTAATTAATTAATTAATTAATTAATTAATTAATTAATTAATTAATTAATTAATTAATTAATTAATTAATTAATTAATTAATTAATTAATTAATTAATTAATTAATTAATTAATTAATTAATTAATTAATTAATTAATTAATTAATTAATTAATTAATTAATTAATTAATTAATTAATTAATTAATTAATTAATTAATTAATTAATTAATTAATTAATTAATTAATTAATTAATTAATTAATTAATTAATTAATTAATTAATTAATTAATTAATTAATTAATTAATTAATTAATTAATTAATTAATTAATTAATTAATTAATTAATTAATTAATTAATTAATTAATTAATTAATTAATTAATTAATTAATTAATTAATTAATTAATTAATTAATTAATTAATTAATTAATTAATTAATTAATTAATTAATTAATTAATTAATTAATTAATTAATTAATTAATTAATTAATTAATTAATTAATTAATTAATTAATTAATTAATTAATTAATTAATTAATTAATTAATTAATTAATTAATTAATTAATTAATTAATTAATTAATTAATTAATTAATTAATTAATTAATTAATTAATTAATTAATTAATTAATTAATTAATTAATTAATTAATTAATTAATTAATTAATTAATTAATTAATTAATTAATTAATTAATTAATTAATTAATTAATTA
>CM067171.1:109841856-109895857 GCA_034093135.1 Erigeron breviscapus
TCTAAACAAATATGGTTCTTCCCAAAAATAATGTTTGATCTCAGAAAAGAATTCTTTCTTTTGTTGAGATGACATATCTTTGGGAATCACATCTGCACAAAGATAGTTAGCAATGTCTGCATACCATGGTGCTTCCTCAACTTCAACCTGCATCAAATACTCATCAGGAAAAGCATCATCAATATCATGCTCTTGCAACTCCTCAAGGTGAGGGTTTTTGAGCCTACTCAAATGATCGGCCGCCACATTTTCAGCCCCCTTTTTGTCCTTGATCTCAATGTCGAACTCTTGCAAAAGCAAGACCCAACGGATGAGACGGGGCTTGGCATCTTGTTTGGAGAACAAGTACCTTAATGCGGAATGGTCGGTGTAAACAATGGTCTTGTTAAGAACCAAGTAGGGTCGAAACTTATCAAAAGCATAAACTACGGCCAACAATTCTTTTTCGGTCACGGTATAATTTTGTTGAGCCGGGTTGAGGGTCTTCCTAGCATAAGAAATGGGACGGAAATGTTTATCCTCCCTTTGGCCTAAAACGGCCCCTAAGGCAAAGTCGCTAGCGTCACACATTAACTCAAAAGGTAAGGACCAATCGGGTGAAGACATAATAGGGGCATTAGTCAACTTTTCCTTAAGAAGGTTAAATGCATGAAGACACTCACTATCAAAGTTAAAAGGGACATCCTTTTCCAACAACTTGGTCATTGGCCGGGTGATTTTTGAAAAGTCTTTTATGAAACGACGATAAAACCCGGCATGACCCAAAAAGCTTCTAACCGATTTAACATTAGTGGGAGGAGGTAATTTAGCTATGACATCTATTTTGGCTCTATCAACCTCAAGTCCCGCTTTAGAAACTTTATGTCCCAACACAATCCCTTCCTTCACCATGAAGTGACATTTTTCCCAATTTAAGACCAAATGTGTCCTTTCACACCTTTCCAACATTTTATCAAGACTATCTAAACAATTTTCAAAAGAACTTCCAAAAACAGAAAAGTCATCCATGAAGACTTCCATGGAAGTTTCAATCATGTCCTGAAAAATAGCAATCATGCATCTCTGAAAGGTCCGGGGCATTGCAAAGAGCAAAAGGCATTCTCCTATAGGCATAAGTACTAAAGGGACAAGTGAATGTGGTCTTTTCTTGGTCATTCGGGTCAATGGGTATTTGAAATACCCGGAGAACCCATCCAAGAAGCAAAAGTACTCGTTTCCGGCAAGCCGTTCGAGCATTTGGTCAATGAAAGGCAAGGGAAAATGGTCTTTACGGGTGGCGTCATTTAACTTCCGATAATCTATATACACCCGCCATCCCGTGACAGTTCTAGTGGGAACTAACTCATTTTTCTCATTCAAAACAACGGTCATCCCACCCTTTTTCGGCACACAATGCACCGGACTTACCCATGGACTATCCGAGATGGGGAATATGATTCCCGCATCTAACAACTTAATGATCTCCTTTTTAACAACCTCTTTCATGTTCGGATTAAGTCTACGTTGTCTTTGCACGACCGGTTTGACATTATCAATAAAATTTATGGTGTGCTTACAAAATTCAGGACTTATACCCGGTATATCGGAAGTTTTCCAAGCAAAGGCCTTTTTATGGGCCTTGAGGACGGTCATAAGTCTAGATTTCTCATCCTCCAACAATAAGGATGAGATGACAACAGGTAAAAGAGATGTACCTTCGAGATAAGCATGCTCAAGATGATCCGGCAAGGGTTTGAGCTCCAAGTCGGTAGGAAGGTTCTCAACCGATGTCAACACCCGTGTGCTTCCATCTGCCGTGATCTTTTCGAAGGTCTCATCTTCTGGTGGAGTTGTATCCATGCTCAAAGCCAAAATTTCTTCAATTTGATCATTGGTGATAGCTTCACCATTTGCAATCTCGGCTTCAACAACTCCATCTGCTTCCATAGCTTCTTGCATTTCCAAGTCCAAAGCATCATCTATCACATCAATTCTAAAACAAGTATCATCAGAAGAATAAGGATGCTTTAATGCTCTATCAACCATTAAAAATAATCCGGTCATCACCGACCCCTAAGGAAATCTCCTTAGCCTTAACCCGGAGGATAGCATCCGCGGTGTTAAGGAAGGGGCGGCCAAGAATTAGAGGGACCTTAGCGTCCGCCTCCATCTCTAGAATGACAAAGTCGACCGGAAACACCATATGTCCTACCTTAATTTGCAAGTTTTCCGCTATCCCCATGGGATATTGGAAAGAGCGATCCGCGAGCCTAATGCTCATTCGGGTAGGGTCAACTCACCTAAGGCCAATTTCCTATAAACAGAATAAGGCATTAAATTAATACTGGCCCCAAGATCGGCCAAGGCCTCACACAAAAATGCACCAGAAGAACAAGCGATTAGAAAACTCCCTGGATCTTCCAACTTGGGAGGAATCTGATTCTTGATTATTGCTGAACATTCGGCACTAAGAACGGCAGTCTTCGCCTCTTCAAGCTTCCTTTTGTCACAGATGAGCTCCTTGAGAAACTTAGCATAATTCGGCATCCCTGCAATAAGATCAACTAAAAGAACAGTTATGTTTACCGACTGAATCAATTCAACAAACTTTTTGAAATGTTCCTTAATCTTCTCTTTCCTCAACCGTTGATGAAATGGGATCTTCGGTTGATAGGGCTTCACCGTTGGCTTCTCAGCGGGTTTAGATGGAACGGCCGGTGTCTGCACGGCTGGGTTCGGCTCCATCTCAATCTCATCATCTACCGTCTCATCGTCCTCATTAACCTGCACAAGTGGGGTAGAATCATCAGGTAAAGGGTTTGCAGAATTATATGTTTTACCTGTCCTCGTTGTGATTGCATTCACATGCTCATTTCTCGCATTAGGAGGGGTGTATTTCTGCCCTTGTCCTTGATTATTCGGTCCTTGGTTGCTTGACTGAGGCTTCGGGTTCTGTTGAGTATTACTCGGTAGAGTACCGGGTGTTCTATTAGAATTTCCTAGCCTTTCAAGCCTTCCTTCCATGTCTTTTATTGTGGCTTGATGGTTCTTTGTCCCTTGATCCAGCTTGTACCCGAGCCCATCCAATCGAGTAGTCAAAGCATCCAACACATAACTCAGCTTCTTTGACTCTTCTGCAACATGCTCATTAGTTTCTTTCTGGGCACTAATAAAATCCTTCATTATCTCCTTTAGTTCTGAATCTGGACCTTTTTGATTGTTGAACCTGCTGAACCTGTTACCACCAAAACCAGAACTGTTAGTATTAAAAGAAGAAGAAGAGGGATAAGAACTACCTGATTGCCGGTTTTGAAAACTGGTGTTGCGGTTGAAGTTCCCCTGTTGTTGGTTCTGAACAAAGCTAACATCTTCAGCTGGCTTATGGGGGCAATCCTCAGTGTAATGCAAATCCCCACAATTGTCGCATCCATCAGCCATGACCTTTACATCCCTTTCAAGGCTCTTGAACCTACTTTCTTGACCATCAAATCTCTCATCCATGCGCTTTGAGAGAGCCTTAACTTCAGCAACAAGCTTCGAATCTTCGCTACTTTCAACTTTAGCGACAATGTTTCTACCGGATCTCTTGGTTCGGTCTTCATCCCTGGTCGAGTTCTCTTTGGCCATATCTTCAAGAATCTTGTAACCTTCATTCGGGGAAATGTTGTTGAAACTACCCCCAAATGCATAACCGAGCTCCCTTTTTGACCTCCTATCCAATCCATCGTAGAAAATCTCAACAATAACTTCAGTACCCATGCTATGTCCCGGGCAAGTCCTCAGCATCTCCTTGATTCTGTTCCAAGCATCTACAACATCCTCACCACTGTCTTGAGAAAATCCCCTAATTTGATTCTCCAGCTGCCTTTGAGTCCTTATAGAATAGAACTCATCAATGAATCCTTCCCTAAGTTCAGCCCAAGTAGAGAAGGAATTATCCGGTAACTCCTTAAACCATGCAGCTGCATCTCCGGTGAGAGTCAGTGGAAATAACTCTAGTTTCACAGTCTCAGCTTTCCCTTCCCCACACTGATACAATCGGCAAATCTTTTCAAACCTCTCAACATGAGCATAAGGGTCACATCTCCTAACCCCGTCGAACTTATCTTCCTCGACACTCTTGAGATGATTACCCTTTAAAGAGAAGTTAACTGATATTGCCGGAGGGCGGATAGCTGTGCCCCGGTTAGCTGGGATAGTTCCTCTTCGTTCTCCGTAAGGAACGTTGTTCATGTCTCTCGGTTGTTCTTCACCCATTCCGTTTACCCTTGGTTGTTGATTTTGATTTTTGTTGGGTTGAGGTATGACAATCCTATTCAGTTCAGGTGTTTGAGCTTTCTCTTCTCCCTCTGAGTCCTCACCTGTTCCAAAGAACTTAGCAGCCTCCTCCAACCTATTAACTAACTGATCTTCCAAGGTCTAGCTTGGGTGAACTTGATATGCGGTTTCTGAATCTATCTTGTCTGATGTGGATGGTTCCTCACTGGTGCTTTGCACTAATCTTCGTCTGGCCCTCCTCTGATTAGATAATGGACTATGCAAGGGTAGGCCAGAGGATCTCGTGTTCATCAACTAGCAAGAAACCTACACAATCACCACAAACAAACCGTCAACCCACCTGGTACAAATGAAATAGAAATGAAAATAAAATAGAACTGACTAATAAAACAATAACTTTCTCACAAATCAATGTGAGAAAGGGTCGAACTACAGAATTAAACAACTACTAAACAAAAGTCCCCGGCAGCGGCGCCAAAAACTTGATGTGTGAAATCGAGTAATAAAATTTATAAACACGAACTACCAAAATACTGACCACCACACACTCACAGGCAGTGAACCCGATCGTATGCAGTATAGTAAGCTTGGTAAATCCGAGGTCGATCACAAGGACTAAAGTTAAGCAATTGTTCAAATAAGCAGTTCAAGTAAAAATGGGGGTTTTCGTGACCGAATTGTCACGTTGCAATTAGTTAAATCAGTTAGTAATCCCGCAGGATTAATCGAAAAGAAAGTTTTTGTTTGAAACAATAATATTAAAAGGTACACCTACTTGGATCAGCTTACATATCAATCAGAAAGTCTAAATATCACTTGCAATGTTGAACAACTTAAAGGTAATCAAGATGAACTCTCGTTATACTCAAATCTTTAATTGCACAAAATATAATTATCACTCTCGTGAATAATTTCTACTCTAAACAATTAAGCATTAAGAACTTAAGTTGCTTTTATGATTTAATCTTGAAAAGCTTTCTCTCGAACTGCTTTATTCGCCTAATCAGATCTCTCTATCATAGACGTTTACACACTCAAAATGAATTTAACTGTTTAAATCTCTATCGCTAGTTTCTCTCGAACTCCAGCGACTTTTGATTAATTATAGACCGATTAATCATTTCATAAACCAATTGATAATCACATAGATTTCTCTCGAACTTCTAATAACAATTATCAATTAATCTATATAAAAGATAAAAACAATTTATAAACTCAAATAAATATGGATCTTCGATTAAACATAGAAATCGTGTTCAACAATTACAAATAACATCAAACAATCCTATGACATGTTCACTATCCAAGTAGGTGCTGAGAAATTTAGCCTCTCATTATGAAAAGATAAGAACAGTCAATCATATATGAAAACATAATGTACCGAATGTTGAAATCAATCCAAGAATGATTAAGAATTGTAATTGATAACGAAATAAATCTCCAATCGAATTCTTGATCTTCAAAGGTGTTAAACAGATAAAAAACCCCTTCAAAGTGTGTGAAAATCGGCTGGAAAAGCAAAAGGTAGGTTTTTGGAATGTTTTTGCAATCTTTATATAGTTGCCCTAAAAGTCTTCCAGAATCCGGCCCCTATTGCGGCGCAACCTGCTAGTTGCGTCGCAACTAGCTTTGACTGCGGTTGGCTTTTTGACTTCCTTTGACTCGAGAGCTGGTCTAAACTGGACGCGTTGCGTCGCAACTTGGGATGTTGCGGCGCAACTTATCTTTCTGTTTTTAAATTGCGGCGCAATCCATGATTGCGTCGCAATATGTCTCTAGTCTGTTTGACTTTCGTTGACCAGACTCCAAATGCAGCCTCGGGACTCGTAAAACCTCCGTAAGCACTCATTCTGCCTCAAAAATGTCGTTTCCTCCAGAATTACGCTCAAATACCTATTAATACCCTGAAACACTAACAAATACCATAAACGCACCAAATGTATACGAAAACAACTCAAAAACCATACAAAAATAACTAAATACATTGTGGGAAATAGGTATAAAATAAGACATATCAGGGGTTTTGTGACCGAATTGTCACGTTGCAAGAAGTTAGTATGCAAGAAAGTAAACAAGTTAGTAATCCCGCAGGATTAATCTGAAAGAGAGTTTTGATTAAAAACAGTAATTTAAAAGGCATCTATCTCGAATCCGCTCAACAACATGCTCAGATTGCACATAAGTAAAGTTCAAATCCAAATTAAGTTGAGTAAATAACCGAGACTCAAACAAAGCACCAACCCCGTACCCGTCAAGTTAATGACATTATTTGACTCTCTTGCTTAAACTAGTTTCATTACAAAGACCGGTACCCCGAGACATCTTTTATAACTTCCCTGATCAAATAATGGTTTTGGTTATTAAAATAACAATTAAATCTATCGGTTGTACCCAACCGTTAACACATTTCTTCCTATTATCATGAACGACTATCTACCGTACCCGTCATAGACCCAATCGTTTGTACCCAAACAATCAAAATGACATATGTATAATCAATAACCACCATTAAAGACACACATATACCACCAATCAATTCAAGATAAATTATAAGGAAGAAATATGCTAAGATCTCGATATAACGTTAAATGAAATCAACATTGAATTATTAAAATTGTGCAATCCTTACATATTGTCTCACTTCATCAAGATGGATGATGAAATGATTAGCCACTCATATTAAAATAAGAATAACAAATCAAATACGAAGAATTCATTGTTACCGAATACAAGAAATCGAAAGCAACGAACGAAATAAACCCAATCGAAATCTCAAAACTGATGAAAAACCCCTTTGAAAGGTGCAAAAATCGGCTGGGAAGTCTAAAATAAGGTTTTGGTTTGGGTTATGCAAGGTATTTATACTCTAAGCAAAGCTTAGTTGTTTCCCGTGCAGCAGGTGCGGCGCACCTATTGATGAGGTGCGGCGCACCATCTGATCTTCCTGCACTTGAACAATGAGTGGCGCACTCCTAAACAGCACCCCCTCTCGACTTCTTTGAGTGCGGCGCACCCATTAATGAGGTGTGCAACTGCAAACATTCACTAAAGTCTTCATTTTTGCTTACAAGCATCAACTGAGCCATCCGTAAGCATACTTTAGGTCTCCAAATGTCGTTTTCTTCAGTAATATGTCATAATACCTGCTAATATCCTGAGAACACTAACAAATACCATAAACGCACCAAATTTATACAAAAACAACTATAAACCACTCACAAACGACTAAATACGATGTGAGAAATTAGTATAAAATGAGTACATCAGCGGGCCCGAAGGAAGTAACACAAAAAGCTGTTCACTTGTGGCTGCTTGAGCTCGAGCATCTGGCGTATGACATACACGATGTACTTGATGATATCGTCACTGAAGTTATCAAGCGCAACTTGAATCAACAAGAATCTCATGGCACTACTACTTTCAAGAGGTAATGAGAATCGTCCTATCTTGTTTTCTATCAAATGAGCCAATGGCCCATCAATAATACACGTCTACCTTTAAAGGAAAATACGTGGAAAAGAACAATAAATACACCACAATAATCATCTAGACAATTTAACTACAATAGCTTTGATACAATTTACTATTCGTTTTGTATGTAAATGGGTAGAATAACTTTTTGAATGACAAATAATCTGAGCAGGAGAAGTTTGATTTTGTCAACGTCGTGTGCGTCCATGTGGGTCGACCTTCCTGTGTCTTTCGTTCGTCACGCTTTATCAATATTAAAGAAGTTACATTTAGTGATATTATTTTCTTATCTTATTGTAAGTATATATTGAAATAAAACGGAAAATAGTCCTCAATTTTCACAAACTATATAATCAATTATATTTGTATGGTTGTAATTAAAAAAAATCTAAACGAAAGAAATGAAAAAACTAGGGACAAATCACTGCACAGTCACACGTTTTTGCTTTTTCTTCTTCCTCTTCTTCCTCCGCCACCACTATCATCCTACCGCCTCCACCGTCACCACCACCATTTATTCCCGCCACTACCACCACCACCAATATCGGCCTTCTTCCCCGCCGCCACCACCACAATCACGGCCGCCGTCAAAGACTGTGATTCGAAGCAGAGTCCGCTTCTTAGAGTTTAAACTATTAATAAAGGGTAGCTGGTGGAGGTGATAAATCAGAGGGGGTGATAGCTTATAAGTGATGATCGGTGATAGAGTGATCTAACAGATGAGCTTCGTCTTTAGCCGTCATGGCTCCGCCATGGACTAACGGGTGGGTGATGGTGGTGGAAGTGGCAATGGCGGATGGTAGTTGTGGTGGTAGGAGATGCCAAATGATGAAGGATTAAAGTAGAATATAAAAAAAAAGTGCGACCGAAGTTTATCTTATCATTTCCAAATTAATTATGATTTTCAAAAAAACATTTACTTACAACTTTAGTAAATATTGTAATATTATATTTACAATCTTTTAATTAATTGAGGATTTGTGCTATAGTGAATTTGTTTAATATTTGGGGCATACTATTGACACCAGTGAAGCTATTGACATCATACCTCAAAAGAGGTGAATTTTGACTTTTACCTTAGGCAGAAGGGGCGCGAAATATCTTAGGCAGAAGAGGCGAAATTCGTCCCTTTATGGGTTTAAATTCCAAATCTGTATACATTAGAGGTGACCAAAAAACGATCCGGAAAACCAAAAATCGAAAAAAAAGAAGATAAAACCGAACCAAGAAAACTGAAAACCAAATAAACGGATTGGTTTGGTTGTGGTCTTCTAGAAACCGAAAGAATCGGTTCGGGTTTTGGTTTCATATATAAGACCGACATTAAAAACCGAACCGAAACCATATATGTGATAACTTATTATATATTTGTGTTGTAGTGTTAATATTGGGTACAATTGTCATATGGATCATTCAAACATTAAAGAAGAAGATTTCGAAGTATCAATTTAGTCACTATGTTTGGAAACGAGAACATGATTATGATAGGCTTATTCATGCAATCTTCTTTCACTGTTGTTAATATCTTTGAAGGTATATTTTGGTAGTTTAGATTAACCTAGCCATTATGTTCATCATCAATACTCTTATTTTTATTATCTCCGATCCGAAAAATCAAAAACAAAAAAACATGATAAAAACGAACCAAGAAAAAAACCGAAAACCGAATCAACGGATTGGTTTGGTTTTGGTCTTCTAGAAACCAAACGGATCGGTTCGGCTTTCGGTTTCATATATAAAAACCGACGGTAAAAACCGAACCGAACCGAAACCATATATGTTTTATAATTATAGAAAGTAATTATTTTAATGATATAATTATGAAAAACAATTCATAAATTTATATTATACTTTTTAAAATCACTTTTTGATAGTTTTTTACATTATAGTATTGCTTTTGTTTTATGTCGTACATTTTATAAAATTATGAGATTATATCGGATTTTTATCATATAACTTAAACAATATTGTGGTTATAAGTATTTTAATAAATAACAAAATAATTTACGTAATCATATGTTATTAAACCTCATCAGTATAAAATGGAGTAGCGTCGTAGTCGAAATTACCACTTTCATCTGAGTTGTTACCGTCAGAAATATCCATCTAAAATATACAACATTACTTACGTATGTATGCATATAAATCAAACATTTGATATAGTTATGAAAAGTTAACAAATACATATCTGATATGGAAATAATGAAGCTTCGAAACATTAGTTATAAATGGAAACAAACGGTCGCTCGTTCATGTATAAATAGGGCAGAAAAAAAGAAAGAGCAAAAAGGAAGAATGTTCGCCTCTTCTGCCCTGAAATTGTCGGATAAAAGTGACATGGGAAAAAGTGTGAGGTCAGATGGGCAAATTTCGCCCCTTGTGCTTAAAAATTCGCCTCTTCTGTTCAAAAATTCGCCCCTTTTGCTCTGACATGTCGGGTTGAAGTGACGTAAAGTTAACAACAGTGTGGTAGAAAGTGTTAGGTCAGATGCGACGAAATTCGCCCCTTATGCTCCAGAAATTTGCCCCTTCTGAGGGGTGTCGATGAATTAACTTATACAATAATCTAAAACAACAATAATAATTATCTTCATTTTCATCCTCACATTTAATTAACTTACGGATTATTATGTATTCGTTTACGGAATCAAGGCTAATTATAATAGGAAGGAAAACACATATTTTCTGTTACTAGATGGGTGCCCGCGCGATGCGGCGGCAAACCTTTAAAAAAACAATTTAATGAAATTGTCTTGCTACTTCAAAATAATTTGATAAAATATTATGAAGTCCAGATATACAAAACTGAAAATAGAGAAATAGAGCTACAAACACAGCCATTAATATTATGAAGTCAGGGGATAGAAAGAGGTACAAAAACTGATTGGCTACAAGAATTACATCCATTGAAGTATAAATATTTACTCTGGGCAAATTAACATGCATACACAAAAGATTTTTTCATAAACTATATTGTATTTGCATAAGCCAAGCATGCACCCATTGAAAGACTCAATGTGTACCTACCTACCTTTCTCACTACTGGTACATTGTAACAGGTAAAGTTTTCAAAGATTCAAACCGATCTCAAACCATGGTTGATGTACTTAGTGTAACACCCCGCCTTATCACAACACAATATTGCCCGCAGGCTCACGGCTTTGTTTCTGGTTGCTCGGGCAAACTTCCCAGAAGGGTCACCCATTTGGCATTGCTACCGCTCGAGCACGCTTAACTGTGGAGTTCTCCTCTCATCCACAGCCAATACGCCCAAAACGCGTTGTTTTATGTAAGGCCAATGATGTCACTTATAGTCAGGATCCCCCTTGTATGTCAGCGATGTATGCTTTCACACCCCCTCAGCACAACTCAACGTCCTCGTTGAGTTATGTAAGTGCGCCATACACTCCTAACGATCCCAAGGGTTGCTCTGATACCACTTGTAACACCCCGCCTTATCACAACACAATATTGTCCGCTTTGCCCGCAGGCTCACGGCTTTGTTTCTGGTTGCTCGGGCAAACTTCCCAGAAGGGTCACCATATAAGCCATCACATATCAACATCAAGGCATATCAACGACATTATCAATATCACAACACATATCTTAAACATATCATAGCAACGTCATTTTATTCATCATACTATATATGCATATAATTACTTCAACTTTAAACGTCATCATATCATAATCAACAACTTCAACATACATACATTCCCATATAACCTCCCGCATAACCCTGAACACCCAACACACATAAGATAATCCGATTAAGAGGTTAATTATAGAAAACCACATTTTGTTGTGCCTCCAACGTGAGAAAAGTCATGTATCTTACCTGATGACGAGCACAACGATCAATAAGCAACGTTATAGTATCTTGTTTGAGTTCCCGACTACCTAGCACACATATATATCAACATGTAACATAAACGGGACCTTAAAGAACATCTCCAAGCTCCCTAAACATCAAGGTAACTTATACCTAAGGTCTATGGGTCAAATGAGCACTAAAACAAGCCTAAAAGACCATCAGACATGCAAGTGCGCCGCACCCCCATCCATGCGCCGCACAAAACAAGTCAGATACTTCTGACCTGCTCAGGTGCGCCGCACCAAGCCCTAGGTGCGCCACACCTCGGGTGTCGACCAGCAATGTTCACTTCGTTTCTCCTTAATCTCCTTCCAAACGGATCCCAAACCTCCACCACGACTTATACCCATTAAATTAACATTAATTAGATCACAATTAAGCATTTGAAAACATCAATTGATCCTTGAATCAATTGCAAACATGAATCCCCGTTTTGATCTTCAAAACGACTCGAAACCGCAACGTTTTATACAAAAACATGATTGAACACTTGTGGATCTAATTAATCACCTGGGATTTACTTATATATATATAAACATCATAATTCAACATTAAAGTTTGCATCTTGATGTAGTTAACCAACTCAATTAACGATTTTACTCACGAAAACGTCGTTTTTAACATAAAACATCAACTTTAATCCATCCCAACCCTTATGGTCGAATCTACAGGGAAAAAACCTTTTAAAACTTAATCAACATTCAATTAATGATATTATACCTGTAGGGTTGATTAATGGATCAAAAAGCAAGCGAAATCCCTTCCGAAAACCCCCGAAATCGACTATAACTTGAAGAATTGACCTAGGGTTTTGTGTGTAAGAGTTTTCTAGGGTTTGGATCTGATTAAAGGGTTTTTAGGTCGTGCATCATGCCCTATATATACTGGAGCAACTTTCAAAACTTTACATCTAGGCCCTCGCACTTCGTTACAACTCGTTTCGTCACTTAACTGCTCGTTTAACGCATACGGGAACACTTAACGACTCTTATATCCTATCGGGAACACTAAATGACTTTATTAATCATTATCTACTTTAATTTCATTACTTTTAATCACTTTAACACATATCTCACGTTAATCATTTAATTCACACAAACACATATAAAACACACGTTAACTAACGGTCACAAACGACAGGTTAACGGTCAACGTCTAAAAGTTTTGGGATGTTACAATTCTCCCCTCCTTAATAGGATTCTGTCCTCAGAATCATCTCACGATATCAATACATTCGTCCCTCTTATCACTGCTTTCCTACACACGTACAAGGTTTAGTATAACTCCACATTCCACCACATTTAACACTTAACATTCCACCAAATTTCCAACCAATCCCTTTTCTTCACCTTTCATCTCATCTCTTACATTAATCAACGTGAATACCGTCAAATGAACACGCCCGCGTCATGATACATTTACAATTATGTTCCGGACCATACTTGTAACTATATCATTTCTCACACGTGTCCTTCGAACTATATTCGCACATCATAATGTCCAACCTTTACAACACATTTTACCATGGCATAATCTTACTAACTACAAAATTCACATAATACACACAATTCATATACACATATAACACAAAATGAAACACTATGTACTACATACGGCGCATCGTGTATTACAATATCTTGCACCCTTCCTATGGGTGATCACCTATTCCCCCAATGTACCTTTCCTTACGTACATAACATCTATCATAAACAAATCTTAATTGATCTCACGTTATCATCATAATCTTGCAACGGATAAAGCGAGAAAAATAGAGGACTAAAGGCTATCAACATAATTTACTTCAACAAACAATTCTCAACTTGAACCACTACAACTTCAATCACATACATGACATCTCATACCTCTTTTCCTTTACGGTCCTTGTTTCTAACCAAGTGGGTTGCACTCTATACGATGAATTCTATCTCATCTAATACCCCACTTTCAATCACAACTCTTAGCATATATCGCATTATAAGACGTAGTGGATACATTATATTCACAACACATCGACACAAATCATTATACAAGTTTATCAAATTCTGACCGGGAATTTGCTTCTTAGCTTAGGTGATTGTCTATTGTAGCAACAAATACATTTATTGATGGAGGAAGCGAGAAAAGTGAAGGAATAAGGCAAACCGTCATAATCATACATATCAACAACAAAAACATATTAAGCCTTAATCCTACTCTCACACTCAACCCATCCCGTCCTACATGCATCTCATCTTAAGGCTAAAGCATTCCTAATTAAGCCTATCAAGTCCTTATCGTTTTAAGTCCAAAACCTATGGCTTTTGGTCGGTCTTTGGTTCACTTAAACCATTTCTCTGATACCACCATGTAACACCCGTCATTTTAAAACCTGGATTTTCAAAAACTTTGCCAGTTTAAACGTAGCGGAAATGGATCACTTAAAAACTGCCCCATCCGTAACGGATGGTACCTTTCATTAAAGTTTGGTGTTACTAATAGCATCATCGTAATAGTCAAAATAAAATCCAAGTTAAGGCACCAACATAAATGTCAACTTTATTACATGCAACGTAAATAATAATAAGGTAGCCAAAACAATGGCTAAAGGTGAAGTCTAAGCATAGGGAAACTAATGCTAATCTTCCTTTATTCTTCTACCCATCTCACTAGCTAAACATTTCTCTGATACCACCATGTAACACCCGTCATTTTAAAACCTGGATTTTCAAAAACTTTGCCAGTTTAAACGTAGCGGAAATGGATCACTTAAAAACTGCCCCATCCGTAACGGATGGTACCTTTCATTAAAGTTTGGTGTTACTAATAGCATCATCGTAATAGTCAAAATAAAATCCAAGTTAAGGCACCAACATAAATGTCAACTTTATTACATGCAACGTAAATAATAATAAGGTAGCCAAAACAATGGCTAAAGGTGAAGTCTAAGCATAGGGAAACTAATGCTAATCTTCCTTTATTCTTCTACCCATCTCACTAGCTAAACCATTTCTCTGATACCACCATGTAACACCCGTCATTTTAAAACCTGGATTTTCAAAAACTTTGCCAGTTTAAACGTAGCGGAAATGGATCACTTAAAAACTGCCCCATCCGTAACGGATGGTACCTTTCATTAAAGTTTGGTGTTACTAATAGCATCATCGTAATAGTCAAAATAAAATCCAAGTTAAGGCACCAACATAAATGTCAACTTTATTACATGCAACGTAAATAATAATAAGGTAGCCAAAACAATGGCTAAAGGTGAAGTCTAAGCATAGGGAAACTAATGCTAATCTTCCTTTATTCTTCTACCCATCTCACTAGCTAAACCATTTCTCTGATACCACCATGTAACACCCGTCATTTTAAAACCTGGATTTTCAAAAACTTTGCCAGTTTAAACGTAGCGGAAATGGATCACTTAAAAACTGCCCCATCCGTAACGGATGGTACCTTTCATTAAAGTTTGGTGTTACTAATAGCATCATCGTAATAGTCAAAATAAAATCCAAGTTAAGGCACCAACATAAATGTCAACTTTATTACATGCAACGTAAATAATAATAAGGTAGCCAAAACAATGGCTAAAGGTGAAGTCTAAGCATAGGGAAACTAATGCTAATCTTCCTTTATTCTTCTACCCATCTCACTAGCTAAACATTTCTCTGATACCACCATGTAACACCCGTCATTTTAAAACCTGGATTTTCAAAAACTTTGCCAGTTTAAACGTAGCGGAAATGGATCACTTAAAAACTGCCCCATCCGTAACGGATGGTACCTTTCATTAAAGTTTGGTGTTACTAATAGCATCATCGTAATAGTCAAAATAAAATCCAAGTTAAGGCACCAACATAAATGTCAACTTTATTACATGCAACGTAAATAATAATAAGGTAGCCAAAACAATGGCTAAAGGTGAAGTCTAAGCATAGGGAAACTAATGCTAATCTTCCTTTATTCTTCTACCCATCTCACGAGCTAAACATTTCTTACGTGTATCTAGTAAACTAGACATTGCATACTTAAGTCTCACATATAAGCCATCACATATCAACATCAAGACATATCAACGACATTATCAACATCACAACACATATCTTAAACATATCTTAGCAACGTCATTTTATTCATCATAAACTATATATGCATATAATTACTTCAACTTTAAACGTCATCATATCATAATCAACAACTTCAACATACATACATTCCCATATAACCTCCCGCATAACCCTGAACACCCAACACACATAAGATAATCCGATTAAGAGGTTAATTATAGAAAACCACATTTTGTTGTGCCTCCAGCGTGAGAAAAGTCATGTATCTTACCTGATGACGAGCACAACGATCAATAAGCAACGTTATAGTATCTTGTTTGAGTTCCCGACTACCTAGCACACATATATAATCAACATGTAACATAAACGGGACCTTAAAGAACATCTCCAAGCTCCCTAAACATCAAGGTAACTTATACCTAAGGTCTATGGGTCAAATGAGCACTAAAACAAGCCTAAAAGACCATCAGACATGCAAGTGCGCCGCACCCCCCATCCATGCGCCGCACAAAACAAGTCAGATACTTCTGACCTGCTCAGGTGCGCCGCAACTCGGGTGTCGACCAGTAATGTTCACTTCGTTTCTCCTTAATCTCCTTCCAAACGGATCCCAAACCTCCACCACGACTTATACCCATTAAATTAACATTAATTAGGTTACAATTAAGCATTTGAAAACATCAATTGATCCTTGAATCAATTGCAAACATGAATCCCCTTTTTGATCATCAAAACGACTCGAAACCGCAACGTTTTATACAAAAACATGATTGAACACTTGTGGATCTAATTAATCACCTGGGATTTACTCATATATATATATAAACATATATATATATATATATAATATTTATATATATATATAAACATCATAATTCAACATTAAAGTTTGCATCTTGATGTAGTTAACCAACTCAATTAACGATTTTACTCACGAAAACGTCGTTTTTAACCTAAAACATCAACTTTAATCCATCTCAACCCTCATGGTCGAATCTACAGGGATAAAACCTAGTTTAAAACTTAATCAACATTCAATTAATGATATTATACCTGTAGGGTTGATTAATGGATCGAAAAGCAAGCGAAATCCCTTCCGAAAACCCCCGAAATCGACTATAACTTGAAGAATTGACCTAGGGTTTTGTGTGTAAAAGTTTTCTAGGGTTTGGATCTGATTAAAGGGTTTTTAGGTCGTGCATCATGCCCTATATATACTGGAGCAACTTTCAAAACTTTACATCTAGGCCCTCGCACTTCGTTACAACTCGTTTCGTCACTTAACTGCTCGTTTAACGCATACGGGAACACTTAACGACTCTTATATCCTATCGGGAACACTAAATGACTTTATTAATCATTATCTACTTTAATTTCATTACTTTTAATCACTTTAACACATATCTCACGTTAATTATTTAATTCACACAAACACATATAAAACACACGTTAACTAACGGTCACAAACGACAGGTTAACGGTCAACGTCTAAAAGTTAAGGAATGTTACACTTAGCCATACATTATAGTCGATTGCTGTTAAAATAGTAATTTTGTTTCCGTATGGGTAGAGTTCAATGTCTCGAGCCAACATCTTCTTTGTCACCACATTTAAAATCTGCTTCAATTGAAGAATATGGCTCGATCACCCCCAAATAGATCTCCACCTCGCAATGTAGACTCGAGCATTCTGTGGAGCCTCTGAATTTTTAAGGAGTCTGCATTTTTAACCCAAAATTTAAGTAACTTATCTCGAATCTATATTGGTTTTCAAACATAAAAAAGTCTAGAAGTGTACCTTGCTACTTGTAACGCATGGAGAGGGCAACTTATGTTTAATGTTGCGGTTGGAAACTCAAAATGCAACTCCTTTTTTTATTATTATAATGGTCTCTTAGTCAAGGCCTAAGACTCAACCTGCTTTTATCCACAAGTAGCACTTACGGATCCAACCAACTATCATCAGCACCAACAGGTGAAACACATGGTTTGATCCCCTTGGTTCCAAGTGCAATGAGGTAAAGCCCAATATATAAAAATGCATACTGAGAAGCGGTAGCTGAAGGGTAATCATAGGTGTTGATGTAGGGAATGTCGTTTGACCCAAACTGGTTGTGAATTTAAAGGAAAAAATGATACTCAATATTGTATCCATACAAAGAAGGACCAACTTTAACGTACTATCCAACTTGCCCACTTTAAAATCTGAATGGATGGCCTGTCAAAATGAGCAAGGTCAGCATACAATGCTTCAACCCTGATTGGTTCCATTGGACTTCAAGTTTTTCAGTGGTCTCAAATGAACTCACCCGATGTATGCACCAAAACATCGACTTTAAGCACTTTCAACCCATTTAAGATATAAAAATCACCCTACTGACCCATTCATTTGAAAATGGGCAAAAACGTAATCATGATGTTCATCAGTCAATAGAGTTTTTGATGCCACAATTCCAGTAGATTCGCTTATTATGCATAAAACAATTCCATAAAGCAACAACCAGCCTCATGACCATTGCTTTAGAAGAACCGGAATAAATAGAGTAAGATTGCCTTAAAAATTGAACGGAAACAGTAATAACGCAAACTTTGTAATCATACTTAGCACATTAACAAAAGGTTTGCACATCAACCTGATTGTAGCATCACTAAAAAGACTTTGTTCCTGCAATGCTCAACCGACAACTAAAAACAAACTGGTCCATAATGAAAAAACAATATAGCATGAAGATGGCGAATTAACAATAAATGATTAAAAAGATCATATTTAAATACTGCAACAGAAATTGATTTAAGAAGATGGCGAATTAACAATAGATGATTTAAAAAGATAATGAATTAAGAGTGATGGTAACAACGCAGAGGATGGTGGCGGTGCATGTGAGAGAAGATAGTGACAGCGGCTGAGTGGAGATGGTGATGGGCGGAGTAGAGGTCTGCGGCCGAAAGAGGATATATGTTTTAGGGTTAGGAGTGTTTTACGATTAGTCAGAAACGGGGGAAAGAGGTTATAGGGGTTTTATTTTTAAGTAAGTGTATTTTTGGAATAAAAAATATGCTTAATGTCTTAATCCCAATATGTTTTATAAGGGTTTATAGACAATAAACGGAATGGAAATATATTAACGT
Source organism: Erigeron breviscapus (assembly GCA_034093135.1). Lineage (NCBI taxonomy): Eukaryota > Viridiplantae > Streptophyta > Magnoliopsida > Asterales > Asteraceae > Erigeron > Erigeron breviscapus. Next base: position 109,860,633 of record CM067171.1, read on the forward strand.
GGCTCAATGAAAGGTTATCTACAATCATACATATATCTTTACCTCTAAACTAGCTAATCAACCCGGGTGATCTACCCGGGTATGAGTAGCAAAATACAAATAAAATTTCTATATTTGAATACTTTTAAACCATTTACAATTTTTATGTCCCCGGGTATAAGTAGCAAAATACAAATAAAATTTCTATATTTGAATACTCTTAAACCAATTACTTGTACAATTTTTATGTCGCACATTTTTTTTTTTTTTTTTTTTTTTTTTTTTTTTTTTTTTTTTTTTTTTTTTTTTTTTTTTTTTTTTTTTTTTTTTTTTTTTTTTTTTTTTTTTTTTTTTTTTTTTTTTTTTTTTTTTTTTTTTTTTTTTTTTTTTTTTTTTTTTTTTTTTTTTTTTTTTTTTTTTTTTTTTTTTTTTTTTTTTTTTTTTTTTTTTTTTTTTTTTTTTTTTTTTTTTTTTTTTTTTTTTTTTTTTTTTTTTTTTTTTTTTTTTTTTTTTTTTTTTTTTTTTTTTTTTTTTTTTTTTTTTTTTTTTTTTTTTTTTTTTTTTTTTTTTTTTTTTTTTTTTTTTTTTTTTTTTTTTTTTTTTTTTTTTTTTTTTTTTTTTTTTTTTTTTTTTTTTTTTTTTTTTTTTTTTTTTTTTTTTTTTTTTTTTTTTTTTTTTTTTTTTTTTTTTTTTTTTTTTTTTTTTTTTTTTTTTTTTTTTTTTTTTTTTTTTTTTTTTTTTTTTTTTTTTTTTTTTTTTTTTTTTTTTTTTTTTTTTTTTTTTTTTTTTTTTTTTTTTTTTTTTTTTTTTTTTTTTTTTTTTTTTTTTTTTTTTTTTTTTTTTTTTTTTTTTTTTTTTTTTTTTTTTTTTTTTTTTTTTTTTTTTTTTTTTTTTTTTTTTTTTTTTTTTTTTTTTTTTTTTTTTTTTTTTTTTTTTTTTTTTTTTTTTTTTTTTTTTTTTTTTTTTTTTTTTTTTTTTTTTTTTTTTTTTTTTTTTTTTTTTTTTTTTTTTTTTTTTTTTTTTTTTTTTTTTTTTTTTTTTTTTTTTTTTTTTTTTTTTTTTTTTTTTTTTTTTTTTTTTTTTTTTTTTTTTTTTTTTTTTTTTTTTTTTTTTTTTTTTTTTTTTTTTTTTTTTTTTTTTTTTTTTTTTTTTTTTTTTTTTTTTTTTTTTTTTTTTTTTTTTTTTTTTTTTTTTTTTTTTTTTTTTTTTTTTTTTTTTTTTTTTTTTTTTTTTTTTTTTTTTTTTTTTTTTTTTTTTTTTTTTTTTTTTTTTTTTTTTTTTTTTTTTTTTTTTTTTTTTTTTTTTTTTTTTTTTTTTTTTTTTTTTTTTTTTTTTTTTTTTTTTTTTTTTTTTTTTTTTTTTTTTTTTTTTTTTTTTTTTTTTTTTTTTTTTTTTTTTTTTTTTTTTTTTTTTTTTTTTTTTTTTTTTTTTTTTTTTTTTTTTTTTTTTTTTTTTTTTTTTTTTTTTTTTTTTTTTTTTTTTTTTTTTTTTTTTTTTTTTTTTTTTTTTTTTTTTTTTTTTTTTTTTTTTTTTTTTTTTTTTTTTTTTTTTTTTTTTTTTTTTTTTTTTTTTTTTTTTTTTTTTTTTTTTTTTTTTTTTTTTTTTTTTTTTTTTTTTTTTTTTTTTTTTTTTTTTTTTTTTTTTTTTTTTTTTTTTTTTTTTTTTTTTTTTTTTTTTTTTTTTTTTTTTTTTTTTTTTTTTTTTTTTTTTTTTTTTTTTTTTTTTTTTTTTTTTTTTTTTTTTTTTTTTTTTTTTTTTTTTTTTTTTTTTTTTTTTTTTTTTTTTTTTGTCTTATTCCTATTTTGTCTTTTTCTGGGGTTTTTTTTTTTTGCGAATTTTTTCTTTTCTCTTTCTTTTTTCTTTGCTTTATTTTTGGTCTATTTTTTTCCCTTTTCTACAAAATCTCTTTTAAAAGAGAAAAATAATTATAATTGCCCTGGTAATTAGACAAGCAACTGAAAGTCTAAAACAATTCTTTTTTCTTTGCTTTATTTTTGGTCTATTTTTTTCCCTTTTCTACAAAATCTCTTTTAAAAGAGAAAAATAAGTATAATTTTTGCCCTGATAATTAGAAAGTAACTACAAAACCATTTTAAAAGAGAAAAATTACACTATTTTTTGCCCTGGTAATTAGACAAGCAACTGAAAGTCTAAAACAATTACACTTTTTACCCTGGTCCGTAACGAAGCAACCATATATTTCCGTGGCAACGCGCGGGTAAAATTCTTGTTGATGTATATAATAGGCCTTTATACTCTCAATGCCTAGAACATTTAAAGTAACAAATTTGATTATCAACATTTAACTGGAGTATGATTATGGATATGAGTCGATAAACAAAAAAGCAACGCTTGCATCGACAAGTGGAGTGCAACGAAATAATTACCTGGTTTTATGTGCCTCTAAATACAATAACAATAGCATTGAGATTGTCTACAACCCCAGCAAAGGACTGCGATAACAATAGCATTCAATCAATACATACAGCTGACAGACAGACATAATAGAGAATTTAATAAACAAACATTCTCAAATCAAATGGTCAACAACACCAACACACGACAAACATATGTACTAGCACAATACAAACCCCATAACAAACACATCTAATCAAATATATTACCACATGAAAAGTACCTTAGTCATGCCATCACATCTATCACAAGTCAATGTAAAAGCTCTGTTAATTTGACATACAAACCTGCATGAGGAAAGATAAACTTTTTGTAATCCACATTGCTAGCATGCCTTTTTTACTATAAGCAAGCAATAATTAAAATTAACTTACTGCATAAGCGTATTCCACAAGAGTAAGGCAAGTGCACGATTATAAAGTGGTGAACAAATGCTAATCTTGCTTTGATTTGGAGTCCTCTACTAGTTAAAAAAGCTTTGAAATTTTAGTTTTGATTTTACATGAAAAACGATATACTTTTGGTAATCCTTGATTACCCAAACACATTGCTAGCATGCCCTTTCACTATAGGCAAACAATAATCAAAATGAACAACTCCAGGAGCATGATAGTAATAGAAAGCAAAAAAATTTCAAATAAATAGAAAATAGTAACAGTTAAATCGATGTGAGCTTAAACAACTGATTTGTCAACAATAATCAAAGAAAAGCTCACTGTTTGTTGCAAGTGACAAAAGTTACAGAGATCTTTAATCAAATATTATTTTCCATTTTAAGTATACTCACAGCCATTCCCCAATTAACAATTTAACACAAACCATCGCCATCGGAAACAAAAATTATCAAGGTAGGTGGTTCGCAAGATATAATAATCCTTTGATTTTTCGGCAAGATAAACCTATAAAAGCAGTATTTGAATACTCTTGTCTTGGCCCTTTTCAATATTTGAAAACTCTTAAATTTGTAGCAAAAAATGAACTAAAAAATAATCACGATGTCCCAAAAAAAATCCTCTTTTTTTTTTACCTCAATTTGTTAACTCACTTCTCGATTGATAATAGTCAAATTTGTAGCAAAAAAAAATAATTAAAAAACGAATTATTTTTTTCTCAACTAAAAATCCTAAATGCTGAAAATAATGGGAAAAAAACATATAGATTCATTGTTTAAAGCAGTAGTTTATCTTTTCCAGAAGAAAAAAAAAACTAAATGCATTAAAGAATTTAAAAGAAAACCTAAATTGAAATAATAAGGATACCAAAAATTGCTTGAACATCAAATTGTTCGTCAATCACACTTTTGCCATCATTGGGTTGTTGAAAGAAAGAAACATCTTCATGTGAAGAAAACTTGTATTGAAAGCGGTGGATGAATATATTTGGTTGAAGGCATACACCTAAGACAATATCTCTATGAATGTAGATGAAGAAGCTTGTAAATTTAAACTAATCTTCCTAAGAAAAACAATTTAATTTTCATAAGAAAGAGGTATGATCAAAGAGAAAATGAATCTGATTATTTTTTGAGAAGCAGATTTATTATTTGGTTTGAAAGAGGGTTTTGGTAAACAAATGGGCCGCTGCCACGTGGCATGTTTTCTTTAAAAGAACTTGTTTTGGGATCTTCTTTTATTAGGAAGAAAGATATTGTGAGGAAAAAAAATATTTATACTAACATTGTACCCGCATATTGTTACGTGAAATTAAAAAAAACGACGGATAAATGTGAAGGTAAGTTTTTGGTGCGTGAATGTAGGAACAAACTCATGGATTATTGTAAATAGTACAATATCAAATTGTTTCGTGTGTGTGTATTAGTTGAGATGGAGATGGAGAAGAGAGTGAGGAAAGAAAACTAGGGTGTGTTTTGGTGCATTGTGTGTGATTTTGTTATAAGGGTAGTTTAGACTAGGGTTTAGTGCTACGAAATGTAGTTAACTATGACCGAATGTCTATAGTATGCACGAACTATCTAAACCTCTATTGTATGCACGTACTTAGTAAAAATGTTTAAATTATGTAACTAATCATGGTCAGCCAATTAAAAACTTGTACGTCGCATCTCATATGGGGTGCCACGTATACTATTTACATGATTTGAACATTTTTATTAAGTTCGTGAATACAATAGAGGTTCTGATAGTTTGTGCACACTATAAACATTAGGTCATAGTAAACTACATTTCGTAGCACTTAACCCTTTAGACAAATATATCATCCCAAATTACATTACTTTCAACAAAAAGAGTGTTTTTTTTATTAGGTAGTATATATATATATATCTCCCTTGAAAATATGTCACTTTTAACTATTATTCTAAAAATTCCTACTCTAGATTTTTTTAGAACGTTGTACCTTATAGTTCTACTCCTAAATTACACGAATGCTTAGGATGAAACTTATGATTGTCGAAAAATCCATTTTTCTGGTACAATAACCAGGGGAGGAAATTTGAGTATTTAGTCTGGTTAGATGAAGGAGGTTTTATATTTTTAATAAAAACAAAATTAAATAAATATCCAGTTAGGTCCTTTATAGGTGGAAAAGACGTAAATACCTTCACGTGGAAAGCACGTGAGGGAGTAAACGAAAACCATTTGACGTCTGTTAAAATAAAGGGCGAAACTTGAACCTTATCCTCGTATAAAGGATTACCAGTGTCAATATAAAACTATAGGATTTTGTTAAACAAAGCCTTAAAGGCAGTGTATAACGTGCATTACCATAAAATTCAGATGATGGATTTTTAATATGAAATGTATAATGTTTTTATGCATGTTAGGTGCAACTTTAAGTGTTGCGTTTAGTATTTTATAAAACGATAAGGCGAAAAGCTTTTTTTGTAAAACACAGTGACTATTCTTGAAATTATTAACTATATAAAAATGGAAAGGTCAACTTGAAAGCTAATTTAAACATGAAACGTTAAAATTCTTTAATAATGACAGCTAAGTGCCACGTCAGATGATTGTTGATATGGAAAGGTCTTCATTAGGATTTGATAACTTACCCTGTTAAAAAAAATTTGCTAAATCAACTCCTTATGGTTTCATTTAACGTGCATAAAAAAGTTATAAAAAAAAAAAAAAAAAAAAAAAAAAAAAAAAAAAAAAAAAAAAAAAAAAAAAAAAAAAAAAAAAAAAAAAAAAAAAAAAAAAAAAAAAAAAAAAAAAAAAAAAAAAAAAAAAAAAAATGCACCTTAAAAAAAAGCAAAAAAAAAAAAAAAAGATTTAATAACTTATTGATTTTAACAACTTCTACCCTTGAACTAATAAAGAATCTCTATATAGATAATTCTTTATCTCAAAGTGATAATATCATCTTATGTGGCATTTCATCTATTCACTTTAAAATAACAAACGTAAAACATGTAGAAAAAGCAGCCGACGAGTTTTGAACACGCGACCACCTAAATGAATGCAAAGTGTCCAAATCACTTAAGCCAAGATTAAATTTGTTAATTTATTTCAAACCCATAATATATCATTTTAGTCTCACTATACACTAAACGTATGAAATAAAAACAAATAATATATCAAAATCAAAACAAACTCCAACTTCCATATATAAAGTTATAATGTTAATTATATAACAAATCAATCAATAACAAACAAAATTTCCATTCTCTATTAATAAAGCCGTCGAACTCAAATATCAAAGAAAAAAAGGTTTACCTTATTTCTTTTAAGTCATTTGAAGCCGCGGAACAAGAGATGAAAATATAAATGGGTTGTTATTTTTCTTTAAACTCTTGATATATTGGAAGACTAACATTCGATTGACGTTGGTTGAAGTTTAATGTGTACTATCATAAGAGATATTCATACCTTTAAAAAGGTTATCAAGTCTATCTATTTACTATTTACGTTAATTAATTGTATGTTATACATGATCTACTTTTTCGTTGCGTTTACTCGTGATTATTACATATTTAATATGTTTATATTCATTTATTATTGTTTGTGTTGATTAATTGTGTATTTCTCCATTGCGTTTATCGTGATTATTACATTTATCAGTATTCTTGAATATGCTATTATATTAATCTACGACAAGTAAAGGTGATGAAGGTTATTATCTATTATTTATGTTAATTAATTTTATGTTACTAGCATCGTACCCGCCCAATGCGGAGGTGGTCGTGGCTTCTTTCTTTCTTTCTTTCTTTCTTTCTTTCTTTCTTTCTTTCTTTCTTTCTTTCTTTCTTTCTTTCTTTCTTTCTTTCTTTCTTTCTTTCTTTCTTTCTTTCTTTCTTTCTTTCTTTCTTTCTTTCTTTCTTTCTTTCTTTCTTTCTTTCTTTCTTTCTTTCTTTCTTTCTTTCTTTCTTTCTTTCTTTCTTTCTTTCTTTCTTTCTTTCTTTCTTTCTTTCTTTCTTTCTTTCTTTCTTTCTTTCTTTCTTTCTTTCTTTCTTTCTTTCTTTCTTTCTTTCTTTCTTTCTTTCTTTCTTTCTTTCTTTCTTTCTTTCTTTCTTTCTTTCTTTCTTTCTTTCTTTCTTTCTTTCTTTCTTTCTTTCTTTCTTTCTTTCTTTCTTTCTTTCTTTCTTTCTTTCTTTCTTTCTTTCTTTCTTTCTTTCTTTCTTTCTTTCTTTCTTTCTTTCTTTCTTTCTTTCTTTCTTTCTTTCTTTCTTTCTTTCTTTCTTTCTTTCTTTCTTTCTTTCTTTCTTTCTTTCTTTCTTTCTTTCTTTCTTTCTTTCTTTCTTTCTTTCTTTCTTTCTTTCTTTCTTTCTTTCTTTCTTTCTTTCTTTCTTTCTTTCTTTCTTTCTTTCTTTCTTTCTTTCTTTCTTTCTTTCTTTCTTTCTTTCTTTCTTTCTTTCTTTCTTTCTTTCTTTCTTTCTTTCTTTCTTTCTTTCTTTCTTTCTTTCTTTCTTTCTTTCTTTCTTTCTTTCTTTCTTTCTTTCTTTCTTTCTTTCTTTCTTTCTTTCTTTCTTTCTTTCTTTCTTTCTTTCTTTCTTTCTTTCTTTCTTTCTTTCTTTCTTTCTTTCTTTCTTTCTTTCTTTCTTTCTTTCTTTCTTTCTTTCTTTCTTTCTTTCTTTCTTTCTTTCTTTCTTTCTTTCTTTCTTTCTTTCTTTCTTTCTTTCTTTCTTTCTTTCTTTCTTTCTTTCTTTCTTTCTTTCTTTCTTTCTTTCTTTCTTTCTTTCTTTCTTTCTTTCTTTCTTTCTTTCTTTCTTTCTTTCTTTCTTTCTTTCTTTCTTTCTTTCTTTCTTTCTTTCTTTCTTTCTTTCTTTCTTTCTTTCTTTCTTTCTTTCTTTCTTTCTTTCTTTCTTTCTTTCTTTCTTTCTTTCTTTCTTTCTTTCTTTCTTTCTTTCTTTCTTTCTTTCTTTCTTTCTTTCTTTCTTTCTTTCTTTCTTTCTTTCTTTCTTTCTTTCTTTCTTTCTTTCTTTCTTTCTTTCTTTCTTTCTTTCTTTCTTTCTTTCTTTCTTTCTTTCTTTCTTTCTTTCTTTCTTTCTTTCTTTCTTTCTTTCTTTCTTTCTTTCTTTCTTTCTTTCTTTCTTTCTTTCTTTCTTTCTTTCTTTCTTTCTTTCTTTCTTTCTTTCTTTCTTTCTTTCTTTCTTTCTTTCTTTCTTTCTTTCTTTCTTTCTTTCTTTCTTTCTTTCTTTCTTTCTTTCTTTCTTTCTTTCTTTCTTTCTTTCTTTCTTTCTTTCTTTCTTTCTTTCTTTCTTTCTTTCTTTCTTTCTTTCTTTCTTTCTTTCTTTCTTTCCTTCTCTCTTATCTTTTCTTTCTTTCTTTCTTCTTCAAGAACAAAGCACACACACACAAATGTCTTTCTCTCTCTCTCTAAGATTCTTACACCAAGATTATGGTTTCAAGTTAGATTAGTGCTAGAAACATCATCTATTTCATCTCCTTTGCATCATATCAAGATTTGGGTCATCAAAGTGCAAGAACATCCTCTTTTGGGTCAAATTTGGGTAAAGCTTTTGGAAGAAGAATTAGTAAGTGAAACTCATCCCTTAATCATCATTTTATGTTTATTAACTTGCTTCTAGTTGATTACAAGTAAATTCGGGTCACGAATCGGGTCAAAACGCGATTAGGGTTAATTAGGGTTTTAATTAGGGTTTGAATGATTTAGTGATGATTTTGATGTTTTGGTCGAAATGGTGGATTGGGTTATGTGTATTTATGTTTATTGATACTTAGTTATGCTCAAAATCGAGTTGGAAAGGTCTTTTGGTCGATCCCTAGGACTAAAATGGTGTTTGGATGTGTTTATTGGTTGTTGGCAAGGTGATCGTATATTGATTGTTGGCACAGGTGCATCGTATATTGATTGATGGCACAGGTGCATCGTATATTGATTGTGGCACAGGTGCATCGTATATTGATTGATGGCACAGGTGCATCGTATATTGATTGTGGCACAGGTGCATCGTATATTGATTGTGGCACAGGTGCATCGTATATTGATTGATGGCACAGGTGCATCGTATATTGATTGTGGCACAGGTGCATCGTATATTGATTGATGGCACAGGTGCATCGTATATTGATTGTTGGCACAGGTTCATCGAATATTGATTGTTGGCACAGGTACATCGTATATTGATTGATGGCACAGGTGCATCGTATATTGATTGATGGCACAGGTGCATCGTATATTGATTGTGGCACAGGTGCATGTATATTGATTGTGGCACAGGTGCATCGTATATTGATTGTGGCACAGGTGCATCGTATATTGATTGATGGCACAGGTGCATCGTATATTGATTGTGGCACAGGTGCATCGTATATTGATTGATGGCACAGGTGCATCGTATATTGATTGTGGCACAGGTGCATCGTATATTGATTGTGGCACAGGTGCATCGTATATTGATTGATGGCACAGGTGCATCGTATATTGATTGTGGCACAGGTGCATCGTATATTGATTGATGGCACAGGTGCATCGTATATTGATTGTGGCACAGGTGCATCGTATATTGATTGTGGCACAGGTGCATCGTATATTGATTGTGGCACAGGTGCATCGTATATTGATTGATGGCACAGGTGCATCGTATATTGATTGTTGGCACAGGTTCATCGAATATTGATTGTTGGCACAGGTACATCGTATATTGATTGATGGCACAGGTGCATCGTATATTGATTGTGGCACAGGTGCATCGTATATTGATTGATGGCACAGGTGCATCGTATATTGATTGTGGCACAGGTGCATCGTATATTGATTGTTGGCACAGGTTCATCGAATATTGATTGTTGGCACAGGTACATCGTATATTGATTGATGGCACAGGTGCATCGTATATTGATTGATGGCACAGGTGCATCGTATATTGATTGTGGCACAGGTGCATCGTATATTGATTGATGGCACAGGTGCATCGTATATTGATTGATGGCACAGGTGCATCGTATATTGATTGTGGCACAGGTGCATCGTATATTGATTGATGGCACAGGTGCATCGTATATTGATTGATGGCACAGGTGCATCGTATATTGATTGATGGCACAGGTGCATCGTATATTGATTGTGGCACAGGTGCATCGTATATTGATTGATGGCACAGGTGCATCGTATATTGATTGATGGCACAGGTGCATCGTATATTGATTGTGGCACAGGTGCATCGTATATTGATTGATGGCACAGGTGCATCGTATATTGATTGTGGCACAGGTGCATCGTATATTGATTGATGGCACAGGTGCATCGTATATTGATTGATGGCACAGGTGCATCGTATATTGATTGTGGCACAGGTGCATCGTATATTGATTGATGGCACAGGTGCATCGTATATTGATTGTGGCACAGGTGCATCGTATATTGATTGATGGCACAGGTGCATCGTATATTGATTGATGGCACAGGTGCATCGTATATTGATTGTGGCACAGGTGCATCGTATATTGATTGATGGCACAGGTGCATCGTATATTGATTGTGGCACAGGTGCATCGTATATTGATTGATGGCACAGGTGCATCGTATATTGATTGATGGCACAGGTGCATCGTATATTGATTGTGGCACAGGTGCATCGTATATTGATTGATGGCACAGGTGCATCGTATATTGATTGTGGCACAGGTGCATCGTATATTGATTGATGGCACAGGTGCATCGTATATTGATTGATGGCACAGGTGCATCGTATATTGATTGTGGCACAGGTGCATCGTATATTGATTGATGGCACAGGTGCATCGTATATTGATTGATGGCACAGGTGCATCGTATATTGATTGTGGCACAGGTGCATCGTATATTGATTGATGGCACAGGTGCATCGTATATTGATTGATGGCACAGGTGCATCGTATATTGATTGATGGCACAGGTGCATCGTATATTGATTGTGGCACAGGTGCATCGTATATTGATTGATGGCACAGGTGCATCGTATATTGATTGATGGCACAGGTGCATCGTATATTGATTGTGGCACAGGTGCATCGTATATTGATTGATGGCACAGGTGCATCGTATATTGATTGTGGCACAGGTGCATCGTATATTGATTGATGGCACAGGTGCATCGTATATTGATTGATGGCACAGGTGCATCGTATATTGATTGTGGCACAGGTGCATCGTATATTGATTGATGGCACAGGTGCATCGTATATTGATTGTGGCACAGGTGCATCGTATATTGATTGATGGCACAGGTGCATCGTATATTGATTGTTTGACTTGATTGTTGGATTGATGTGACGGTTCTTTTCGTTTGATTGACTTGGGTTATGTTTTAGTTAAGTATTACTTTTACATTAGGATAGACGTACATACATGGAAGTCGGTTATGCCTTCATTGAGTTTTAGATGTGGTGGGAAGGCTGCGGGTGACCCTATATATAAGCATCTGGGACTTGAAGAAAGTAGAATCCTCTGAAGTATATGTATGTATAGTTGGTTTAAATTATGGTGGTTGGCTTATGTGAATGATTTAGTGATGATTTTGATGTTTTGGTCGAAATGGTGGATTGGGTTATGTGTATTTATGTTTATTGATACTTAGTTATGCTCAAAATCGAGTTGGAAAGGTCTTTTGGTCGATCCCTAGGACTAAAATGGTGTTTGGAGGTGTTTTGGGTCGTTTAGGATCGTTCCTGATGCTGTTTGGCTGCAGAAAGGGCTCACTGCGGCGCAGTGAAAAGTTACTGGTCAAGCGATTCTTCGTCAACTTCAAACGCTTATAACTTTTGATCCGTAAGTCCAATCGAGTCATATGACCTATCGTTGGAATCGTATAAGAGTCTACTTTCTTTTGGTAACATTCATTTTTCATGAATCTTTCTCCATTTTCAAAAATGTCTAGTCGAATGTGTCTTGTTCTTACGCGGGAAAGCGGTTAGACGTCTAAGAGTTGTGACTCGACCCTAATCTTACTAAACCAACTTGTTTAGGATTATAGAAGTTGACTTTGATGATAATATGATATTTATTGCTAGGTTGCGGACTCGTAGCGGTTGTTGAGCATTTATAACTCCTTTTTAACTCGTAATCGTAGCTTGGAAGCCAAGGTGAGTTCCGTAGTTCCCTACTCAATAGAGATTCGGGCTGAAAAGTGTAAACATACGTGCTTCATTGTTTGAGTGATTTGTTGATTGGATATTGTTGTGTTACTTAGAGGCTCACTGTAAGTCACGTCTAGCCTCTACTTGTACATTATGATTATTGTTTATGGTTCCTTGTGGACCATTACTACGAACTCACCAACCTTGTGTTGACTATGCTTAGTACACTTTTCAGGTAACCAGGTTATCCAGGACGTGGAGTTTGATTTGTTTGCTTGCTGTTGAACCCGGACTGGACTTATATGGATCAAGGATCCATTTGCCTTATGTTGCATAGTATTTAGGATTGATAGCCTTCTTTTGATGTCGTTTGTAATATTGATGGTTTCTTGCTCCTGTTGTATTGTGATACTTGTTCTTTTATTGTATGGATTCACCGAATCCTTTATTTGCATTTAGTTCATGTTCTACATTAATTCCACCTTGTGCTATATGATTTCCGTGATATTCTGAGCCTTGGCTTGGGGTGTTACAGAATGGTGGCCCATGCGTGGTCGTAGAGAATTAGGCGGTTTGACCTAGACTACGGCTTAAGTTAAAACTTTTCATATAGCATGCATGGTTAGGAAATTCGTGTGCAATGTGAATTATGTGAATCCCCGTGTGAGTTCGTAGTTAAGACCTCTTGTGTGATAGCTTAAATTCAATGTGTTGTTTTGATATGGATACTATGTGATCAATGTGTTGTTTTGATATGGATACTATGTGATCAATGTGTTGTTTTGATATGGATACTATGTGATCAATGTGTTGTTTTGATATGGGTACTATGTGATCAACGTGTTGTTTTGTGACGAGTACAATGTGATGAATGTGGTAACATGAGTACAACTTGGTTGATGCGGACAATGTGTTGTTTTGATATGGATACTATGTGATCAATGTGTTGTTTTGATATGGATACTATGTGATCAATGTGTTGTTTTGATATGGATACTATGTGATCAATGTGTTGTTTTGATATGGATACTATGTGATCAATGTGTTGTTTTGATATGGGTACTATGTGATCAATGTGTTGTTTTGATATGGATACTATGTGATCAATGTGTTGTTTTGATATGGATACTATGTGATCAATGTGTTGTTTTGATATGGGTACTATGTGATCAATGTGTTGTTTTGATATGGATACTATGTGATCAATGTGTTGTTTTGATATGGATACTATGTGATCAATGTGTTGTTTTGATATGGATACTATGTGATCAATGTGTTGTTTTGATATGGGTACTATGTGATCAATGTGTTGTTTTGATATGGGTACTATGTGATCAATGTGTTGTTTTGATATGGATACTATGTGATCAATGTGTTGTTTTGATATGGATACTATGTGATCAATGTGTTGTTTTGATATGGATACTATGTGATCAATGTGTTGTTTTGATATGGATACTATGTGATCAATGTGTTGTTTTGATATGGGTACTATGTGATCAATGTGTTGTTTTGATATGGGTACTATGTGATCAATGTGTTGTTTTGATATGGATACTATGTGATCAATGTGTTGTTTTGATATGGATACTATGTGATCAATGTGTTGTTTTGATATGGGTACTATGTGATCAATGTGTTGTTTTGATATGGATACTATGTGATCAATGTGTTGTTTTGATATGGGTACTATGTGATCAATGTGTTGTTTTGATATGGGTACTATGTGATCAATGTGTTGTTTTGATATGGATACTATGTGATCAATGTGTTGTTTTGATATGGATACTATGTGATCAATGTGTTGTTTTGATATGGGTACTATGTGATCAACGTGTTGTTTTGATATGGATACTATGTGATCAATGTGTTGTTGTGTGATGGTCAAGTGCATGAGGTCAACGTGGTTGTTTGAAGTCAATGAGGTCATGTGCATATTGTTGAATTATTGGTATTGATTGGTGCTAATTGATGATTTAGAGCAAAATGAAGTTATGCCATTAACTTAGTATAATATGGTGGCAACCCTAAAAGAACCCGATCAACTCTTTTATGGTTACCCGATATTATAACAAGTTAATGACATCGTGGATTGCGCACGTGTGGCTTAGAGTATAATAAGGAACCGATATACTTAATGGAAGTTGATTGGGTGGAGGGTTAGCCGTTGGTACACCCTGTATACATATCTGGTCAATGACTAGAGAGCATATCGAATCCAGATTATACTTGAACCCTTTTGTGTTAATTGTTTGATGGTATGATGTATTGACGTGATTACTTGAATTAACGATAAACAATTGTTGTGAACTTGGCACGAGAACATGATAGATAACGATTACTTGAGAACTTTGATATGTTGTCCTTAGTGTAGTGATATGAAACACGTATGGTATGTTGGTATGATAACACGATATATGACAGTTAATTGAGAATATTTATGTGTCGGCCTTAGTAAAAGACATTGAACATGTGTAGTGTATTGGCGTTAAAGCACTAACTACTAATGCGGCTAACATGAGAGAAATTGTGAAGCAAACCCCCGGGTCATAAACTCTAGAACTATTACTATGATTGGATTTGGTAGTGGAATGACATGTTGTCTAGTATGATTAAGTAACATATATGTTATGCATGTGTGATGTGTATGTATGTATGCCCCATAGTGGTCACGTTGATGTTGTAAATGTTTTCGTTGTTGTCCGGCTTAAACGTGTTGATAAACGGTTAGGATACAATCTGATAAACATGTTGATATGCACCCCAAGAAGGTATCAAGGTTGTAAGCATCCTAACTCTTATGTATTATAAACGGTTGATATTCCAACACTAAAGATGTTAATTGTAATCGGTGAACAATGGGGGTATGTTGCTTAATAGTATGTGAACTTAAAATCGTATGAGACATTGTTAAACTTGATTGTATGCGGGTTATGAGATAATTGGTGATACATGCGTAAAATGTATTAATCAATGGAGAATTTTAGGAATCGATTTAACATATTAGTTATGTGGCAAAAGTATGAGAAACTATGTGGTTAAGCGTGATCATTATGCATGATGTAACGGAAATAGATAATGCATATGTAGGTGTGCTAATCAACAAACACTTTCATGAAAGGATTGGTTTACTAGTTTGATAGTTTGGCATGTATAAAGTAGGTTGTTAGGCTAAATTGTATACCTGAGATAAGCGAATACGGTGATGTATGTATAAATATTTAATAAATGGACAATTATATGAATAAGAACGGTAGACATGTTTCAAACTTGAGTATGCTCCAAAATGTAAATTCTTAACCTAGTTCTAAGGAAGAATTGGTAATGATTGAAAACTTATGCATAGTTATACCCAACGTATGAGAGATTGTATGTACGGCTTGGTATTGCGAGATTAGTTGATAGACCTACAAAATCTTACCTTCTAACTAGGTTATGTAAATAATTGTTAGGAAATGCGGTAGAACAAATATGATTGCCATGATATCCTAATTGTCGAATATGCTTGAATTTCGTGCCTAACTAATTTGGTGAAATAAATCGTTAGGACTTGGTAATGCACGCGTAAAGGTAATTGAAATCTTGGACAATTGCGTGTATAGGTTGCCATGTTAGCCCAATTATTTGAATATCTCGAAAATCTTGTCGCCTGACTTACTTATGGAATACATAGTTAGGAATTGAAGACGCATGCGTAGATGTAAATGGTATAGCTGGTACGACCATTATGAACTACTTGACTACGTTATTTCCTCTTGTTTAATGTATGATTTAGTCAGTAACATAGAGACTATAAGTATAGTTATATTATGAAAATGAGAACCCCGTTGTATTATACGTCCTTAAGACTGAACTCTAGGAAAATGCCTGAGTTAACTAAAGTGGATTGATTAGAATAAACGAATAACAGTGGAGTTAATTGCGAATTCAATATCGATGGCGACAACGGAACGTAACAATTCATTGGGAGCTGCTATACAACTATAAACTTACTATGGGCGAGAAGGAACGACCTTGATTAGGCTAACCATAGATTGGACAAATAAAATAAAAATTTAAAAGTCTACCCAACATGTAAAATATGCGCAAGAACGAGCGTCGCGGGAATGGAGTTGAGGTCTAAACGATATTGGGTGGTATATAATCACGTACACGATTGGTAAGGGTTGATTTAATTGGACGCCTAACTTAATGCGCAACCGAGATCTCATAAAGACGGGAACGATGAGCCAATTGAGTGCCGTAATGAGAGTCACAAGTGAAACGTGAGAAGCTTGAGCCCTTAAAGTGTACGATTATCAAACCTTTTAGGACTAAACGGATCCCTAGATCGTTGTCCATCACACAAAGGTGGTGCCGTCAAGATTGGATGTCGTGGACACGAGCCCTGCCATTGCCAGAATGGAAGACCGGAGGTGAAAGCAAACGTTTGACTTCAGTGATTGAGCTGCCAACTAGGGGGTGAAACATGTCACTAGTGCGCTAACTATAAGTCAAATCGTCATAATAAGTGTTACCTGTTTACAACTAATTGCACTTAATGTTAACCGCGATATGTATATATACATATATAACAATAATAAATAATAAATTCCTGGACACTGACAATAAACTCGTTTGAGAAAAAAAAAAAAAAAAAAAAAAAAAAAATGGAATTATAACCCGGAGATCGATGAATCATGGCGAAAGGTTCTAACACTTGGTATGAAGGATGTGTGCGACGTCACCCGATTCTAAATAACCTAACGAGCTATAAACTAAAAACTTGTTACATAATACGGCTCCTTTAATCGAATGAATTTTTGCTAATATAATAGTAAGATGTTTTTGAGATAGATGCGATGATTATAAACGAAAAGACAAATGAATCTTTGGTAAACACCCCTAGAGATTTTCAAAAATTAAATTGCGTAACAAATTGTAACTTATGAAGGAGTTCTTTTAACGAGGGAATCAACCATGGCGTGTATGAGATGGAATGATCAGAATGGGAATGACATGTGAGTGGAAACCCGAGCTGTCCTATAGTACTAAACGGAGCCATGTGCTACAAGTGATGAGAGCGGATAACATTAGCGAGATTTGAATCTTTGAGAGCGAGAGTCGTTGTAATTTCGAGGAACCGGTAGGAATCTTAGGTAGCGAGGTCACGAAGCTAAGGAACAAACGCTACACGAATTTCAGAGGTTGGAGGATACACAAGACGCGGAAACGAGTTCACTAGGGAGCGAGGGGACCGTGTAAGGGTTGGATACCTAAAACTGTTTAACAACTAGGGTTTGTTGAATTTCGGGACGAAATTCTTTTGACGGGGGAATAATGTAACAACCGTGACTTTTGACCCGTTGACTATTTGTGCCATTTGGCTAACAATTTAGTTAGTAATATAAATTAAAGTCTTTTGGGGTTCATTTAAGTGCAATGTGTACATATAGGTCAATTTGTCGTGCAATTTGGGACTTATGCGCTAATCGAGTTCATTAGTCGTGCTAATCGATGCTTACAATTTAAATTCAACTAAATGTAAATGACTTTTGTAAATCAAGGTAGAAGCTTGGGAGAATAAGCGAGTTTTAGCGAAACGTTAAGTTAAAGTATGGTTGTGAGTCGTTTTGGCATTTAAAGGGGTTAACGTTTAGTTATTTGTCGAATTTAGCGGAGTGGGAGCCTACCCTTTTGGTGTCTAGGCCGGCCCCCTTCCAACCCATCCTCACACCCACCCATTCCTTCTCTTACCTTATCTTTTCTTTCTTTCTTTCTTTCTTTCTTTCTTTCTTTCTTTCTTTCTTTCTTTCTTTCTTTCTTTCTTTCTTTCTTTCTTTCTTTCTTTCTTTCTTTCTTTCTTTCTTTCTTTCTTTCTTTCTTTCTTTCTTTCTTTCTTTCTTTCTTTCTTTCTTTCTTTCTTTCTTTCTTTCTTTCTTTCTTTCTTTCTTTCTTTCTTTCTTTCTTTCTTTCTTTCTTTCTTTCTTTCTTTCTTTCTTTCTTTCTTTCTTTCTTTCTTTCTTTCTTTCTTTCTTTCTTTCTTTCTTTCTTTCTTTCTTTCTTTCTTTCTTTCTTTCTTTCTTTCTTTCTTTCTTTCTTTCTTTCTTTCTTTCTTTCTTTCTTTCTTTCTTTCTTTCTTTCTTTCTTTCTTTCTTTCTTTCTTTCTTTCTTTCTTTCTTTCTTTCTTTCTTTCTTTCTTTCTTTCTTTCTTTCTTTCTTTCTTTCTTTCTTTCTTTCTTTCTTTCTTTCTTTCTTTCTTTCTTTCTTTCTTTCTTTCTTTCTTTCTTTCTTTCTTTCTTTCTTTTGTTATCTTTCTTTACTTTCTTTTCTTTTCTTATCTTTCCTTCTTTCTTATCTTTTCTTTCTTTCTTTCTTCTTCAAGAACAAAGCACACACACACAAATGTCTTTCTCTCTCTCTCTAAGATTCTTACACCAAGATTATGGTTTCAAGTTAGATTAGTGCTAGAAACATCATCTATTTCATCTCCTTTGCATCATATCAAGATTTGGGTCATCAAAAAGTGCAAGAACATCCTCTTTTGGGTCAAATTTGGGTAAAGCTTTTGGAAGAAGAATTAGTAAGTGAAACTCATCCCTTAATCATCATTTTATGTTTATTAACTTGCTTCTAGTTGATTACAAGTAAATTCGGGTCACGAATCGGGTCAAAACGCGATTAGGGTTAATTAGGGTTTGAATGATTTAGTGATGATTTTGATGTTTTGGTCGAAATGGTGGATTGGGTTATGTGTATTTATGTTTATTAACTTGCTTCTAGTTGATTACAAGTAAATTCGGGTCACGAATCGGGTCAAAACGCGATTAGGGTTAATTAGGGTTTGAATGATTTAGTGATGATTTTGATGTTTTGGTCGAAATGGTGGATTGGGTTATGTGTATTTATGTTTATTAACTTGCTTCTAGTTGATTACAAGTAAATTCGGGTCACGAATCGGGTCAAAACGCGATTAGGGTTAATTAGGGTTTGAATGATTTAGTGATGATTTTGATGTTTTGGTCGAAATGGTGGATTGGGTTATGTGTATTTATGTTTATTAACTTGCTTCTAGTTGATTACAAGTAAATTCGGGTCACGAATCGGGTCAAAACGCGATTAGGGTTAATTAGGGTTTGAATGATTTAGTGATGATTTTGATGTTTTGGTCGAAATGGTGGATTGGGTTATGTGTATTTATGTTTATTAACTTGCTTCTAGTTGATTACAAGTAAATTCGGGTCACGAATCGGGTCAAAACGCGATTAGGGTTAATTAGGGTTTGAATGATTTAGTGATGATTTTGATGTTTTGGTCGAAATGGTGGATTGGGTTATGTGTATTTATGTTTATTAACTTGCTTCTAGTTGATTACAAGTAAATTCGGGTCACGAATCGGGTCAAAACGCGATTAGGGTTAATTAGGGTTTGAATGATTTAGTGATGATTTTGATGTTTTGGTCGAAATGGTGGATTGGGTTATGTGTATTTATGTTTATTGATACTTTAGTTGATTACAAGTAAATTCGGGTCACGAATCGGGTCAAAACGCGATTAGGGTTAATTAGGGTTTGAATGATTTAGTGATGATTTTGATGTTTTGGTCGAAATGGTGGATTGGGTTATGTGTATTTATGTTTATTAACTTGCTTCTAGTTGATTACAAGTAAATTCGGGTCACGAATCGGGTCAAAACGCGATTAGGGTTAATTAGGGTTTGAATGATTTAGTGATGATTTTGATGTTTTGGTCGAAATGGTGGATTGGGTTATGTGTATTTATGTTTATGATATGTTGATAGTTGGCTTATGTTTGAGGAATGTTGATAGTTGGCTTATGTTTGAGGAATGTTGATAGTTGGCTTATGTTTGAGGAATGTTGATAGTTGGCTTATGTTTGAGGAATGTTGATAGTTGGCTTATGTTGGATGAATGTTGATAATTGGCTTATGTTGGATGAATGTTGATAGTTGGCTTATGTTGGATGAATGTTGATAGTTGGTTTATGTTTGATGAATGTTGATAGTTGGCTTATGTTGGATGAATGTTGATAGTTGGCTTATGTTTGAGGAATGTTGATAGTTGGCTTATGTTTGAGGAATGTTGATAGTTGGCTTATGTTGGATGAATGTTGATAGTTGGCTTATGTTTGAGGAATGTTGATAGTTGGCTTATGTTGGATGAATGTTGATAATTGGCTTATGTTGGATGAATGTTGATAATTGGCTTATGTTTGAGGAATGTTGATAGTTGGCTTATGTTGGATGAATGTTGATAATTGGCTTATGTTGGATGAATATTGATTGTTGGCTTATGTTTGAGGAATGTTGATAGTTGGCTTATGTTTGAGGAATGTTGATAGTTGGCTTATGTTGGATGAATGTTGATAATTGGCTTATGTTGGATGAATGTTGATAGTTGGCTTATGTTTGATGAATGTTGATAGTAGGCTTATGGTTGATGAATGTTGATAGTTGGCTTATGTTTGAGGAATGTTGATAGTTGGCTTATGTTGGATGAATGTTGATAATTGGCTTATGTTGGATGAATATTGATTGTTGGCTTATGTTTGAGGAATGGTTGGTTGTTGGCTTATGTTTGAGGAATGTTGATAGTTGGCTTATGTTTGAGGAATGTTGATAGTTGGCTTATGTTGGATGAATGTTGATAATTGGCTTATGGTTGGATGAATGTTGATAGTTGGCTTATGTTTAAGGAATGTTGATAGTTGGCTTATGTTTGAGGAATGTTGATAGTTGGCTTATGTTTGAGGAATGTTGATAGTTGGCTTATGTTGGATGAATGTTGATAGTTGGCTTATGTTTGAGGAATGTTGATAGTTGGCTTATGTTTGAGGAATGTTGATAGTTGGCTTATGTTGGATGAATGTTGATAGTTGGCTTATGTTTGAGGAATGTTGATAGTTGGCTTATGTTTGAGGAATGTTGATAGTTGGCTTATGTTGGATGAATGTTGATAATTGGCTTATGTTGGAGGAATGTTGATAGTTGGCTTATGTTTGAGGAATGTTGATAGTTGGCTTATGTTTGAGGAATGTTGATAGTTGGCTTATGTTTGAGGAATGTTGATAGTTGGCTTATGTTGGATGAATGTTGATAATTGGCTTATGTTGGATGAATGTTGATAGTAGGCTTATGGTTGATGAATGTTGATAGTTGGCTTATGTTTGAGGAATGTTGATAGTTGGCTTATGTTGGATGAATGTTGATAATTGGCTTATGTTGGATGAATGTTGATAGTTGGCTTATGTTGGATGAATGTTGATAGTTGGCTTATGTTGGATGAATATTGATTATTGGCTTATGTTGATGAATGTTGATAGTTGGCTTATGGTTGATGAATGTTGATAGTTGGCTTATGTTTGAGGAATGTTGATAGTTGGCTTATGTTGGATGAATGTTGATAATTGGCTTATGTTGGATGAATGTTGATAATTGGCTTATGTTGGATGTATATTGATAATTGATGTAAAAGTAATTAATGTAAAGGGTTAATGGAAATATTTTAAAAGATAAATGATTGATAGTATAAGGGCTAAGTGCGCCAGAATGCAGTTAACTAATCCTGAAAAGTTATTGTGTGCACGAACTCTAGGTCGGCTTTATTGTATTCAGGAAACTTGTTCAAGAGTCCCATAGTAAACAAAAGTTACCGGGTAAGAAGTTAGCCGGTCACCACTTTCACGTTGACCCGTTGACTGCTTACGTGACATGCACACAATAACTTTTTGGATTAGTTTATGCACACAATAAAAATAATATATACAAACAGAGATGATTGCTTGAATCTCACAGATCAGTGCAAGTGGCGCCGGAAAAACGATTGCCGGAAAAATCACAAAACTAATTACTGTAGTATTGACTATCCGGGTCATCCTTGATCGAGCTATGAAATGAATGGAAATAGTACATCACTCACGTGTAAACCCGGTCCATCCGGGTCATCCTTTGATCGAGCTTGATGGAACTTACAAAAAGTGACCGGAGATGGTGGTGCTGTGATGATGACCGGAAAAACGATGGTGGCCGGAAAAATGATGATCGCCGGAAAATCGAAAGTTACCCAGATGCTATTTTGTTAACAAATCATCACCATAATCAAGAAATTAAGATAGATACATAGATGCGGAGAGCAGATTCCGACCATCCAATCACCACTACTACTTCCAGCCACCGATCTCCACCACCACTTCCGGCAACCCCATCAGTAAACGAGTAAAATCATCATCCGAGTTTGGACTCTGGACCTACAAGCATCCCAATAATTTTTCTTTAACAAAATGATTAAAAACAATTAAAAATAAATTAAAATTAAGAAAAACTAAAGAAAGAGAAAAGGGTGGTTGTCAATAAAGAGAGAGAGATGGGCAGTGTCAGAGAAAAAGAGGAGAGAAATGTCGACATATATGTATCAAATTAAAAATAAACAAGTTTTATGTGAAGTAACCGGTCCCACATAGCCATAATCCCGTTTTATGTTCACAATAAACATTATTTCAAGTTTCCTGAATACAATAAAGCCGACCTAGAGTTCGTGCACACAATAACTTTTGGTGATTAGTTGACTGCATTCCGGCGTACTTAGCCCATAGTATAATTTAGGGCCTGTTCTTTTTATTTTCATTAAGTACTGAGTGTATTAAGTGGCTGAATGTATAAAGAACGTCTGAATTGATTAAGTAATAAATAATTAGTATGTGTTTTTTTTGTGTGCTGAATAAACCGTCTGAATAAATAAAATTACAAATTTACCCATATATCATATTTGTTTTTATTAGCAACCGTAATCTTAGGAATTAAAACCCAAATCATAATTGTGTCACATAAAAACACCATAGACATAAGATATAAAACTTTTTTTAATGACATAACTCATTTCATTTAGTTGTTACTATAAGAATATTATATTAGACCCTATCCAGCTTAAGGGACACAAACTTTATGATCCAGATGAATTTTACAAATTTTGATTACATACTTAAATAGGCTCAAGATGCAATATGCTCTCTACAAGTGAGCATGAATCAAGTGATTGCTCTTCACTCCAGGTTGACTTTGACTGTAGCAAAACATAATTACCAGAAGCCTTGAGCAAAGAATCTACTAAATAAACTAGCTCAAGACTTGTTTTAACACTATATTCATAACCAAATATACATAACCTATTACTTAAACAATTACATAATTATTTAAACATATATAAAGCAAAATATTCATGATCATACATACTAAGTTATAAACAAACTCAAATTGAAGCATTCGTAACTATTTGATTAGCAATTTCATCACGAAAATTACACTACTACAAACAGGGCTATCCTTGACCCGCTTTTTATGACCCACGCTAATAGATGACGCGCAAAGTGAGAAGTCATAAAATAAGGGTCATTACGAGTAAATTTATGACGCGTTTTCAGAAGCGTCATAACATATGGGTCATAATCTGTTAAAATTTAGTTTCCAATTTTTTTCCCTCCCTTCCCTTTTAACTTTTCATTATATCCCGCCCAAAATTTTCCCCAAAATCAAAATAATTGTATATCTCTCTTTTCACTTCCCAAATGAATAAAATTAACCAACTAACCCTATCTTTCTTTTACCCCTTTCTCTCATTCCCCTTCAGAAATTTAGATCGACCGCCACCAAATCACTTCCCAAATGAATAAAATTAACTCTTTTGCCTCCATAGAATTCATAAACCCTAATACCTTCACTCTCTTGTTTTCCCCATTTCTTTTTTGCAGGTAGCAGCAGCAGCAACAACAGCCGTCTCCATGGTATCTACCTTCACTCCCTCAAACCCTAATTCCTTTCTCATATCTCCATCATAACTATTTTGTATATATGTATCTATCTGCAGGGTATCGATCTTGTTGCAGGTGGAAAGAGCAAGCGCACCAAAAGAAACGCTCCTCGATCAATCTATCTCAAGCTCCTCGTCAAGGTATATATCTGTATATATTCTTACATTTTTTTTAAATTTGTTGTATTTGTTTTATTTATAGATATGTAATAGTGATACTGATAGATACATGTGTATATATGTATATTGTGTATCAGCTTTATAGGTTTTTGGTTAGGAGGACTGGAAGCAACTTCAATGCTGTGATTTTGAAAAGGCTTTTCATGAGCAAAATCAACAAGCCACCGATTTCTTTGTCTCGCTTGGCTCGTTACATGACCGGCAAGGTATATATACATTTTATTGTATCTATATGTGTATGTATTGTGATTTATTTATCTAGAGTGAATTTTTGTAGTAGATAAGGATAGTTTGTATAGTTGTTGATTGAGATGGTGGGTTTTTTGTTAAATGAATTTAGGAGGATAAGATTGCTGTGATTGTTGGTACGGTTATAGATTAATTATTTCCTGTTGTTAACTGGCTCTTTTCATGTACCTTATTGTGCTATATCCATAGTATGAGATGGATAGACTCTAGTGATAATACATTTCAGTTTTACTTCTTGCTGGCAAATTGTTGGTTTTCATGGACTTAAACTTATTTAGTATTACAGCATATAGAGATGGATTTGTTTTATTTATAGATATGTAATAGTGATACTGATAGATACATGTGTATATATGTATGATGTTGGTTTTGAGAGTATGAGATGCATAGATTCTTTTAATTTTTATTTCAATTCTACTTCTAGCTGGCAAATTCTTAGGTTTATAATGAGCTTTGCTACATTTTCACAGAATGAGATGGATGGACTTTAATAATAATGATCAGGATTAATTTTACATTATTTGACAATTGTTGGTTTGCATGAACTCAGTTGTTCAAGTTATATTGCGGCATGAGATGATTAGTTTTGTATACTAAACCTTTCAATTCCATATTTAATAAACTGCATTGTTTAAATTTTAAATATGAGATCTATATAACTAAAAATCCACCTCTAGTTGACGAATTATTGGTTCTTATGGACTTGCAGTATGAGGTGTATAAGATTCTTCTAGTAATGGGTTTAGTTTTAGATATCTTGTTGTAGGTGAAAATTGTTGGTTTTAAAGGACTTTATTGATCGTGTTTTACAAAATAAGATAAGCCATGCTTCTAGTTGACAATTGCTGGTATTGATACTTGTTGAGGTGATATAGGATGCGCTTCGACATGTTTTCGCTAGTAGAATTGCAGAGATAGAGCACTCTCCTCAGTGGAAGCGATTGTCAATTGTATCTTGTGCTTATAATGGCTTGGTTCTAATGGATGATTCTTTGAGGCTATTGCCTGTCGTTGAAACCCTTGACTTAAGTAGGAACAAGTTCGCGAAAGTGGATAATCTTTGGAGATGTAGCAAGCTGAAGCACCTGGATCTTGGTTTTAATCATCTGAGAACCATTGCATCCTTTAGTAAGGTAAGTTTATTTTGAATTTGTTGGAAATCTAATGATTATGCAATAACATTTGTGAATACAATATGAATGAAGCTCCAAGTATCCATTGCAGCAATGAGTTTAGACAGTTGGCTATCAAACAATCTATCTATTCTTTGTTTTTTAGCAAGCTTGTGGGTAAAGAA
The DNA here is from genome assembly GCA_034093135.1 of Erigeron breviscapus. Taxonomy (NCBI): domain Eukaryota; kingdom Viridiplantae; phylum Streptophyta; class Magnoliopsida; order Asterales; family Asteraceae; genus Erigeron; species Erigeron breviscapus. The sequence continues at coordinate 109,886,030 of CM067171.1, forward strand.
TTGACTACATGGGTGTGTGTATATTGTTTTCCTACTTTGAGGTCCTCAATGTTCATCATTAACATTATTTTGCTTCAACAACTTTCTATTTCAGTGGATTTCTGTATTCTTTGCTCACTTTAATATAATGTAGGTAATATATTCTGATGAAGATAGGAAGTTCAACAGAGATATCACCGTTGGCTTAATCCGCAGGGAGCTGCTGAATCTTGACGAGTATAATGTTCATATGGCAAAGCTTGTGAATTACTATCGATATGTAATTTTTGTCGTTAATTAACTTGTGACTTATCGTGAATTAGTACTTGAATTAAACGCGTTGTTTTGATATATATATATATATATATATATATATTATATATATATATATATATGAAATGCGTTATTTTGATATTTGTGTTTTTAATTTTGTATTATCAGGTTTTTAATTCTCATTTAATAGAAAATTAGGAACTGAAAAAAATTATTTTTTTTAAAAAAAAAATAGGTTATGACGCGCAAAAACGCACGTCATAAAAAAGGGTCATAAATGCGTGTCATAAGTGCGCGTCATAAGTGCGCGTCATAGACGGATGACGCCCAAATGCGGGTCATGAAAATTTATGACCCCCTCCTTCCTTGACGCGCATTTGCGCGTCATCTGAGCCATTTATGACGCGCATTGCGGGTCATAAATAGCTGTTTTTCTAGTAGTGTTAGTCATATATTGTGTGCTTTGAGTAGCCCCATTGTGTTCCGCCCATATCTTCTTCTGCATTCTCAACGGGTTGTGCTGTGTCGTTAACTGAAGTATCTTCGTCGGACTCCAAAAACAATTCATCTTGAATCTTATATTTTCGAATAAAATTATGAATAGCAAAGCAAGCAATCACCGCGTTTCTTTGTGTTGAAAATTTATAAGGAGCCATTTGTTCTAGGATAGGGAATCTTTCCTTCAAGACACCATAAGCCCGTTCAATGACGTTTCATAGTTGTGCATGTGCATGATTGAACTTTTCCTCTTGAGATAGTCGTAATGATTTTTCATTTGCTTACGATTAACAATAAAGTAATGGGTATCTTTAAGGGTTTCTGAAACTTTTTTCCATGACTTTTGTTTGAGATTACCTCCATCTCGGTCATTAACGGAAGTCTCCTGAATACAAGCTTCTAAAAACGTTTTCACCACGTTTAGATTTTTCCAACTAATTCTAACTCGCTTTGCTTTTTCAGACTCACTGGTTTCATCCATACCTAAAGAGTTAAAAATAAACGAGTAATCGTACTATAGTGCATAATGACAGTATAAAACAAATGTAGGCATTTCTAAGCTAATACAAGTCGTGTATATTGTCTTTATGTATGCTCTATTATGGTATTATGATATCTTATAATTTTGGAATGCAATTCTATTCTATATACGGGTAATCATACACAAACAATAATTTTAACTATATAAATGATCGACCTACAAATTCAATAGAAGGATCTAACCTATAAAATAAATTAACATACAAATACATTATCCATGTGAAGCAATATTTACAAATAAATGATCGATCAAATAGGACAAGAAATTCAAACAAATAACTTATTAAAGCATATATCAGTGGTTGAGGGAAAGAAAAAGAAAAGGAAAAGATATACCTGTTTTGTGATACAATGAAAGAACTATGAAATTGTAGATTATAGTGGTACATATATATATAAAGATATAAGAAGTGGCGGTAATTCTAGAGATTTTGCCGCCAAAATAAGATCGTGGAAGTTTTGTAGGGGAAGTTGAAGATAAAGGGAGGGTTAAATTGGAAACCAATTGGGAGGTCTTAAAATTTATTAAGTCAGGTATTTTCATTAAGTAAAAAAAAAGAACATAAAAATGACTTAATATATTAAGTGATTAACTATTAAGTGACTTAATATATTAAGTTGGAAATAAGAACAAGCCCTTAATCATTAAGGGTATTTTAGACAATTATTCGCATGTAACTTTCAACAGGGGCCATTTTTTAATAAAATAGTAGATACATGATCTACCTTTTCGTACGTTTACTCGTGACATGTTAATCTAGCTTTGTAAATATCAAATCTTTATTCGTGTAATCGTATATTATACTAGGTGAAACCCGCGCGTTGCCGCGAACTATCATATTTCTCGTCGATTACTTGTGAAACTAAACAAAGATTAAATATAAATTTAAAAAGAATTATAGATGAATCAAAACCTACTTGAAACACACTGAGCTTTTTTATTTCTCAAATGATTACTTGTAAGTTATATAAAACAAAATCAATTGTAAAACTTGTGGTAAATAGTACATTGGTTGTTAAATTAAAAGAGTAGTACATCGAACCAAGCCTGTATGAACCAATCATTATGCATGATATGTGGATCATACACCATAGTTTTTTCCGCGGACTCTCATGAAAAATTACAAGATATATGTAGAACTTGAAGAAAATCTCCGCCTTCAAAAAGAATTCAATGATTTACATTATAATAGACACCAATTCTTATTACATAATACACCATCATATTTGCTAGGGTTAAGTGCACGGAAATGTAATCAACTAAGGCCGAAAAGTTATTGTGTGCATGAACTTACAAAAGGTTTATTGTATACATGAACCCTGCTATTTTTCTATTGTATAACGAAACCGGCTAAAGTCTTGATGTGGGCCGGTTAAGTGCATGAAAATGTAATAAACTATGCCCAAAAAGTTATTGTGTGCATGAACTTACAAAACCTCTATTATATGTAAGGAACTATGATAAATATTTATTGTATCAAGATTTTTACAATTTCCACTTTTTCTTTTTTTCATCTCCCACATATAGATAAAATAAATAAAATCAAAGAGAAGAAGAAAAAGCAAAAGACAGTAACAGTGGATGACCAACATCTCCCACAACATCTCTCAGCGGCGGGGTGTAAAAGGAATTACTTGTTTGTCGGTTTCATGATGAAATACAGAAAAAGGCATATGTGCGGTGGTTTGACATCGTTTTTCATCAGTGATTGTGTTTGTTATTCATTTATTTGACATCATCAAGATATGGAGATCCGATTTTTTTTTTAAATTCTTATGGTTCTAAATTCTGATGAATGTGTGTAGTTAGAACTAGTTTTTTGACCCCAGGGGGACGTTGTCCGGGATCGACACTGCGTCATGCAAGAATTTATACATACAACGGTACCTAAAAGTTTGGACACTTAAAATTTACTATAGTTTAGTTAGAAACCTTAATGTAAGAGATAGAGAGTAAAGAAAAAAAAAGATTTGATGATTAAAGTTAGAAACCCAAAGTTAATTGATAAAAATTAAAAACTTTAAAACTAAACTATAATTAAGTTTGTATACAAAAAGTTAGACTAAAGTTAAAAAACCAATAAGTTAAGTGGTACAAATAAGTTAAAAGCGTTAAAATAAGAGATAGAAAGTAGAAAAAAAAATAAAATTGATGATTAAAGTTAAAATCCAAAGTTAATTGATAAAAATTAAAAACTTTAAAAGTAAGTTAAGTGATAAAAATAAGAAAACTATAAAAATATACAATCGTAAAAAAAAAAAAAAAAAAAAAAAAAACTGCAGAAAATGACAAAATAAGAATAAGACAAAATTGCTGACGTCATGCTGACGTCAGCAATTTTGTAAGAATTCACAAGGGTTACCGGCTAAGGGAATAGCAGGTAAAACGTGTTTTCTATAAACTTTTTTTAGGGTTCATGTATACAATAAACCTTTTGTAAGTTCATGTATACAATAACTTTTCGGCCTTAGTTGATTACATTTCCGTGCACTTAACCCTATTTGATACGAAATTCATATAAAAGAAGGGTAGACATGCAAAACTCTTACAGCATTAAGTAGTACAGATTACTACATTCAATAGAAGGGTTTACATATAAGAAAAATGAAATAAAGGCATTAAATAGTAAAAGAGAGCTCCATAATAATTGTATGTAAAGCTACAAGACCTTGTTATTTTACTTCATTATCTCAAGCAGCAAGTAATGGGATTGGGGAATCATGGGGATTAAGAAGATTCCCCTATGACACGTTCATGATGATCCTTATTCTACACAAACAATATAGATGTTGAGTTAGTCGATATGCAATTAATATTGACAATACGTCACAACACAAATAAAGTCAAAAACATAGATTGGATAATACCTTTTCTATAAGTTGCAGATCTGTGTATTTTCAACAACCCAAAATACACGAGATATAACATTTTAAGGCTGCAAAGCATGAGCCCAAGTTAGACCTTCACCACTTTGGTTTCATAAACTTATCAACCTGTGAAAAATATGAAAAGTTAACCAGATAAATGTTCTAAGAGTAATTGTTTTACAATACCATCCAGTTGTGACATACTTCATCAGATACGTGCAAGAGCTTCAACTAATTACTGGCTATATAATTTAATGAAGACCAAGAAACATGACGATTACACATAATGGAAAATGGCTAAATAAAAATTATGAGTAGAAATATTCCCTTCAGTATATCCAAGGTCCAAAATCTTGAAAGTAAACTCAAAAGGTAAAATTGTCTTTGTTCTTTTCAAATGATTTAAGATGTGCATATCACCATAGTTGAAGATTCACCATAATTGAACTCTATGCATACCCAAAGAAGCTTTTTCAATGACGATTTCAATGGTGATAATCGCAACGACGGTTTCGTTTGATGGGTATTTGGACAAATCAACACATCTTTGTCTCCGACATAAAATAAGGTTTGATTTTTCATAAATATCAAGTACTATGGGTACCTTTACATTAGATTACAAAAAATTATCCATAATTATGAACTTACTGATACCGAGTAGCTGCTTTGATGAGAGGGGGGATCCTTGTCCTCACCAACTCATATGCACTTAGAAATCCAAGTATACCTGAACATAGCATCAATGAGTTTATGCAAAGGTGTTGATGTATCATATGAGAAACAACAAATCACAAGGGAATATGTGAACCTCTTCCTTAAAATCACCCCCTAATTAATATTTCTGGGTGTAGCCTCTGCAATAGTCAAAAAGAATGTCTAAGAAAAAAAAATTGCTAAGACATATAGTGAAAGAATTCTCCAAAGCACGTATAGCCAAAGCTTACATGAAAACAATAGTTCTCGATACATGAAAGACTCATACATATGGAAACTTAACATTTGTAGAGTTCAGGAACCTTGATATAAGAGAACAACAATTAAGATTAATTTAATATACATATAAATAGATATAAACATCAAATAATAGGACAGACAACCTTATAATCAAAGAGAATCAAACATGAAAAATAAACTTATAAGTAATAACGGCAGCTGGAGGCTTACGACTTCTGCAAGCATAGACATAATAGATTGACTATTTTTCATACGCAAGCAATATGAGTTAGCTTACGAATTCTATTGGTTATTTGTTATTTCTATAACAAACATGAGTGCCTTCAAAGTTAACTAAAAACAAACAGCAAAAATCCACATAGTATTAATCATCAATTAAAGTTTTTAATCAATCAACAGAAGTTAAATCCATTTATATAGTCACTAAAACATGATCATTGTTATCAAGACACGTGGGATGATATGATAATCAATAAATGTGTATAACTCTTTACCATTTCTTGTTGGCAAATGCTCCTGTTGATCAACGTTTTTCACACTAATCGGCAAACTGTGTGTCGAAGAGTTATTAGACCCAATCGTTATCCCTTTCGGCAAACTAACTTCTAACCCTATCCCAATACCAATCCCAAACCCATCAAGCAAACACGAAACTAACTTATTCCCATCCGATCCAACAACACCGAGAAAATCATCACACACACGATTCAAAAACGACTTAGAAATTGCAACATCATTAATTGATTAACACAATCAACAGAAGATTGATTGTCACATCAGACTTAAACTCCAAACACAATTCACTTCCTTTACATATATATTCAAAAAACGCGGAATAAAACGAAGAAATATCAAAGGATCGGAATCAAAACAATCACTGATTTAATCCTAACCGAATTTTCAACTAAAATAACAATGAAGCAGAAGTACCCTTTTGTTATTAAAAGCTACTTAATCTAATAGATTTAACACTCAAACACAATAATAACAGAGTCACATATATTACATACGATGCAAAAAGTGGAACAAAACTATAGACAATCGCATTCATAAACGAATATTACAGTGATAATAATGATTATTGAACAAAACTCATGTCGATAACTAAACTACATATATCGGTTATTCCCCCTTTTTTGATAGCAATAATTAATTTAACCAAAAAATTGAGGGCATAAGAACACAATAAATCAGAACATAATAAATGAATTTATCAAAACACAATAGATTAAAAGTAACTCCCAATGCCGTCTTCCACGGGTTTTGGGTCCCAATACCGTCTTTGACGGTGTATGGGGGAGGTTGAGATGTAGACAGCCTTACCCCTACCAAAGGTAGAGAGGCTGCTTCCATGTTCTACCAAAGGTAGAAAAGGACCTCCAGCCTTGCTGGGCATGAGGATCGAACCCATGACCTCTGTCTCCAGAGGCAAGGGCTCCAACCATGATCCAACCCAGTTGAATTTATCAAAACACAATAGACAATGATATGTTTAATTTAAACAAAAATACCTGGATGAAGGATGGCAACAGGGGTATAGATGATTTATATCGAAAAAACAACAGGGTGTTATAGATGATTTGTGATGTGATAAATCCATTTATATCTATAAATTAGGTATTCAAAAATCGCTAGCCAATTTCACTGATAACAACAACAACAACAACAACAAGGGTACCCAATCCCAGCATAAGCCGGGCTATGAGGAGGTATGATGTAGACAGACCTTACCCCTACTCAAAGGTAGGGAGGCTGCTTCCAGATCCACCGAAGTGGAAGGGACCTCCGGCCCGGGTGAAAAATAGGGTTAGATCCACCGGAGTGGAAGACTTAACCGGAAAAATCTCGATCTCAGATCTACTCTCGATCTCAAAGAGAAGCCGGAGAAACCTCTCAACGGCTCTTTAGAGAGAGAGAAGATCAAGATATAATAAATTTGATTTGATTGAAAATTTGGATAGAATACAAATAGAAAGTAAATAAATAAGTAACTCCCAATGCCGTCTTCCACGGGTTTTGGGTCCCAATACCGTCTTTGACGGTGTATGGGGGAGGTTGAGATGTAGACAGCCTTACCCCTACCAAAGGTAGAGAGGCTGCTTCCAGGTTCTACCAAAGGTAGAAAAGGACCTCCAGCCTTGCTGGGCATGAGGATCGAACCCATGACCTCTGTCTCCAGAGGCAAGGGCTCCAACCACTGATCCAACCCAGTTGAATTTATCAAAACACAATAGACAATGATATGTTTAATTTAAACAAAAATACCTGGATGAAGGATGGCAACAGGGGTATAGATGATTTATATCGAAAAAACAACAGGGTGTTATAGATGATTTGTGATGTGATAATCCATTTATATCTATAAATTAGGTATTCAAAAATCGCTAGCCAATTTCACTGATAACAACAACAACAACAACAACAAGGGTACCAATCCCAGCATAAGCCGGGCTATGAGGAGGTATGATGTAGACAGACCTTACCCCTACTCAAAGGTAGGGAGGCTGCTTCCAGATCCACCGAGGTGGAAGGGACCTCCGGCCCGGGTGAAAAATAGGGTTAGATCCACCGGAGTGGAAGACTTAACCGGAAAAATCTCGATCTCAGATCTACTCTCGATCTCAAAGAGAAGCCGGAGAAACCTCTCAACGGCTCTTTAGAGAGAGAGAAGATCAAGATATAATAAATTTGATTTGATTGAAAATTTGGATAGAATACAAATAGAAAGTAAATAAAAAAGTAACTCCCAATGTCGTCTTCCACGGGTTTTGGGTCCCAATACCGTCTTCGACGGTGTATGGGGGAGGTTGAGATGTAGACAGCCTTACCCCTACCAAAGGTAGAGAAGTTGCTTCCAGGTTCTACCAAAGGTAGAAAAGGACCTCCAGCCTTGCTGGGCATGAGGATCGAACCCATGACCTCTGTTTCCAGAGGCAAGAGCTCCAACCACTGATCCAACCCAGTTGGTTTTTTAAATAGAAAGTAAATATATATTGTTATAATTTGGGGGTTTATTCGTTTCCTTCTCCTATGACTTATCTGATGATTCAAAATAGTGAAATATGCATCTATCTCCCAGTTGTATGTATACGGATGGGGTAAGAGAATGGATGGGAGAAGAGGCTGAGTTGTTTAACAACTTTGGATTTGCAACAGTAAACAAAACGCTTTGTAGCTCAAGTGGTTGATGTCTACCGATGAGAAGCCGGAGGTCGCGGGTTCAATCCCACCCTCCGACATTTTTTTTAATAAAAGCTGATTTAGGCTATTATATACTTAGGATGATGACATCAGCAAAAAAGTTGTCTACATGGATGCTGATGTAATTAATGAGATTTAAAATTCACTTTAGTATTATTACATGCCATTTAGTATTACATATGAGTTTATGTTTATCAAATACGACAATATTTCTAGACTAATTTAGGACACAAATAAGAAATTTAGAGTTGGGTTTCTTATTTGCATTAAATTACTATTTTAATTTGAATGAGTTATTATGATAACAAGAATTTTATCCCGGGCGGTGCCCCGGGTTGCCGGCGCATCATGCAAACATACGTATAGCGTTACCCAAAAGTTTGGATGCTTAAAGTTTACTATAAGGGGTAGAAGGTTAAAATATTGGGCTGCCAAAGTTGAGAAAACTAATAGTTCGATGACAAAAGTTAAAAACCTCATAATAAGTGATAGAAAGTAAAAACTATAGATTTAATGATTAAAGTTAAAAACACTCAAAATTAAGTTGATAGAAATTAAAATTTTGTAAGTAATTGTAACAACCGTGCATTTTGACTTTTGACTATGGGTACGTTTCCTAAGTTTTTGATTAATTAATATATGTTCAAGTGCAATCTAAGGGTCATTTGAGTGCAATGTGTTTTATATGGGTCAATTTATTGTGCAACTAGAGACTTATGTGCAAGTTGAGATCATTAGTTGGTGCTAATCGAATTTCATTAGATGATATTTATGGTAACTAGTAAATGGTTATGGATCCTATCCATGGGTTATGCCCAAACCCATGACCCACCCAAGTAAACAAACCCTATCCTCCCTCATTTCCCTCATCCATTCATTCATAATACTTGCATATTCTCTCCCATCTCACTAAATACTCATACTCTCAATCTCTCTCTAAATTCTTGGTTCATTTATGTTAGTTTCAACTAGATTAATAACAAAACCTCATCCTTAGTATCATTCTAGCATCATATAAAAAAAATCCAAGTTTTCAAGTGCAAGAAAAAGCTTCATTTAGGTCAAAATCGGGTTTGATTGCTTGTGGAAGTTTTGTTAAGTGTTTTCTAGCTCAAATTCATCATTTCTAGTTATTAAACTTGTATTACACCTAAATCTAAGCACTCTTGGTCTTTATAGCTTCAAAATCCGAAATTAGGGTTTTCTTCAAATTAGGTCAAAATCGATTTGGGTCAAAAGCCATGTTTTGGAATGGAACTATTGAGTGGGTTATGTTCAAATGAGTTTGTTATGTTCAAAAACGGGTCAAGGAACTCCTCAAAATGATTTATGAGTCAAAAACTAGGTTTTGGGTCGATTTTGTGTTCAAATGGGTCAAGATCGAATTTTAACAAGAAAATGTGTTAAAGGTTGGTTTTGGATGATGAAACATGTTTAGTTATGTTCAATTATGTTTAACTATGTTCAAAAATGGGTCTCGAAGTTGTGCAAGTCGATTTCATGGCTTAAGGACGG
>CM067171.1:109896857-109961857 GCA_034093135.1 Erigeron breviscapus
TCCAGCGAGGTGGAAGGGACCTCCGGCCCGGGGTGAAAAAAAATAGGGTTAGATCCACCGGAGTGGAAGACTTAACCGGAAAAATCTCGATCTCAGATCTACTCTCGATCTCAAAGAGAAGCCGGAGAAACCTCTCAACGGCTCTTTAGAGAGAGAGAAGATCAAGATATAATAAATTTGATTTGATTGAAAATATGGATAGAATACAAATAGAAAGTAAATAAAAAGTAACTCCCAATGCCGTCTTCCACGGGTTTTGGGTCCCAATACCGTCTTCGACGGTGTATGGGGGAGGTTGATATGTAGACAGTCTTACCCCTACCAAAGGTAGAGAGGCTGCTTCCAGGTTCTACCAAAGGTAGAAAAGGACCTCCAGCCTTGCTGGGCATGAGGATCGAACCCATGACCTCTGTTTCCAGAGGCAAGGGCTCCAACCACTGATCCAACCCAGTTGGTTTTTAAAATAGAAAGTAAATATATATTGTTATAATTTGGGGGTTTATTCGTTTCCTTCTCCTATGACTTATCTGATATATGATTCAAAATAGTGAAATATGCATCTATCTTCCAGTTGTATGTATACGGATGGGGTAAGAGAATGGATGGGAGAAGAGGCTGAGTTGTTTAATAACTTTGGATTTGCAACAGTAAACAAAACGCTTTGTAGCTCAAGTGGTTGATGTGTACCGATGAGAAGCAGGAAGTCGCGGGTTCAATCCCACCCTCCGACATTTTTTTTAATAAAAGCTGATTTAGGCTATTATATACTTAGGGATGATGACATCAGCAAAAAAGTTGTCTACGTGGATTGTCACCCGGTTCGTTCTGAGACATTGCCGTATATTAGATGTCACTTTAGTATTATTACATGCCATTTAGTATTACATATGAGTTTATGTTTATCAAATACGACAATATTTCTAGACTAATTTAGGACACAAATAAGAAATTTAGATTTGGGTTTCTTATTTGCTTTAAATTACTATTTTAATTTGAATGAGTTATTATGATAACAAGAATTTTATCCCCGGGCGGTGCCCCGGGTTGCCGGCGCATCATGCAAACATACGTATAGCGTTACCCAAAAGTTTGGATGCTTAAAGTTTACTATAAGGGGTAGAAGGTTAAAATATTGGGCTGCCAAAGTTGAGAAAACTAATAGTTCGATGACAAAAGTTAAAAACCTCATAATAAGTGATAGAAAGTAAAAACTATAGATTTAATGATTAAAGTTAAAAACCTAAAAATTAGTTGATAGAAATTTAAAACTTTTGTATAAGTAATTGTAACAACCGTGCATTTTGACTTTTGACTATGGGTACGTTTCCTAAGTTTTTGATTAATTAATATATGTTCAAGTGCAATCTAAGGGTCATTTGAGTGCAATGTGTTATATGGGTCAATTTATTGTACAATTAGAGACTTATGTGCAATTGAGACCATTAGTTGGTGCTAATCGAATTTCATTAGATGATATTTATGGTAACTAGTAAGTGGTTATGGATCCTATCCATGGGTTATACCCAAACCCATGACCCACCCAAGTAAACAAACGCTATCCTCCCTCATTTTTCCCTCATCCATTCATTCATAACACTTGCATATTCTCTCCCATCTCACTAAATACTCATACTCTCAATCTCTCTCTAAATTCTTGGTTCATTTATGTTAGCTTCAACTAGATTAATAACAAAACCATCATCCTTATTATCATTCTAGCACCATACCAAAATCCAAGTCTTCAAGTGCAAGAAAAAGCTTCATTTAGGTCAAAATCGGGTTTGATTGCTGTGGAAGTTTTGGTAAGTGTTTTCTAGCTCAAATTCATCATTTCTAGTTATTAAACTTGTATTACACCTAAATCTAAGCACTTTTGGTCCTTATAGCTTCAAAATCCGAAATTAGGGTTTCTAGTTATCTAAATTAGGTCAAAAATCGATTTGGGTCAAAAGCCATGTTTTGGAATGGAACTATTGAGTGGGTTATGTTCAAATGAGTTTGTTATGTTCAAAAACGGGTCAAGGAACTCCTCAAAATGATTTATGAGTCAAAAACTAGGTTTTGGGTCGATTTTGTGTTCAAATGGGTCAAGATCGAATTTTAACAAGAAAATGTGTTAAAGGTTGGTTTTGGATGATGAAACATGTTTAGTTATGTTCAATTATGTTTAACTATGTATATTGAGTTGTTTTAGGTTAGTTGTGTATATATGGAGGACGGTAATGCCTTTGAAAGGTTGGAGATGTGGTGGGAAGGCTGCGGGTGACCCTATATATAAGCATCAAAGGCCTTTCAAAGGTAGTATCGTACGAAGTATATACATATGATGTTTGGTTATGTGTGGACATTGATGGTCATGGATGAGTACATTTACGTGCAATTGAGTACAATGAGTACATTTACGTGCAATTGAGTACAATGAGTATAATTACGTGCAATTGAGTACATTGAGTACAATGAGTACATTTACGTGCAATTGAGTACATTGAGTACAAGTGTGCAATTTATTAGATCATGTTAATGTGAATTATGTATTGGTTGACATGGGAACGTGTTCTTGTTCATCTTTTCCTACGAACTCACCAACCTAGTGTTGACATTGTTTAGTACACTTTTCAGGTAACCAAGAGAACCCAAGAGCTTGATGCATTGCTAGATTGTTGGACTTGACCATGGATCCGTGATTCATTACCCGTTGATGGGACTTGCTTAGGATCATGAGCCATCTTTTGAATTGTTATTGTGTAAACTTTTGATGGTTGAATGCTCCTTATGCTTTTGTGACATTGTAATCTAATTGTTGGGTTCCCGGAATCCTCTTATTTTCATATAGTCTCGTTCTACGATAATTCCATCTTGTGTCATGCTTTTCGGTACATTTCGAGCCTAGCTCGGGGTGTTACAGAATGGTGGCCCACGCATGGTCGTAGAGAATTAGGCGGTTTGACCTAGACTACGGCTTAAGTAAAACTCTTCATATAGCATGCATGATTAGGAATCTTGTATGCAACGTGAACTATATGAGCATTATAAGTGTACATTTGGGTTTCGTAGGAGGGTTCATTATATGTGATAACATGAGTGCAATAGGTCGGCATGATTAATGTGTTGTTGTGGGATGGTCAAGTGCATGAGGTCAATGTGGTTACTTGAGGACAATGAGGTCATGTGCATATTGTTGGATTGAATTGATATTATTTGATGATGTAGGGCAAGATGAGGTTATGGCATCAACATGATATAATATTGTGGCAACCCTAAAAGAACGTGATCAACTCTTTTATGGTTACCCGGTATTATAACAAGTTAATGACATCACGGATTGCACGCGGTTGGTTTAGATTATAATAAGGAACCGGTACGCTTTTTGGGAATTGATTGGGTGGAGGGTTAGCCGCTGGTACACCCTGTATACATACCCGGATCAATAACTAGGAAGCATATCGGATTCGGATTATACTTTGGACCACTTGTTTAGCTGTGTGATTGGTTGATGTATTGAAATGGACATGCGGTTTATTGATGAACAATTATGGTGAAATATGGTATGATGGCATGATACATAACAATTCCCCTAGAACAATTGCACTTTTGCCTTAGCGTAACGATATGAATTATGTGTGACATGTTGACATGAGAACACTAACCACTTGTGTGACTAACATGCGAGCATTTTGAGGCTAACTTTTCGAGTCGACGTTTCCTTGTTTTATAGTAATGGTGAGGCTAAGAAGAGCCGGGACTACTTATAGAGAGCAAACTCCGGAACAACAACCGGAAGTTCAAGGAGAAGGTCGTGGTGGAGGAGAAGGTCGTGGTGGAGGAAGAGGTCGTGGTGATGGAAGAGGTCGTGGTGGTGGTAGAGGTAGAGGTGGTGGTAGGGGTCAAGGGAGAGGCCAAGGGAGAGGTCAAGGTAGTGGTGAAGCACCAACACCCGACTTGGCAACCGTGATCGCTCAAGTGGTCACGAACATTATGCCTAACATAGTTGCCCAAGTCACGGCAACTCTCCAAGCACCCGATAATACGGTGCCGAATGTTCAAGCTCAAGTGAATGGGAACAATGAAAATGTTCACCGGTAGGGGTAGAGGAAGAAGAGGCACCGGTGATGCACGATAACTATGTCCCAAGGTACAATCAACACGGAGTGTACCGGCAAGGGTGTTCTTTTAAGGATTTCAAGGGTTGTGGGGCCCCGGAGTATGATGGGAGTGGGGTCCTACGGCTTGTATTAGGTGGCTTGAAGAAATTGAAGCGGTGATTGCTAGGAGTCATTGTACTTATGATGACCAAGTTATCTACTCATCCGGCATGTTTAGAGGTGATGCATTGAAATGGTGGAATAAGGAAATAGGGGCGGGCAATGCTATACCGTGGGATCAATTCAAGATTTTGGTGAAAGAAAGATTTTGTCCACCCTATGAACTTCAAACTCTAACCTTGGAGTTCGTTCAACTCCAAATGAATGGGGCGGACTATAAGGGGTACATTCGGCGATTCCAAGAGTTGTCAACACTTATTCCACACTTGGTGTCTCCCGAAGCTCAAGCTATTCAAAAGTTTGTTATGGGCTTGACTCCAAAGGTCCGACACTTGGTGAACAACATTATGCCTACCACCATGACGGAAGCCATAAACCGAGCCGGTAGTGTTACCGAGGACTTACTTAGAAGTGGTGAATTGAGTCAAGCATCATCATCAAAGAGGAAGGATGCACCCGAGTCAAGCGGGGTGAAGAAAATGGGTAGGTTTGACCCTAAACGTCCTAACAAAGGAAAGGTGTTTGCGGCGGTTGAACCGGCAAGGAAGGCTTATGTGGGTCCTTACCCATTTTGTAATAAGTGCTCCCGACATCATGTTCCCACCACTCCTTGTGGGACTTGTTTCAATTGTAATCAAGTTGGCCATCTTGCTAGAGATTGTAGGGCCCCGAGAGTGGCTCCTACTCATGCGGTTCCTCTCCGAGCACATCCTCCTCAAGCTAACAATCAAAAGGGTCAACGGGGTGGGTGTTATGAATGTGGAAGCACCGAACATTACCGTAATGCTTGTCCGCAATGGGTGGGACAAAATGTGCAAGTGGCGGTTCACCCAAATCAACTTCAAATCACCGGTCCTAACCAAAACCGTGGCCAACAAGGCCATCAAGTGCAACCAAGGGGAAGAGCCTTTGCGGTGAATGCAAATGAAGCCCGTAATGATCCTAATGTGGTGGCAGGTACATTTTTCTTAACGGTCATTATGCCACGGTGTTGTTTGATTCCGGAGCCGATTATAGCTTCGTGTCCCATAGTTTTGTTCCTTTGATAGATGTTCATCCTTGTGCCTTAAACTATGTACTTGATATTGAGATGGTCAATGGTACCTTAACTAGACTTAGTCAAGTGCTTCGGGATTGTATCTTGACTTTAAACGACGTCGAATTTTATATTAATCTCATGCCTTTCGATATTGGAAGCTTCGACATCATTGTGGGTATGGATTGGATGACGGCGGTAAATGCGGTCATTGATTGTGGTGAAAGAGTGGTCAAAATACCATTGTCAAACGGTGATATTCTTAGAGTCCAAGGTGAAACTTCCGATTCCTCTAGTTCCAAGGCTTTTAGTGCTACCGTCACAAAGGTAGAATTGAAAGTCGTTCCTATTGTTCGTGATTTTCCCGATGTTTTTCCGGATGACCTACCGGGTCTACCCCCGTCTCGTGAACTTGATTTTCGCATCAATTTGGTCCCCGGGGCCGCACCCGTGGCCAAAGCTCCATATAGACTCGCCTTGACGGAAATGCAAGAGCTAGAATCTCAACTTAAAGAACTTCAAGAAAAAGGGTTCATTCGTCCTAGTCAATCGCTTTGGGGAGCTCCAATATTGTTTGTGAAGAAGAAAGATGGGTCCTTTAGGATGTGTATTGATTACCGAGAATTGAACAAGCTCACGGTGAAGAACCGGTATCCACTTCCTAGAATCGATGAGCTTTTTGATCGTTTGCAAGGTGCCAAGTATTTCTCAAAAATCGACCTCCGTTCGGGCTATCACCAACTTAGAGTTCATGAAGATGACATACCAAAGACGGCGTTTCGTACAAGGTATGGTCACTACGAGTTCACCGTTATGCCGTTTGGGTTGACTAATGCACCGGCGGTGTTCATGGATTTGATGAACCGGGTGTGTCGACCCTATTTGGACAAGTCGGTCATTGTCTTCATTGATGACATACTTGTCTATTCGAAAACAAAGGAAGATCATGCCGAGCATTTGCGTGAGATGCTAGGGTTGCTTAGAAAGGAGAAGTTGTATGCAAAATTTTCAAAGTGCGAATTTTGGTTGGAAGAAGTTCATTTCCTTGGTTACGTGATTAGCAAAGATGGGATTCATGTGGATCCTAGCAAGATTGAAGCGGTTAAGAATTGGAGGCGACCTGAAACACCATCCGAGATTCGCCAATTTCTCGGATTGGCGGGTTATTACCGAAGATTCATTGAAGGTTTCTCCAAAATAGCACAACCACTCACTCTCTTGACTCAAAAAGAGAGGAGGTTTGAGTGGGGCGAGAAGCAAGAATTTGCCTTTCAAACTCTCAAAGACATGTTATGTGATGCTCCTATCTTGAGCCTTCCGGATGGGATTGAAGATTTTGTGGTCTATTGTGATGCTTCGGGTCAAGGATTGGGGTGTGTACTTATGCAACGGGGCAAGGTCATTGCTTATGCCTCCCGACAACTTAAGGTGCATGAGAAGAATTACCCTACTCACGATTTAGAATTGGGAGCGGTTGTTTTCGCCTTGAAGTGTTGGAGACATTACCTTTATGGCACCAAATGTGTAATCTACACCGATCATAAAAGTCTCCAACACATTTTCGATCAAAGTGAGTTGAATATGAGGCAAAGAAGGTGGATTGAACTTTTTAGCGATTATGATTGTGACATTCGCTATCATCCGGGCAAAGCCAATGTCGTAGCCGATGCTTTAAGTAGAAAGGAAAGGGTCAAGCCGAGAAGAGCAAGAGCCATGAGCCTCACGGTGGGACAAAGTATTCGGGACCGTATCATAGAAGCTCAAGTGCAAGCTACCTTACCGGAAAATTTTGGTAATGGAGGGCTAGATGGTATGGAGCAACTTTTTGACCGGAAGGAAGACAACGGGTTATATTTAGTTGGGAAGCTTTGGATTCCAATCTTTGGCAATTTAAGAACTTTCCTAATGAATGAAGCTCATAAGTCGCCATATTCGGTCCACCCGGGGTCGGATAAGATGTACTTTGATTTAAGGGATTTCTATTGGTGGCCGGGCATGAAACGTGATGTGGCTAAATATGTGAGCGAGTGCCTTACTTGCTTACAAGTGAAAGCCGATCATAAGAAGCCACCCGGTTTGTTGGTACAACCGGTGATACCGGCATGGAAGTGGGAAAGGATTGCAATGGACTTCGTCACGAAGCTACCGAAGACAAGAAATGGTCGTGATACTATATGGGTGATTGTGGATCGATTGACAAAGTCGGCTCACTTTTTAGCCATTCGTGAGACCGATAAGTTCAACACCCTAGCGCGTTTGTACATTAAGGAAGTGGTGGCAAAACATGGAGTTCCGGTTTCTATTATCTCCGATAGAGATAGCCGGTTCAAATCAAATTTTTGGGAAGCTTTTCAACGTGCAATGGGTACTCAAATTGACATGAGTACGGCGTTCCATCCACAAACGGATGGGCAAACCGAAAGAACCATCCAAACGCTTGAAGATATGTTGAGGGCTTGTGCTATTGAATTTGGTGGAAGTTGGGAAGATCACCTACGCTAGTGGAGTTCTCATATAACAATAGTTACCATGCGACTATCCAAATGGCCCCGTTTGAGGCGCTTTATGGTAGAAAGTGTCGTTCTCCACTCGCTTGGGCGGAAATAGGCGAGAGCCAACTTATTGGGCCGGAAGTAATAATTGAAACAACAAAAGTGATTTCAAAAATTAAGGAGAGATTACAAGTGGCCCGTGAAAGACAAAAGAAATACGCCGACGTGAGGCGTAGACCCTTGGAGTTCAATGTTGGTGATCATGTACTTTTGAAGGTCTCCCCGTGGAAGGGTGTGGTTCGTTTCATCAAGAGAGGCAAGCTTGCGCCAAGATACATAGGACCTTTTGAAATCATAGAACGTGTGGGCAAGGTGGCTTACCGGCTAAAGCTACCTCAAGAACTTAGTGGAGTGCACAACGTGTTCCATATTTGTAATTTAAGGAAGTGCTTGGCGGATCCTACTCATCACGTGCCCGTGGACGAGATACAAGTAGACAAGAAGCTCAACTTTGTTGAAGAACCGGTAGAGATTGTGGATCGTGAATTCAAGAAGCTAAAGAAAAAGCGCTATACGATAGTCAAGGTTCGTTGGCATGCTAGACGTGGAGCCGAATTCACTTGGGAGCGGGAAGACTTCATGAAGTCAAAATATCCGCATTTGTTTAGTGATTAGGGTTCCATCGAATTTCGGGATGAAATTCCCTTAACGGGGGAATAATGTAACAACCGTGCATTTTGACTTTTGACTA
The DNA here is from genome assembly GCA_034093135.1 of Erigeron breviscapus. Taxonomy (NCBI): domain Eukaryota; kingdom Viridiplantae; phylum Streptophyta; class Magnoliopsida; order Asterales; family Asteraceae; genus Erigeron; species Erigeron breviscapus. The sequence goes on from CM067171.1 coordinate 109,905,399, forward strand.
TGGGTACGTTTCCTAAGTTTTTGATTAATTAATATATGTTCAAGTGCAATCTAAGGGTCATTTGAGTGCAATGTGTTTTTATATGGGTCAATTTATTGTGCAACTAGAGACTTATGTGCAAGTTGAGATCATTAGTTGGTGCTAATCGAATTTCATTAGATGATCTTTATGGTAACTAGTAAATGGTTATGGATCCTATCCATGGGTTATGCCCAAACCCATGACCCACCCAAGTAAAACAAACCCTATCCTCCCTCATTTCCCTCATCCATTCATTCATAATACTTGCATATTCTCTCCCATCTCACTAAATACTCATACTCTCAATCTCTCTCTAAATTCTTGGTTCATTTATGTTAGTTTCAACTAGATTAATAACAAAACCCTCATCCTTAGTATCATTCTAGCATCATATCAAAAATCCAAGTTTTCAAGTGCAAGAAAAAGCTTCATTTAGGACAAAATCGGGTTTGATTGCTTGTGGAAGTTTTGGTAAGTGTTTTCTAGCTCAACTTCATCATTTCTAGTTATTAAACTTGTATTACACCTAAATCTAAGCACTCTTGGTCCTTATAGCTTCAAAATCCGAAATTAGGGTTTCTAGTTATCTAAATTAGGTCAAAAATCGATTTGGGTCAAAAGCCATGTTTTGGAATGGAACTATTGAGTGGGTTATGTTCAAATGAGTTTGTTATGTTCAAAAACGGGTCAAGGAACTCCTCAAAACGATTTATGAGTCAAAAACTAGGTTTGGGTCGATTTTGTGTTCAAATGGGTCAAGATCGAATTTTAACAAGAAAATGTGTTAAAGGTTGGTTTTGGATGATGAAACATGTTTAGTTATGTTCAATTATGTTTAACTATGTTCAAAAATGGGTCTCGAAGTTGTGCAAGTCGATTTCATGGCTTAAATGTTGAGATTTTAGGGTTTTGGGTCGTGTTTGTGCCAAGAACACCTGCTGGTGCATTGCTGATTCAGAACAGGCGTAACTTACGCCCCTGTTGGCGTAACCTACGCCCCTCTCCATTTTCATTACGCCAAGACCCTACTGTTTACGCCCAAAACTCGTCCAAAATGCATGTTGCTGGAGCACCGTAGCTTACGCCCCTCTCTGGCGTAGGTTACGCCCCTTGAATTTTGCCCAGCGTAGCTTACGCCCCTCTCTGGCGTAGGTTACGCCCCTTGAATTTTGCCCAGCGTAGCTTATTCCCATCTCTGGCGTAGTTACGCCCCTTGAATTTTGCCCAGCGTAGCTTACGCCTGTCTCTAGTGTTCATTTTCCTGTTTTGATTTTTAAATCGTATTTCACTTTCCTTGGGACACATCGAACTTCCAAATGAGTCTTTCCTTGTCTTCCAAGTTATCGTACTCAGTTCTAATACGCGTTCAAGTCCCGGGTTCAACTCTAAAGTTCATAAAAGCTAAGTGAGGACATGATTGTATATATATTGATACGTACATGTACATTATGATAGGTTGTGATCGCTTGGCAATTAATTGACGTTCTAGCTCACTTTAACTTCGGTAAATCAAGGCAAAGGTGAGTTTTTCGTAGCCTCCCCTACTCTTTTAAGAGTCGGGCTGAAAAGTGTACTTCGTGCATGATGTTATTTTGTAGCGTACAGGTTGTGTGACGTTTTGTTAATGTGCAATTATGTGATTAGTTGTATGGTTATTATAAGTTGTATATTGGGTTGTTTAGGTTAGTTGTGTATATATGGAGGACGGTAATGCCTTTGAAAGGTTGGAGATGTGGTGGGAAGGCTGCGGACGACCCTATATATAAGCATCAAAGGCCTTTCAAAGGTAGTAGCGTACGAAGTATATACCTATGATGTTTGGTTGTGTGTGGACATTGTTGGTCATGGATGAGTATATTTACGTGCAATTGAGTGCATTGAATACAATGAGTACATTTACGTGCAATTGAGTACAATGAGTATATTTACGTGCAATTGAGTACATTGAGTACAATGAGTACATTTACGTGCAATTGAGTACATTGAGTACAAGTGTGCAATTTATTAGATCATGTTAATGTGAATTATGTATTGGTTGACATGGGAACGTGTTCTTGTTCATCTTTTCCTACGAACTCACCAACCTAGTGTTGACATTGTTTAGTACACTTTTCAGGTAACCAAGAGAACCCAAGAGCTTGATGCATTGCTAGATTGTTGGACTTGACCATGGATCCGTGATTCATTACCCGTTGATAGGACTTGCTTAGGATCATGAGCCATCTTTTGAATTGTTATTGTGTAAACTTTTGATGGTTGAATGCTCCTTATGCTTTTGTGACATTGTAACTTAATTGTTGGGTTCCCGGAATCCTCTTATTTTCATATAGTCTCGTTCTACGATAATTCCATCTTGTGTCATGCTTTTCGGTACATTTCGAGCCTAGCTCGGGGTGTTACAGTAATTATACTTACAACTTTGTAAAAGTAAAGTACATTTAAGTTTCTATAAAAATTTTGGACTAAAGTCAAAAAACCAAAAAATTAAGTGGTATAATCTTGAAAGCTAAAACCTCTAAAAATTTAAGTGATAAACAAAGATAAAAACATTTTTAAAAAGAAAAAGAAAAAATTGTAAGGAAAAAAAAAAAAAAAAACAAAAATGACAAAATAGCTGACGTCAGCATGACGTCATCCCCGTACTGTTCCTAAAAAAAAACAGAAAATGACAAAATAGCTGACGTCAGCATGACGTCATCCCCGTACTGTTCCTAAGCCTGTCCTAAAATGTATATATATATTAATATGGTTGTTTTTGTTGTACATAATTTGTGAGGAATCAATAATATATAAACGTGCAACGCATAGGGTTTAAACTAGTTACTTACAAAACCCTTTATTGTAACAGAAAGAGAGAAAATAGGAAGTGCCATACGTTGTGACAAGTGTCCCAGGGAATATCAAGAGGGCAAATCGAAACCATTCCCCCAAGCATATAATAGAGTGATTGCATCCTGGTCCGTAACGAAGCAACCATATATAGTGTTAAATATGATAATTATCGTTTTCCGCGGCAACGCGCGGGTAAAATTCTCGTTCTATAATTTATACCTTAGTTCTGGAGATTTGTTGAAAGTCTATATCCTTATTTAGAATATATTACAGCCTTGCAGAGTATCTGATTGATTATCCCATACATACAAACATGTATACATTCTCTTCATCCATGAACCTAGAATGCAACCATGGCTCATTTTGTGTGTGTTTGTATTAACCCATGGAGCAGTGGACTAACTAAGCATCCAACTCCATTCCATATGTCCAAATCCTGTGGTTATTAAATTCTATACATTGTCACAACGTTGCTGGTCAATTTCGCACAACACCTAAAATAGAAACAAAATAGTTAACAGACTGTGTTTGTCAGATCTAGGTATACTAAGGGGAAGTGACTCATATGCCATGGGGGTATCCCAAGTCCCAACCCCAATTTGGTTACCAGTTTTTAGTACATTTCAAAACTTGTCTTCGTACACTTTTTTAACTTATAATCTATCTTACCGTACACGTACTTCTAACTCATTTTCATCGACATGAGACGAATCTAACAAACTTTAACTTCTTAAGCTCGTCAACGACACATGCAGCCACAAATACCCAAGATCCCCCATTTGTGTCTTCAATATAGATATGTCACTCGCTTTCACAAATAATGTTTACATGAGTCTTTAATTATTTTCAAATTCACCAGGCTAAGCATCTAGCAACTCATTGACACAAGAATCCATAAGATGCAGTGCATATATATCTAGACCTCGTTGGCTATTATTCCACTTGGTTCTTAGCTAAAAAAGAATTCTCTTATAGTCCTATGTACTACCCCCAAGGCACAAGATGTTCGCTCCCTCCAACTGCTTCATGAACATTGGTTCAATCAGACAGCCCAACTCAGCACAACCATGAACCATTTACAAAACAATAATCAAGCAATTACATGTTCATGTACTCGACATTTGCTTACAGGTTTCTTTTAACCCTGGACTCAACAAAAAATAAATGAAGAAAAAATCTACAAAACAGGTACCAATATTCACTTCATATAAACTAGCACGTACCCGCGCAATGCGGCGGTGGTCATGGCGGCGACGGTGTGGTGGTGGGGACGACTGTTGGTGGTAGAGGCGGTGTCGAGTGGTGTAGATAATTGATGTAAAAGTAATTGATGTAAAGAGTTAATGAAGATATTTTAAAAGATAAAGGACTGATAGTGTAATTTAATCATTAAACATTTTAGACAATTCCCTTCCATGAAACTTTCAACAAGGGGGTGTTTTTTCTATAATATAGTATAGAAGTATAGATAGAATTTAGGAAGAAAAAAACTAAGCATTTTGTTCAATACCTTTTGCATCTTTAGACCGATTTGAATTTTTCTAAGTGAACGTCGAGCCTCATTAACCTGTACCAGCAATATAGGCTGAAACGTAAGAAAGCAACTTAGGGCCTGAATGTTCTGCCAATACAGAAGATAAACAGTTGAAACTTTCTAAAATATAATTACCTCACTTTATAGCAACTCTTGTGGGTAGTTTATCATGCAAGACTCGGAAGGCATCAGACTTCTTCACATGTCCTTTGTCTCCCAACTTTATATCTAAAAACATTGATAATAACCAGAATGGCCTACATAAACTTCTTCGCCTTTGTGCATATCAAATCGATAAATGGTTCCTCAGCTGAATTGATGGATGTCACTGTGCTAAATAAGCATTTTTGGTGAAAAACTTTCTCCATATGGGAATGTTTGGATATGTATTTGTCAACCATTAAAATGAATCCGAAAAATGAGAAAGAAATCAAAAGTCAGTGGATCTGAATTGAATCATGACTATATAAGCTATTCTTAAGAGATTAAATATAGATGAAATCGTGGAAGCGGACCTTTTATTTCCTTTTTCCACGTAAGAATTCGTCGTCCGATTGAATCTGCTTGTTCCTGGATGCTCCATAGGAATCCATCGCTATTCCTTTCCTCCACCGAGAAAGGTTCATCCCGAGTCACAAGAACAATCTCTCTTTTTTTGAATTATTTTCTCTTTTCGTTATGGTAATGCAATGCAAGAGGTCGGAAATAAGGTTGTTTCTGATGATGAAAAGAGCTTTTTTTATCTGAATCAATTTGAAAACCCGAGATTGCCAAGCCTTCCCCATCAACAGGAAATCTAGTAAGAAAGGCAAGGGTTCTCAACCACGGGAAGGGGGGAGGGGGAAGGATCACAGGGCCAAGATTGAAAGTCAGGGTCGGTGATCAAAGGGAAAGAGAGGAAAGGGGCAACTCAAATAGAAATAATTAATACATCCTGATTTCGATGGTTAGTTTTATGCCTGCTATCTTCCTTATCTGCGCTTGCTATTTCTATCTGAAAACTGAAAGGGATCGCCTCGTCCCTCCAAGAATAAGATTGCCCGCTCCATGCGCATCGCTCCACTAGCTCCACTCGCGAGCTTCCAGACATACAACAAGTGCCCATTAGCTACAAGGTTTAGGACTTTCCTCCCCTTTCCTATTTCGCGACGAACAGATTTCTTAAAAGTTGGATTTCCATCAAATTATGGATGAGTTCCAAACTGATTGAAGCTCCATATCCAACAATACATATAGAACACAGTTTCGTGAGACCATTCAACATGAGCAAGAATCCCTTTTGATTAAATTTGGTTCAAAATACACATATCTTATCTATGACTCATCAACCTCTTTAACGCAACTGGAAACCAATATATACCATGTTACGTCATTCGGTACGAAGCCTTTAGCAACACCTCTATTTAGGAGCAAATACGCTTCGACAAACATGTGTTCTTTACAATACGAATATATCAAAGTATTATAAGTAATCACATCAGGATTCATACCTTTAAGCTGCAAGTTTTCAAACAGCTTTATGGCTTCTTGAACATTACCCACCTTACATAACCCATTAATCAAAGTGTTATATGTTACAATATCAGGAATCATCCCTAAGTGCACCATATCCCTCATGAAATCAAACGCTCGTTGGACTTTACCAGTTTTGCACAAACCACTGATCAAAAGATTACATGAAATTGTACTCGGGTTCAAACCCTTATCCACCATCTCCTCAAACAGTGCCCATGCCTTCTCAACAGCTCCATGTCCCGTTTCTTGGCACTTGTAGCAACGAGTCTTGTCCCTACATTCAGTGGCAAGATGTCCCGACTTCCCACAACCCATTATATGTGATTTCATCAAGCGGACATCCCCTAAGTAGCATTTCATTTACAAGTTTAAAAGCTTCATGAATGGCACCTTTTCTCAGAAAAGCGTGAATCAAAGTGTTGAAAGTTACAATATCAGGAATGACACCCTCCAACACCATATCTTGGAACATTTTCAAAGCATTTTCTACCTCATCAATGTCACACAGCCCAAAGATTAATGAATTAAAAGTGAAAATGTCAGGTTTACATCCTTGGGTACACATGTCACGAAACATGTTTAGAGCTTCTGGGACGTTACCAACCTTACATAAAGCATGTATGATGGAATTGTATCCCACCGTGTTTAAACTAAGACCCATTTGAGACATTTCATACATGACTTCACTAGCTTCCTCTAATCTGTTTCTCTTACAAAACCCATCAATTAAAGTCGAGTAAGTAATGATGTCAGGCTCACAACCTTTCTGTTAGAATATGAACACATAAACTTATAACAATTTACGAGTACGCAGCGGAAAGAAACGTATATGTAATCAAATTAATTAACAAAGAGAGAATCGAAACGTGTACCTTTGCGCAAAGCTTCCAATAATATTATTAATAATTATTATTATTATTTAGGGTTTAAAGTAAAACCCCTCTACGATCGCACACTAGACACCCCTATACCGTATGCTAGTACCTCGATCACAAACTTCACAACCCTTTGTGTAACTCCCTTCATTCGAAACCCCATAAACCGAAACCAATAGTTGTCGACAAAACAAACCAATGAACAATTAATGCTAATCATTAATTGTTGAAGTTCCATATAGATTTCGAATAGCACAAAACTCCTTTGTGTTGTAAGAATTCAGCCGAAGCCAAGAAGAGAGGAGGAGGAGAGATTTTCTAATGTGTGTGAATTAATTTCAAAAACCCTTAAACCTATGTCTCTATTTATAGGCTTAATTATGAGGGTTTTCTAATTAGAGTGGGATTAGGAAATCCCCCCATTAGGAATTAGAGTCCAACACTAATTTCCTAATTTCACATTTAATCCTCCTCTTTAATTAATTAAATACAATTAACCCTTTAATTTATTTAAATTAATCATTTCGTGATCAAATTAATTAATATATTACTTTAATATACTAATTAATATGTATAGAGTTACCGTGTCATTTCGTGTGACCCCGTAGGCTTAAATTATTTCCGGACATGCGATTTATTAAAACATGATCACACTCCAACAGCTCCCACTTGAGCATGTTATCATAAAGGCAATAACATTGGTTAGCGTCTAGCAACACGCCAATGCTCCCGGAAATATTTAAGAATAGTTTCTTAAATTACCTATTTGAAATGATTTAATCTTTAATATCCCTTTGTTCAGATACCCTTGTTAATTATGAATATGGATCAATGTCATTTCATAAATTAACGATTATGTTTCTCATTTCTACAATTAATCAAGATTACCAAATTAGTCAAGACCACCTCTTGAGTTCATTTGGGTATGGCCATACAAACATCTTAATTAATTAATGAGGGCGCCAAATGGTATCATACTTCAGTTGCAAATTGAAGGAACAAATCCTGTTTTGACTACAAGTGTCTGGCCATGTCGTTTCTTAACATTTCTGAAAATAGCCCTTTATTATTATAGTTAGAACTACAATCTAGAAATGCAATCCACACAAGCATAACTCACTTGCATCTCAAGTCTAAGGATAAATAAAGTAACCATTTCACGAATTTCATTTAATGACGCCGATCCATAAAATGAAAATTCGTTAAGTGGGGTAAGTCCAATATTCATCATTTGAATATCATGTGAGTTTGGTACGATCCACCATCTTCAAAATATTCCCTTAAATATTTTCACCAATCTCTCACAATTGTCTTACTTTAATTATATTCCCATATAATTAATCGACAATGGACGTTTAAAATATTTTTCAAATATTCATGGATCTAAACATGCAAATATAGGACACAATCATTATAAAATGAAACCACTTATACCGCGTATAAAAATTCATTTATTAAAATAACAATTGTTTAACATCCCATTATCCAAATACCAATCACAGATTTACATGATATAACTAGCAATAACCTATGCCCACGGCATACTTATTGAACTTTCCTTTTGACAATGCCTTTGTAAAAGGATCCGCTAAGTTATAATCTGTGTGAACTTTGAGTAATTTGATTTCACGTGATTCGATTTGCTCACGAACGTAGTGATATCTTCTTTGGTAATGTCTGGCACCTTTTTGAACCCCAGGTTCATTGGCAATGACAATTGCTCCCGAATTATCACAGTATAGATCCATAGGTGTGTTATTTGAGGATTATCATGTTAAAATCCAAAAATAAACTTTCTAATCCAGACTACCTTCATGTCGTCTTCTCTGAGACGGCAATATACTCAGACTCTGTCACATACATAGCAACTGTGGTTTGCTTATAGCTCTAGCATTCCACCGTGTCTTCATTTAAAATGAAGACATATCTCGACTGATATTTTGAAACATCTTTATCAGTCCTGAAATCCAACATCACAATTTTGAATCAGGATTTCCTCCATACACCAGAAAATCTTTAGTAGCACACATGTACTTAAGAATATTCTTTACAGCAGTCCAATGATCCTCTCCAGGATTCTGCTGATAACGGCTAACAATATTTTGCGCGAACGCAATATCAGGTCTAGTGCATCTTACCGCATACATGATTGATCCCACAGCTGAAGCTTAAGGAATTCTTTTCATACGCTCCACCTCTTCAGGTGTAGAAGCATCATTCTTGCTAGATAAATTAAGTCCTTCTTGCATCGGCAAATTTCCGCGCTTAGAATTTTTCCATCTTGAATTTCCTCAAGATCTTATCTATATAAGCACTTTGACTTAATCCAATCAACCGTTTACTTCTATCTCTATAGATCTTGATTCCAAGTATAAATGCCGCTTCACCCAAGTCTTTCATAGCGAAACACTTTCCAAGATAAGATTTAACGTCTTTTAACATTGGAATGTGATTTCCTATTATCAATATGTCATCGACATACAAGACAAAGAAAGTAACATTACTCCCACTAGCTTTGCGATATACACATGGCTCATCAGGATTTTGAGCAAAACCAAACTTCTTGATTTCCTCATCAAACCTTTTATTCCAACTCCTTGATGCTTGCTTCAATCCATAAATGGACCTTTGAAGTTTGCATACTTTGTCGGGATGTTTTGGATCGACAAAACCTTCTGGTTGTACCATATAGACTTCCTCGTCTAGAAAACCATTTAAGAAAGCGGTTTTGACATCCATTTACCATATCTCATAGTCATAGTACGCCGCTATGGCTAAGATGATCCTAATAGCTCTAATGTCCGCAACGGGAGAAAAGGTTTCCTCATAATCAACTCCATAAAGTTGAGTATAACCTTTCGCCACAAGACGAGCTTTATAGGTGTGTATATTTCCATCCATGTCGGTCTTCTTCTTGAAGATCCATTTACACCCAACGGTTCTACCATTTGGTGGAAGATCAACCAAGCACCATACTTGATAATCTTTCATGGATTTCATTTCCACATTCGCAGCTTCAAGCCATTTGTCGGACTCCGGATCCAATAATGCAGCTTTGAAATTAGGAGGTTCATTCAAATCTCCTAATACGTTTTCTTCAGATTCAACCATAAGATTTAATCTTTCACGGCACGTATTGTCCTTGAGGACCTACGAATTGGAATCGCTTCATCTTCAACTTAAAGTTCATCTAGAGATTCATCTCTTTGAACATTTCCCCCCTAAGTTGAAGATTTCTAGTATTTTCAGAAGTTGACACATCTTCTTGAGCCTCATCAAGTTCAACAATCCTCCCACTGTCTTCTTGAGATATGAGTTTCCTTTCAAGGAACTCAGCAATCAAAAATACTTTGACAGTGTTTCCGGTAGGAAAGTAGAAGTAGTAACCCATTGTTTCCTTTGGGTATCCTACAAAGATGTACTTTAACACCTCATTCATGCGATGTTTTGTCAACTTTCTTAGTTGGAACCATATTGAGAATGCATGCAACAATCTCAAGAGCATAATCCCAAAATGAAATGGGAGAGTCTTAAGGTTATCGTTTATCTCACCATGTTCAACAAGGTTCGATTTCTCCTTTCACATATACCCTTATATAGGAGTAAGCTCTTGGATAAATCCACAAGCTTTAGATGATCCTTAAACTTTTGGCTTAAGTATTTTCCACCTCGATTCTAACGAAAAAACTTGATGGTTTTACCGAGTTGATTTCCTACTTCATTTTTAAATTCTTTGAATATTTCGATAACTTCATGTTTATGTTTAAGCAAGTAAACATAACCATAATGAAATCATTCATAAAAATGATGAAGTAGCTAGTAACTTTCCTTGACACATGTCTAAATGGGCTACATACATCCGAATGTATTAGTCCAAGTAGTTCTTTAGCCCTCTCCGGTTTTATGCGGAAAAGGTATTCTTGTCATCTTTCCGAAACTTCAAGAAATGCATTTGCCAAATGATTCATCATTTGTAAAATCCCTTCATATTGAAGTCTTTTAATGCTTTCCTTTCTAATGACAATTCCAAAAACACGTATTTGTCAAATGATTCATCATTTGATTGTAAGACCTCTTCATTTTGAAGTCTTTCAATGTGTTTCTTGCTAACGATAATGTCAAAGACACGCATTTATCAAATGATTCATCATTTGATTGTAAGATCTCTTCGCATTGAAGACTTTAAATGTGTTTCTTGCTCATAATAATGTCAAAGACACGCATTTATCAAATGATTCATCATTTGATTGTAAGATCTCTTCTCATTGAAGACTTTAAATGCGTTTCTTGACAAAATTTAAACAAGATGACAATGTCAAAGATAGGTAGAGTCCAAGTTAAACTTGACTCTTTTGCTATTGAATTATTATTTGTATAACAACACATATAACTCAATTGTGAAGATATTTGAAGCAACTTGCCGAACCAGCTTGCTCCTTCTTCGCATTCAACTCAGCTAGATACTTTAGCCGTATGCTCATTTTGCCTAAAGGGTCTTTTAAGGTTTTGAGACTTAACACTACCTTGTTTTCTCTTACCTAAGTTCTTGCCCTTTAGTCTTACGGTTGTTTTGCTTTCTGAACCTTTCCCCCCTTGATTATTAGAACTTGGGGTGTAGCAGATTTCTTTGGAAGCTCTTTCTCATACTCAATTAACATGACATGAAGTTTAGCTGTGGTTTTACTCATGCTATACATATTATAATTGCGCACGAACTCCTAAAAAATCCCCTTTTTAGGTTCATGTCAATAGTAATAGGCAGATGATAAGCATAGTATAACCTTTCCAATTGCCCAAAGTACCTCTTCAACTAGAGTACTTGAGGACTAACCGATGTTCCTTGCTCGTATCACAAGTCATGAAGTTGATCAACTAGGTCGAACAACTCCATTCCGGCTTGCTTTTCATACAAAGACTTGAGCTCGTTAATCATATCACGAGGAAAATAATTTTCAAATTGCTTTTGAAGGTCGGCATTCATGCTTCCCAACATCAAACAAGCAACCTCATTGTGTCTATCGTACCGAGCATTGTATGCAGCCAACTCTCTAGTTGAAGCATTCGCTCCCGGAACAACAATGTCTGCTTATCAATGACATCATGTTTCTTTTCAGCTCTTAGAACAACTCTCAGCTGACGAAACCAGTCATTGAAGTTGGTTCCAGAAAGTCTTTCTCTTTCTAGCATCGACCTGAAAGCCGATTGGTGTATGTTTTGAGAAGGATTTGTTGTTGCCATTTTCAAAACAGACAAAAGTTCAATTATCGGTATTTTCGATAATTAATCCTTAAGAAATGTAATTTACCCTTGTTAAATTCATCTAACAATTACTTTTCACTAAGGCTAGGATCCAACTTGACATACAATCATTTCATCAGTTGATCTGCTAGAAATGACGGTATTCAAAAGGTAATCGAGGATCGATAATTGCATTCATGCAACTCCTAGAGTTATGGGACTTACAACAACACTGTAAAGGGGTATTAAGTGTTTTGTAAACATGTTTTGTCCCATCTTATGCCACGGGTTAAGGTCTCACCTCTTAACTCGTTTTAAGTCGCCCAATTAAGAACATGTAGATAGTCCACCGCTGGTCTCACAACGGAGTGGTAATCTACCTTGAAGAGATACAATTCGCCTATGGTCTCACATAGGAGCGAAAAGCACTGGCAAGTGTTCTAATCAAAGTGGGTGGCAATGACTTAACTTTAAATGGGTAATGCATTTGATGTGAATCAAAAGTTTATGTATGAAGACTCATGCATAATCTTCATAACATAATGTTTAATAAAATCATTTGTATAGTCTTAACAACACAAGAGAGCTCGGTAGCTCCATTTGAACGCACAAAGAAGCGCAAGAACAAGGTTTGCGATGAACACAATTAAAAACCCGCTCTTTTAGAAGGCTAGCGCACTCCGGCTTATACTTCTCTTAGAGTTTGTTCAAATGGGTGAGCCGGTGTATCTCAAGGTTGTAAGACTCTAATTTTATTAATGAAATCTCTATTTCGATAGTTCTTAGTCAAGTTTATATTTTTCCAAGAAAACAATTTTTGCATCACCTTTATACATCCTTATAAACAAGCAAAAATTAATAAACTTACTAATTACCGAACTACTTAATCATGTAACAAGTTAAGGTAGGCCACCTAAACATGGTCACTATGGTTCATGCATATGTTTAATTCCCGGCTCCCCCTTCCGAAGAAGAGGACCACATACATCAAGTCACCTTGATTGTGTAAGCCATTAAACTACTTAATTACCAAGTAATAACACATAAACACATAAACATGCTGACTGGAAATTTCCAGTAGCTTCACGACCTGTTTAGCCCTATTTTTGATCCGATTCAGATTTCGACCAGAACTACAAAGTTGTAGCCCTATGTGTCTAGCACCTACTGTCCAAAGGACAACTTCTAACTCATTACAGATTAAAAGATATGAATTTTTTAGTGAACTTTCGCAAACCAGGAAAATCACACGAAAAATTCATATAGTCACACAATAAACCCTAATTATTGGACTATCATGCTTTGCTAATTATATCTCTATATAATAGTAATAATCACAAGTAATCTTGCATGAATCACTTGTGATTATACCTTTTATTTAACAACTTTAAATAAAAACGATACACAACATGCAATTTATATCAAATAAATCATGTCAATTCACATATCTCAAAACTTGCTCGAGGGTTTCAATCCACCATTGAATTAGGTCAAAATTAATTAAATAAAACCCTAATTTATTTAATTAATAATCGGTTTTAATTAAAAAAAAGAAAAAAAAACTTCTTTTAATTATTAAATCATTAATTAAAATAAACCAACCCTTAACCCCCCTTCAAGTTTTGATCTTTGTAATTAATAGATCACATATGTGGCTCGTGATACCACTGTTAGAATATGAGCACATAAACTTATAACAATTCACGAGTACGCAGCGGAAAGAAACGTATATGTAATCAAATTAATTAACAAAGAGAGAATCGAAACGTGTACCTTTGCGCAAAGCTTCCAATAATATTATTAATAAGATTATTATTATTATTTAGGGTTTAAAGTAAAACCCCTCTACGATCGCACACTAGACACCCCTATACCGTATGCTAGTACCTCGATCACAAACTTCACAACCCTTTGTGTAACTCCCTTCATTCGAAACCCCATAAACCGAAACCAATAGTTGTCGACAAAACAAACCAATGAACAATTAATGCTAATCATTAATTGTTGAAGTTCCATATAGATTTCGAATAGCACAAAACTCCTTTGTGTTGTAAGAATTCAGCCGAAGCCAAGAAGAGAGGAGGAGGAGAGATTTTCTAATGTGTGTGAATTAATTTCAAAAACCCTTAAACCTATGTCTCTATTTATAGGCTTAATTAGGAGGGTTTTCTAATTAGAGTGGGATTAGGAAATCCCCCCATTAGGAATTAGAGTCCAACACTAATTTCCTAATTTCACATTTAATCCTCCTCTTTAATTAATTAAATACAATTAACCCTTTAATTTATTTAAATTAATCATTTCGTGATCAAATTAATTAATATATTACTTTAATATACTAATTAATATGTATAGAGTTACCGTGTCATTTCGTGTGACCCCGTAGGCTTAAATTATTTCCGGACATGCGATTTATTAAAACATGATCACACTCCAACACTTTCAAAGTCATTTGTCTCATCAAATCACGAGCCGAAACCAAACGCTCATTTTTGCAAAGACCACGAATGAGTGTATTATATGTATGAATATCAGGCTGACAACCATTATACATCATGCTATCACTAATAACAGCTTTAGCTTCATCAAATTGACCTTTCATCACATAACCATTTATCAACATATTAAACATGACGTTGTTCGGTTCAGGCACTTTGCTAAGAAGAACCTTGGCTTCCTGAACTTGGCTCAATCGACACAAGCCATGGATGAGAAACCCATAAGTTAAGGAATTAGGAGTGAAACCACGAAGAAGCATCCTATCAACCAATTTTGCAGCCTCATGAATTCGATTCGCCCTGCAAAGTCCATGGATAACATCGTTAAAGGTCTCGACATCAGGTGTACACCCCATCAGTATCATCTGCTCCAAAAGTTTCAATGATTCATCCACTCTATCCCCCTTACACAACGCATGCATTAGAGTCTGGTAAACTATAGCATTTGGTACACATCCATGCTTCGTCATGTCTCTTAGGAGTGAACAAGCGGAATCGATTTCATTAACAGAACAAAGGGCTTTCATCACAATGGCAAAACTAAAAACATCAGGAGCAATGCCTTTATGAAGCATTTCATAAAACACATTGGAGGCAACTTTGGGACAATTTCCTTCAACCAATATATCCAACACAGTATTGTACGATTTGAAAGTTGGCTGGCACAAGAAAACAGACGTCATTTCCAACAGCAATCTGGTGGCTTGACCAGGTAAACCAGCTTTTTGGTAATGCCTCATGATCATGACAAAGAGAGTTTCTTGAAAAACTATCTCCTCTTCTTTCATCTGCATTAATAATCTATCAATGGCCTTAAACTCTCCGGCAACACCAACTTTCTCAATTAAAGTATAATATACATCAAAAGTATGACAATAGCCTTTTTGGGTTTTCGCCCAATTGAATAACTCAAGTGAGGTTGAAACGTCAAGTGGAAGTTTAAGCAACTTCTGAAGCTGAAGCGGAGTAATTTTATTGAGGGATTCCCTGAGCTGTTCAATATCAAAAGGTTTGAGCAATCTCACCCAGTCTGTTTCAGGCTCAGAACCACTTTTAGTAACACTATCACCTGAACCATTGCCTTGTGAAGTACATAAAGGATATGATAGCGGTTTGAGTAACGATTTTAAAGTTTTGAGCACATGGGTTGTTGAAAGATTTGTTCTTTTCAGCATAACTTCACGGATTGAGGTGAAAGTAAGTCACAGCTCAAAAGGGTCGACCGAAAGTGAGCCCACTTATAATCTTAGAAGAACTCGCGGTCTTTTAAACAAGATTTAATCTTTTCAGCATAACATAACGTTCACGAACATAATCTTCGATATGACAACAAATTAAGCTCCAACATATGAACTATCTAATAAACCATACATGAAATGAGCTATTATCTACTTGTAAAGAAAACTAACAAATCTATAAATTAATGGAACAGAACGAAAGACGTTAAAGTTATTGAAATTGAAAGTATAAGAACAGGTAAGGAACATTACACGAATAATAAAAGGGTAAACCTGAAATTATCACATTTTCAATCACAAGTGCACAACAAAGCATTTTAAATTATCAATTACAAAAAAGTTGCTGCAAACTAGCAGCAAAACATAACAATCCTAAGAGACATGGTAAACAGATAGAAGTACTGCCAAAATGTTAGATTAAGATATGTCAAGTTCAAAGCAAGTTACCATTTTATGTTTTCATAATATAAGATAAAAGATAAACAAAACATTGTTCATTTAGGCATTTTATCAAACAGTTGATATGCATGATAAGAATAGATATCAGAAAATAACATACCCATGATATCAGATGATGATGATGAGCTGAAATGATGCAAATTGATTATCAGAAGTTTTTTTTAATAAATGATATGGATTAGACCTTCAAACAAGTGGTTTTTTAAAAATATTCTGAGGAATATACAAAAGAAAGAAATTTAGCTTTTCTAGATTTGTATTTATATTTGTATTTATATTTGTATTTATATTTATAGAATGATAGGGAAAAGATAATTTGAGAATGGGGTAAAAAAAAAAGTACACTACCAAAGGATTCATTCCAGTCGTCTGATCAAGCAATTCGATGGCTCAGATCACTCTTCCTCCTCCTTCTTCTTCCTTCTCCGGCGAGACAACAGCCGCCGCCACCACCTCCTTCTTCTTCCTTATTCTCCGGCAATTGATTAGAATATTTAGATATTAGATAATTACTACAATTTTAAAAAAAATCATATATTAAAAGAATGAATTTACTTTATTAGATTTACTATATTTTAGACCCGTGTCATATACACGGGTGTTACAACATTATTAATATAAGTTAGTATATGAAACAAAAAAAATACTTATACGTTACATGTAAAAATATACTTAAAAAGGAATTGAGATATTTACATGTAAATACTGAATGATAAATCATATCAAGGTTGGATGGTGTAGCAGAGTTTCTTTTATACAAACTCTTCCAGAGAAGCAATATCTTAACTTTGATTACATAGTTAACCGAATTTTCATTGATGTCTTGCAAAAAAGTAATTTTATTTTCGTTAGTCGTGATTGTTAAGAACAATAAAAGTATCAGCTAGCTCGTGGGGTTTTCAATAATTTTGTCTGTATCCTAAATATAATTTGAATTTAATTACTAATAACAACAATGATTATCCTAATTATAGTCTGATTACAATTACTAATAACAACAATATTACAATTAATTTGATTACAGTTAATAATATAAAATAAAATATTGATATAAATATGAATTTAATTACTAATAACAACAATGATTATCCTAATTATAGTCTGATTACAATTACTAATAACAATAATATTACAATTAATTTGATTACAGTTAATAATATAAAATAAAATATTGATATAAATATGTAACCTCCCTAACTTTTAGCTATATTTTGTTATTAGATAGACATTATGAAATAAAGTATTAATTATTTTTAAATTGGGTTAAAAGTGTAAATTAGTAATGGAAAATCAAAAAGTGTAAATTAATTTAGACATGTGTTGATTTAATTAATTTTGAGAAATTGAGAGGCTGTGATTGGTCAATTGAGGTTAGGTCAGTTGTCTTTTAGTATATATTAAGATTAAGATAAGATACAATACTTATAATGTTTTACGGATATAAAAGGAAGAAAAATAAAATAAACAATAGAAAATTTAGTTTAGTGTTTAAGATTGTTATAGACTTGACTTTGATATTTGTTAATAGTAAGGTTTATTTTTATAAAAGATAAAGATAGAAATATTAAACAAAAAAAGAAAAAGAAAATTTTTTGAAAAAATAGAGTAAAGATGAAAGAAAATATAATTTCAGGAGATGTAAGAGATGTTAGGTGTATCTCCAATTTAAGCTTTTTGTTATAAGATAAATAGTCCTAATACCCGTACGATGTACGAAATATATAATACGATATATAATCTAATCATGTATGCATCGTTAAACTATAAGTTGATGATCTAATGACAATATAAGCAAAATCAAAATATAGAGGTTATATGGTTTTGATTATAATAGACAAATATTATTAAGCAAAAAAATTGAGCTAGCTAATATAATAAAAAGTTCATTATAAATGAAATTTAAGATAAATAAAGCAAGTTTTATTATATAAATAGTTATTAACAAATTAAATACTTAGGCTAGTTTACAAAAAAATAAAAAAATAAAAGTTAGTTGACCAAATAAATGCATAAAAAATAAAATTAATGTTTATACAAAACAGAGGCATCAAAATATTAATAAATTGTAAATTTCAAATCATCGAATGGATTTATATAGATTCTTATTTATTATATTCATATTTTATATATGGAAATCTTCTATAATTACAATACAACTAAAGTTAGGATAATTATTTAACAAAAAAAAGTCGACACAAGTCGATGAAGTAACGTGACACATGTTACATCAAGAATACCTCAATCCTGTTTTAGTATATTGGTAGATATCTCGAGACATTATCCCGAAAGAAATTATTTTACTTTTAAAAAATATTTCAAAATCAAAATCATAAAATAAAAACAAAAATATATGAGTACATTGAAAAACAAAGTTTGTAGCCATTAATAGTCATAATCATATATGAATAAGATGTCTATCAATAATTTACATTATGTTATAAATATTATTAGTGGATGATTTGTTTTTTATTTTACTAAGATTTGGAGCCTACTCCAAGCTAATACATGTATAAATATTCCTCTATGTATTATGAATGAGATAACCCTAATTTCCTCTTATTGTTCTTTATTCTATAGTTTTATAACTAGATTTTAGGTCCGTGTCAAATACACGGGCTTATGACGTTATCAATATTGAATGTTAATTTATTATAGTTTAAAACTTACTATTTATTTTGAGTTTTAAAAACTTGATGAATATATCAACACTTTGATTTTCATATTGAAATATTTTAAAAAAATATGTTCATCAAAATTGTTTATTGTGACATGATTAGCGACATTTAAATATTACAAAAAATAATATGTCCATAAAAGTTGTAAATTGTGACATACTTAGCGATATTTAAACATTAAAAAATTATAATTATATTTTTATATGCTTTATTTTTCTTATATGCGTCATGACAATTACTAAAAATTTCAATAAAAAATAATAGTACAATTACTCTAAAAATCTTAATATATTTACATTAAATTTTATTTATTTTTAATTAATAATTTTATATTTATATGATAAAAAATATTATTTGTTTTATATTTATATGATAAAACATATTATTGGATATATATTAGTTATTATTTTATTAGATACATATCAGTTATTATTCTATTGAATAAATATTAGTTATTATTCTACCGGATATATATTAGCTATTTTTTTATTCTATTAAAATTATTGGGTAAAAAGTGTAAATTTGTGATGGAAAACAAAAAAGTGTAATTTGAAGTCAAAATTGAAAACAAAAGTCAACTTTAAGAAATTGAGAGCTGTGATTCTATCGGATATATATTAGCTATTTTTTTATTCTATTAAAATTATTGGGTAAAAAGTGTAAATTTGTGATGGAAAACAAAAAAGTGTAATTTGAAGTCAAAATTGAAAACAAAAGTCAACTTTAAGAAATTGAGAGCTGTGATTCTATCGGATATATATTAGCTATTTTTTTTAGATACATATCAGTTATTATTCTATTGAATAAATATTAGTTATTATTCTACCGGATATATATTAGCTATTTTTTTATTCTATTAAAATTATTGGGTAAAAAGTGTAAATTTGTGATGGAAAACAAAAAAGTGTAATTTGAAGTCAAAATTGAAAACAAAAGTCAACTTTAAGAAATTGAGAGCTGTGATTCTATCGGATATATATTAGCTATTTTTTTATTCTATTAAAATTATTGGGTAAAAAGTGTAAATTTGTGATGGAAAACAAAAAAGTGTAATTTGAAGTCAAAATTAAAAACAAAAGTCAACTTTAAGAAATTGAGAGCGGTTATTGGTCGATAAGTTATTAGATCAACTTGTGCTTTAGTATAATAATAAATAAAAGATATGTTATCGGCATGCTCTACGTCGTAAGAAAAAAAAATCATTACAACACATATTCGTTCGTTTTCTCGTGGTCGAACAAAACGAAAGCAACACGTTGGTTTCATTTGTTTGTTTCTCTAGCCACCAAATAGTTAATAAAATAATAATAACTTTTGTTTAATTGTGAGGTATTTTAGTTCGACGGAAACAAAGTTTTGGTTCGTTCCACACGTTTGTTCTTTTACTAAGTTTTTCTCGGTATCTTCTGGAGGTATGTTTATTATTTTCTTTTCTTATGACCAACAATTTCTTATCCATATATCTACCAATAAATTAAAACAGGATTGAGATGTTTTTAAAACGACACGTGGCGTAATCCTTGATCGACACGTGTCCTTTTAATTTATTTATTTTATTAAATTAGCTTTTTTAATTATATATAGATTCAATTTCCTTATTAGACTTAGAATTAAACTCTAACTCTTGGCTTATAGATACAAAACACATTATAACCTTATTTGATTGATGGTTTTTTCAGTAATAAAATTGTCTCTTTTTCTTTTTCAATTCTTCAACTCATATTACTTATATTACTTATAATAAGTTATTAACATGAAGACTTCAAAATTTGAGTTTACGATCCGAAATCACAAGGCTATTTGCCGTCATCCACTATGCTTACAAGTTCCGATTTTGATGTGATTGTAAAAATTTAAGGTAAATCCAAAACTCTAACTAAACATATATTATATTTATCATTACTGTTTATTATAATTTAGCTTCGATAATCGGTTTACTTTAACCACAATTTATTTCATACTCACGAATCATGTATGAGGCATATTCAAATTTCTTTATGATACAATTTATATAGCTACCGTACATCGTACGGGTATTAGGACTAGTAATGATACTATATCAAGATTTTTATTAATATTTGTTATAGTCATTGAATGAAATATGTTTTCTTTGGATAATGATCGTACGAATTTGCTACTAACATTACGTACTTAAACTTGGTTACAACTTTGTTTATCTCGACAAGTAGTTGGATTTTGATGACTATCTCACTCCTAAAAAGGAAATATATGTTTTGTTCATGAAACCTACCTTATATCTATTTATGTGTATAATTGTTAGTCAGTAACGTGATAAATGGCACTGTACATTGCTAATTGAATAAATCTTGGATCTATGGTGTGCTAGTTGCAATAGGTGGTTTAATGTATAATATATAAGATAAAATATATTATAATGTAGACAGTAAAAATGGGTGATATTTTATTTGTTTGTTAACTAATATTAATGGATCTAAATATTCAGAATACAAGTCGAATTGAGGTTCTCAATTATGCTTTGACAGTTATGGATCACATAAAATTTTTGTTAAGCTTAATATTTGTGTTACAATAAGTCATACACTCACTAAGACTAATGGGAGTAGAGGGTTATGGGAATGCCCCTTATCCACTCATTTGATGACACGTGTCCCTTATTAATCATGAGGGCATTCCCATGATTAGGGGGCATTCCCTTGGAGTAGGGCATTCCCTCCAAGGGCATTCTTTTTTTTTTTAATTCTTATATCTAAATAATCTAAATAAATATAAAAATAAATACAGAATTTGAATATTAACGGATAGTTTGAAATAGTAACGACTAGTTTTCAAAATTCTACTTTTTCACCTATAAATACTCTCACTCTCTCATTCCAAAAACACAACAAAAAAACTCTAAAAATCCAGAAAACACACACACACCTTTAACAATGAATTCTGGGCGAGGAAGAGCACGCAATCAACCAACCCGTCCTATCGGACAACCGCAACCCAACGAGGCAGAGCACGAGGGCAAGCAAGTCGTTCCCCCATCCAGTCACCAACCGGGCAAGGAAGAGCACGAGGCGAAGCAAGTCGTACCCCCATGCAGTCACCCATTCAGCCACCCATTCAGCCCCGAGTTGAACCTCAAGGATTGCATCCACGACGTCTTGAATTCACCCTGACGGCGGAATTTTCAACCCGCCCAAACTTGCAATCAACAGACGACTTCACTGACGAAGAATTGAACGAGGTATGGGATTCTACCATGGCTCAAATCGAAAGCGGACAACTTAGGCCATGTGCTCCAGGTCAGAACCGAATTCACGATGACGGGAGACCTGAAGGATATGAGACCGACCCTGGTGAAGAATACGTCAACGATTTTCAATCAGAAGAGGAAGATTATCACTATGAATACCAGCGCCGTAATGACGGTGACAGTGACATTTCGTCGACCGATTCCGTTTATGGTTGGCGTTAAGTGGTTAATTCGTGCTAGTGTTTAATTAATGTACTGTTTTAATTTGTGTTAAGTATTATGTACTGTTTTAATTTCATGTAATGTTTTTATTTTCTGTGATGTGTTTAAAATAAATGTAATGTTTTGAAAATAAATGTAACGTTTTAATTTCATGTTAGATAAAATAAGTAAAACATAGATATATTAAATAAAATAAGTAAAACATTGAATAAAACATACATAAAATAAGTAAAACATAGAATAAAACATACATAAAATAAGTAAAACATAGAATAAAACATACATAAAATAAGTAAAACATAGAATAAAACATACATAAAATAAGTAAAACATAGAATAAAACATACATAAAAAACGAAAAACATAGATAAATAACTGGAACATAGATAAATAACTAAAACATCTTCGATAAAATCACATCATAAATCTTGGACTTGTTCGTAGCAATCCCCACTCCGTGATGTACTGAAAATCAGGATGCGTAAGACGATACTCGGTTAAAGCAGCTTCGAGTGGCGTCTCGTTTTCTCCGTTGTTCAAACGAGTATAGATGTGGTCGAACGTGTAAATTGAGTTGCGCATTGTAAGTCCCCTTGAATCGGATCGTTAATAGTTTGCTCCAGTTATTTTGAGGTGCGGAATCCCTCACGATAACTTGGTGATTCACAACAAGCCTTCAGATTATCTGCTGCCTCGCAAATCTTCTCTAGGCTAGCGGAACAATCTATTGACGACTTAACCTGCACAATATGCTTGATATTTCGACAAATGTTCAACCCTAATCCCTGTTAGGGTTCGGTATTTATAGGAAACACCCGACATGGGCTTCAGCGAGTCAGCCTCGCAAATCCATGCCCAGCCCATCACTTTTACGAGGTCGTAAATGTGATTGGCCTCGTATTTGACCCTGCAAATACGAGGTCGTATTTCCTATGTGAAATGCGAGGTCGCATTTCACACTTAGCAGATTTATTACACATTTAATACTTAAAACTTAATCTAGTATTCTATGCATAATACTAAGTTCATTAATGACAATCACATTACAAAGACATATAACAATATAAACCCAAACAATCTAGACTGCTATTGACATAGATGTGCACTTACAGACTCCCCCTTGGCAATAGCTTCTAGACGTTACAAATTATGTCTTTGTCTTGTCTTTGTCATTGATCTACTTCTTCTGCTTCTTCTTGCTCTTGCTCTGCTCCTTCTCAGTCTCAGTCTCAGTCTCGAAATCAGAATCTGACTCTGACACTGAAGGAGTATGAGTAATACCTAACCGTCTCTTTTCTTGATCCCTCATAGATCCTGGATCATAATAATAATCCGCGATCTCTGCCCTAGCTCTCATATGAGCTTCTGGATCATAACCCTCACGCTTCTCCAGTCTCTTCACAATTGCAGGATGCAAATCTGACTCGGTAGAAACATTATTGGTTGAGTCGGTTTTGGTAGACTCATTATCCTGAGCACTAGCATTCTCAGCATCAAGAGCAACAGCAACAGATTGCCCTACCAAACCCTTACCCTTTTCCAATCGATCAATGTCAACATCTTCTGTAAGGGGTTTGGTTTGTGGTGCCTCAAGCTCAACTACCATGTTTATCTCTGTAGACACCAGTTCTTGAGCTTGTGGAGCTTATGAGGTTGCCTTTCCAGCAACACCAGCCTGGCTAGACTCACCTTGAGTCTCTGTTCGGAAAACAGAACTACCTCCTAGCTCCTGAGTAGCTTTGGCAGCATCTGGATCTTCATTGTGATCATCGTCATGTCTAACCTTAGCTAGCTCATCACCCTTGCAACCTGTGCTATCTCTTTCAGCTCTAACCTTCAGATAGTTATCAACCAGCTCATGCAATTTCTCCTCAGAGATCTTGACTCCCTGCTTCAGTGCATCTGCCATTTTGATAACCTTCTCATCTAGAGCCAAATATTTCTTGTACATACTGGACACTACTACCTCAGCCTTGCCCAACTTATCTTCCAGAATCTTGTTCTTGTCACTAACAACCTTAAAATCACCAGCTAAATGAGTGATCAAACCTCTCATCTCATTCTTCTGTCTCTGCAGATCACCAAAAGTAGTTTCTTCACTTGTTTGTGGCCTTGGTTGTGTAGTCTCAGGAACAACAGTAACTGGCACACTTTGCGAACCACCAGCAGCAGCAGAAGTTTCTTGTTCTCTGACAAGTCTTGTTCTTTTAGGTACATGCTGCTCTGGCACCCAATCAACATCAGTTTCCCTCACTCTTCTTCTTCCTTGAGTGATAGCAGGAGATCTAGGAACCATCTGAGACCTAACTCTGACAAATGCATGAGATCTGTAAGGATCCTCATCACCGTCACTGCTAGAATCATCATCAGAATGAACAGAAGGCTCTTGCTCCAGGTTGATTTATCACATCATCTGCAACCTGTACAACAACTTCAGGCTCATTTGGCGCATCTGCCTGAACTACTACATCATGTAACTGCTCTGGAAGCTCAACATCCTCAGCAGCTTCACCATCTTCTGGCTGAGGTCCTTCATAGGCTGATATGACCCCATCCAATGGTGCCACGTAGTTGGCATTAATGATCGCACCAAACAATGCAACATCTTGTGCATTTGGATCATTCTGGTATCGAGACACAAACTCATCATAACCACGTCGGATGATCGAGCTCACTTGTTTCACTTCTCCCACAACAGGTAGATTTGGGAGACTAGCATTGATAATCATCATCACGAACCTAGGAAACATCAAAAATCTCCTCTTTCCCGTGGCTGTGATCTGTTTCTTCATCTCATCGAAGAAGAATTTCGAGAAACTATACGGCTTGTTAAACACCAAGCCCACCATCTGTGCCTGGGCTTCCTGGTTCAATGTATCGTAACCAGACTTCTTGTTGCTTAAACTAACCAGCAACACGTGAGCGAGATACCTCCACCTGCCATAAAAACCCTTCTTGAACAGAGTTTTACTTGACATATCTGCAGCAAACCCCATTCTTCTGAAAGCACCTTGAATGACTTCATGTCTGAACTTGGTGAGACATGTAGCACCACCTTCTTGTTCAACTGTGCCCAACCGAAGAATACCAATGAGATCTGCAGCTGTGAACTGTATCAGCTGCCCAGCAACAGTGGTATGAAAAATATGTTCGTTTCCAGCACGAACAATATTAGCATTCGCCCAAAAATCTCTCAAATAATCTAAATAAATAACGGGCGAATGAGTCAACACGTGATGAATCCTTGATCTTCTAAAGAATGCGAATATCTCATGATAATACGCAGTTCCCTCCTGATTATCATCGAAGTTCATCACATAATTATGACCAGCAATGAAATTTCTTGCCATTTCTGTAATCAATAACAAATAATTAATTACCCAATATGACATCAAAATTCATATGCATAAAGTCATACAATTAACTTAAATTATCTCTGTAATTAAGTTAAAATGTAATTAACATAAATTATCCCTGTAATTTAGTTAAACAACATAAATTATCTCTGTAATTTAATTAAATATTAACTCATTTTCAAATTTTTTTATATAAAAGATAAACTTTTGAAAATCTGTTAAGTCAAATACGAGGTCGTATCTCTGTACGAGGTCGTATTTCATGGTCAAAATACAAGTCAACCAAACTCTAAAATACGAGGTCGTATTTTTCCAATTTGGCATCGTATTTGGTCCAGGTCGTAAATCCAGCTCGTATTCTGGAAGTCAAACTAGGTCAAAATTAATTGCCATTTACGAGGTCGCAAATCTGGGCTAGCAAACCCACTTTTGCGAGTTCGTCGCACTATTCATCTTCGCCAACACGATTTCATGATTTACCCAACCAAAACTTATAAAATTGCTTCTATACATTCGTATTCAAGCGATTAAGTTGCCCCAACCCTCATTATTAACCAAAAACATCAAAATCGAAGTAAAATAGAAAAACCTAGTTCGAAAATTTCGAACTCTATTTTCTTGATTTTCTTGTTGCATGGTTAACTATATTACGATTAGATAGTATACCTAGATTCAGTATTTCGAGATGAACACAAATATATCACTCAAAAACTCTTGATCTAATTGTATATATCGAATCTAAATCGGGGTAGCAAAGTGGTTTTCGGGGTCGTAAAGCTCTGAATATTGTTTTTAATTTGTGAGGTCGTATTTCATGGTCAAAATACAAGTCAACCAAACTCTAAAATACGAGGTCGTATTTTCCAATTTGGCATCGTATTTGGTCCAGGTCGTAAATCCACTCGTATTCTGGAAGTCAAACTAGGTCAAAATTAATTGCCATTTACGAGGTCGCAAACTGCCTCCTTCAAATACGAGGTCGTAAAAACCTGCACACTTTAAAATTCAAAACTTCGTCAAAGTTTCTGAATAATTGATCAACGTTTATTACGAACTTCCTGGAAATATGAAAAATAGAATGAATAAACCTGTAGACATCCAATTTCCATCTTTTCCTCGATCTTCGTCTTAAACCTGAAAAGTTAATAAACTTACAAAAATCTTTAACTTTTCCACGATCAACGTTTCCAGAACTTTCTCGAAATGAGCTTTCCCGATCTGTACCACTTGTGAAACATACTTAAAAAGTTATAAAATTGATTCGTCATTCTTATACCTCCCCCTCAATTTTATGACTAGGATGTATAACTATGATTAATCATTATAACTACAATCATTCTTATGTACTCCCCCTCAATTCATGACTGGGATACATAACTATGATCGAATAAAGAATATACATAAATTCTTATAATATAAAGCCTCATTATATCATATAAATTTCAAACATAATATTGATTAACTACTTCATATTCTTATGAAACCATAACTATATGACCTAGATAATCAATTTATTACAAATACCTTTCACATTCATATAAACGTTTCTATTTCTAAGGTTTTCAATATATCTATGTCTAAGATCACATTCATATATTTCAGAAACCTTCCATATTGAAACACAATATCTATGTCCAAGATAACAAAAATATTAACTAAGTAGCCTTTCACATTCAAACATTACATTTCTATGTCTAAGGCAATACTTAACCTTCTACATTCACATTATGTCTATGTCTAAGATTTTACATAACCTTCTACATTCATATAATGTCTATGTCTAAGGTTTTACACATACAAAGTTGATAATCTTCTATATTCAAATTAAAATTTCTATATCTAAGATCTTCAACTAATAAAACCTAGCTATCATCATCTGTAATTACTATATAAATAAATATTATAAAAACCTGATGATCTTAGCCTTGTCTTGATTATGTCAGACTTTTGCTCAGAAATCCTTCTTTAAGATTGACTTCTCTGCAAATGCTCTGAAAAAGATAATTTCGAGACAACAAAACTTTATTGCTATACCCGAAACTCGATCTTCTGAAACTGCAGATTTGATCAGCAAACTTCAAACTCTCTGTATCGTCATGATAATCAACTAGTGCACCATAGCTCGTTGTAGTTCTCCCCCTCAACGATAAATCCCTTCGAATTAAGCATATGCAATCTTCCTTCTTGGATCTATTGCTCGAGTCCCTGCTCGCCTTGCATAATTGGCATATAATAGAGAAGTAGAATTTCCAACGATCAATCCTGAACTAGTTAATTTCCATGAAAACCAGAAACTTTGAAACTTGAATCACAAACTGTAGGAACATGAATCCTGTTTCAAAAGCAATATTACTCATGTCTCCATATATTCACAACTTTGAATGTTTCTTCTGATTACTTTCTTCATGTATTATAATCAAAGTCTTATGGTTTGATCTGAAGACTTTCCATTTTGCTTCCTTGTGCTAAAACCTGCACATACAAGCGCAAAACAAAACCTACAAGAAATAATGTTATTCTTCATTATTTCATCACTACATAACATAATAGCAATGACTTAATCTAGAACTACATTTTTCATTTTCTTCTCCAATTTTTGTTATTCTTTACTATCATAAGTCATAAAAACCTATATGACATTATCTTAGTCTAGAACTACAAATTATCAGCAAACCTTTCAAGGTTCTCAAGGTTTAGTATGCGACCGTAAGTTTAGGTCGACTTCATTATCTAGAACCTTAAAATCCCTGTTTTATTGTTCTATGAATAACCTACTCAAAGGTCTTCCAAATATATCTGCTTTATCATGCAAACTTATATAGATTCCGTTTCTAAAGTCACTTGTCTTTAATTCTGTAAAAACATCTAACTGAAACCTAATCTCTTATACTTTTGCAAGTGAGATCTCATGACAAAAGCAAAATTGCCTCCCTCTCTGGATACCATATGTAAATACTCCTATGATTGCCTCATCAAACTAGTATTCATCTTGGTTAAATCATAGATCTTGCTTGGCAACCTACAAAATAATCATTTGTTCGTTGTCCTGCACAATCTCAACACAAACATCAAATCTTCTCAAAGTAATATCATACAATCTGAAGAATTGAATAAAAATGAATATACTTAACAGTCTATTATTAACCTAAGTCATTTAAGGTCAAGTAATTCACTGCAAGCACATTCAAACTTCAGCAAAACTATTTAGAATCTCTGTTCTAAATCTTTTTGATTCAAACAAAAGTCTTTTCAAAGATCAATTTCAAACTATGAATCATCTCTGTGTTCATTCTTATGAAAATCTTCTTTCTAAAGATCAACAAAGATAGGCATTAACTCAATATCTGTTTATTGAAATCAACAACTCTGTGTTCTTTTCCTTAAACTCATATTCTGTTAACATGACACACTTTCTTTTAGCTTTTGATCACAACACTATTGCTTAACTACCCTACTCGTTTATTCAGTGTTCCATAGAACGTAGTTGAGTCCTCTTGGAAACTAGATTCTATTCTGACTCTGTCTCTCGTGCAATAGGAACTTTTATTTAAACAATACAATACAAATAAAAATTAAACATTTCACGAAAAACATAACACACACACACATACACTGAACATAAACAATTAACATAGTTACAAGAGCTAAAGTTACTGCTGATTAGATCAGATTAGCATGTTACATAAGCCTACAAGTGAGAAGTAATTCTCTTATTATTAGTTATGAACAGTGATCCATCAACGATTACCAATATGTTTGTCCTCTTAAGCACTCGGTACTTCCAGTTTCCTTTTTGGTTGTGACACTTTCGACATACCCTGGCCAAGGACAGTCACCATGCAACCCGAGTAGCCTAATATGTCACTTAATCACGTTTGCGAACTTATGTGCCCCATATTCAGATACACTCTCACAATCGACACAAGCACTAAGATTAAGACATTTGGTGAATAAAGTGAGAAAGTCTTTAAGAATCAAGTCAGCGGTGACAGGTCGGTGATTCCTCACACGCAAAGCGACTTAACTTGACTCACGTACGGAAATATACCCAACATTGCATAATTCTAAGTACTTGCATATTTGTGACATCATTTTAAAGCACTTATGAAAACCCGTGACTTTCTATGAGATCCATGTAGCGAACTTTCCGACAACCTATCCCAAGTTGGAAGCTTTAGGTAGGCTAGGTATACAAAGACACCCCAAGGACTTACTTGTCCGAATCTCAAAGGCCACATTAGCTCCATAATTTTCAACAGATTTATACGATATTTTCATACCTTGTCATAAATACACATCCGAAAAGCAATACATAGTTTCTATGTACCCGAGACCTTCTATATAAAGACCAAATATACATAATTACAATGTAAGATCTTTCGTAAGATTTAAAGGACCTGACTATTATAAACATCAGGCATTCTCAGCCATATATCTGAATACGTTTCCCATAAGAACATTGTATACATTAAGTTCAAATTATAAGGAAACCTTGGTACTTTGTTCCTACCGATACATCATATAATGGTATCACTGAACTGAGCAATTTAAAGTACAATTAAGTAGGCTTAAAAGCTAAAGTATCGTCACGTCTAATCGTCTTGACGCAGTGACCTTACTCTATTTATTATTTTCTTTTTCTTTTCTGATTTTTCTGATTTTTATTTTGTTTTTCTGACACTATATGACACACATACATAACGGCACAAAACACAGACACATTTTACAAAGTTCCTTTTGAGAGACACTGTCACTATAGATTTCTCATTCCAATCAATTGGACTAACAACTCGAAACGAGTTCGGTCGAAAGCCTTAGTGAAGAAATCAGCTAAATTAAAGTCACTTGGCACCTTTTCTAGGACTATTAATTTCTTTTCAGCACAATCACGAATAAAATGAAACCTTATGTCTATGTGCTTAGTCCTACTGTGCTTAACAGGATTATTGGTAATGAAAATAGTGGATTTATTGTCTATCTTTATGAGAGTACAAAGGAAATTCTAACCGTAATCACCAGAGCCTGTGAACAAGCATTCACTCGCTGTCGTGTATTCCGATCTCTCCCCTAAGAACTGACATCCACTGAAGTCTATTTCCTTAAGAACACCAATTTCTTCATCCCTGTGAATAAACTAGTGGACTTCTGGAACTGACATATATCATAACCAATAACACAAAACAAATCATGCAAATACAAAGGAAACGCCTTTGGAATCCACAATACAGACATAAAACCCTTTAACAGGAGTAAACTCCGTTAATAGTCCCTTGTCTTCCATTATGTGCCTGGAGCTTCCACTATTGACAAACCATAAACCTGCGGTCTTCCTTAGTAGCTCCTGCACATTCACAAAACAGTTAGTTTTTCAAAGGACCCCTAGCCTTATTGGCTTTGGGTCTATCATTTTCCATTTTAATTTTCCCATTGACGACTTTTCCAATACTAGAAATACTTCCGCCCTTGGGACCAGCAAAACTGACATAAGATCCTTTAACAGGTTTAAACTCTGTTAATAACCTCTTGTCACCTGTCATATGTCTTGAACATCCACTATCGACAAAACATAACCCTTTAGTTCTCCTTAGTGGCTCCTTGTGTTCAACAACCTCAAGATGTGCCATAAAGCTCGTCTCAGCTTCAGTTACATCTTTATTTTCGGCTCTTACTGGTTCTGACAATTCAGGTTCCTCTTCTACCTTCTGATGAAAACTATCATGATCGTCTGTACTGGCATACAATGTATAGTCGAATGAATTATCAACAAGATCATTCTTTCCTCCATCAGTGTCTTGAATTTCTGCCATAAATGCATGATTTTGATCATCGGTACTAGTCGAACCCCAATTATATGTACCATCAGATTGAACCACCAAAGCTCTCGAGTTATCTGTTTCTCCTAAGTTTCGGTTCCAGTATTAGCATATTGACGTCCTGAATTCTGACTTGCAATAGAACCACCTTGATTGAAGTTTTGACGACCTGTAGCTGAATTGTTGTCCCGTCTTGGCCTCTGACATTCACGTGCAAAATGTCCAAAACCATCACAGTTGAAACACTTCACTTTGGTCTTATCAAATCCTACTTTGCCGTCTATGACCTTCCTTCCGGTTCTATCAATGAATCGTTGAACTCTCAATGTTAACATAGCCAATTGCCAGTTCAGATCCATTTCTTCCAGATCATCTGGATCAACTTGCTTGTAATCCTCCCTAACCAAATCAGGATCAGTCAGTTTTCCTCCAATTAACTTCTCATTAGCAGACACAAAGGAAGCTAGCATGCCCAAATGTCCCTCAGCAGATCTTATGCTCATCAGCATCCCTGTTAAACCCGAGCTTGGAGAACTACTTTTCTGATTCCCATTATGAACAACCATAGTTGATTCCGGAGAAGTTACATACATCAAGTTGTTGTCAGAATCCATTGACATCTTCAGCTTTTCATCATCTCCACTGTAGAAGGCATTAATCCCTCCACTTGAAGATTTTGCAGAAGGAATGCTTGACTTGTTATGATAAAGTTCAGGACGCTGAACAAAATCAACTGCTACCTGCTTCCTTCGACTTTCGCTTCATATCTTGACCTCTAAGTTTTCTGATAATCTGGTCCAGAGTCCATGTGCTGAATTCGGGATTTTGCTGGATAGAAGTAACGAACCCTTCCCACTTAACTGGAAGAGCTTCCAGCAACTTCTCGATGACATCCTCTGAATCAGGCTTATACCCAAAATATGCAAGCTCAACCAGCAGATGACTGTAACGAATCAACATCTCATCAAGGGATTCATCTTTAAAACTTGTGAATACATAGTACTGTTTCTTCAACAAGTCCTTTCTCCTCTTCTTGAGATCTTCATCACCTTCACAATGCTCTTTGAGTGCATCCCATAAGCCCTTTACACTTTCATACTTTTCAAATAAGTGCAAGAATTCCCCTTGGAGAGCCATTCGAAGTGATCCTAAAGCCTTACTTTCAGCTTCGTAGTCCTTCTTTTGATCGACATTCATTTGCTCATAAGTAGAAGCTTTCCCACCACTCGAACCAGAAGCATCTTTGTCATTTGCTACTGTAGGATGTACATAACCATTGACAATACAAATCCACATCCTGACATCCATAAGTCTGCAATATGACTCGAATCTGCCCTTCCAATTGAAATATCTATCAAGGCTTATCAACTTGGGCGGTGAATTGGCCTTTCCGGTCTCATGATCCATCAAAATCAATTGATTCAGCAAAGCTTGATAGTTTGCGGGTAACTGAGACGTCATTTTCTCCGAGCTAGCAAAATTCACGAACTGTTTCAAAAAATAAACGAGGTCGCAAAAGTTTACGAGGTCGCAAAGAAAAACGAGGTCGCAATTAATTACTCAAGGTCGTAATTGAACTGGCGAGGTCTTAAAGAGCTCACGAGGTCGCAAACGAGATACGAGGTTGCAATTGAACTGGCGAGGTCGTAATTAGCTATCCAGGTCGCAAAACGAGCTGAATGAGGTAATACGAGCCCACGAGGTCGCAAACGATGCTGAAACCTTTAATTCTCTTGAAATCGAAACCCTAACACCCAATATAACACCTTCGACTGCAGCAAATACCAAAAGAGGTCACAATACAAGTTTCCGGTCGTAAACTCGTGAAAGAATCACGTCTAAACGACCCTAAACCAATGTTGTCTATCACCAACAAACTATAACCTTCCGGTATGAAACCAAGAGGCTCTGATACCACTTGTAAGTCCCCTTGAATCGGATCGTTAATAGTTTGCTTCAGTTATTTTGAGGTGCGGAATCCCTCACGATAACTTGGTGATTCACAACAAGCCTTCAGATTATCTGTTGCCTCGCAGATCTTCTCTAGGCTAGCGGAACAATCTATTGACGACTTAACCTGCACAATATGCTTGATATTTCGACAAATGTTCAACCCTAATCCCTGTTAGGGTTCGGTATTTATAGGAAACACCCGACATGGGCTTCAGCGAGTCGGCCTCGCAAATCCATGCCCAGCCCGTCACTTTTACGAGGTCGTAAATGTGATTGGCCTCGTATTTGACCCTGCAAATACGGGGTCGTATTTCCTATGTGAAATGCGAGGTCGCATTTCACACTTAGCAGATTTATTACACATTTAATACTTAAACTTAATCTAGTATTCTATGCATAATACTAAGTTCATTAATGACAATCACATTACAAAGACATATTACAATATAAGCCCAAACAATCTAGACTGCTATTGACATAGATGTGCACTTACACGCATCTTCCGCCATTTTCCAATCAAACTCTCAGTGCTCCTTTGCTCGCCTGGATGATTTTCTAGATTAATAAACACTTCCCTTACACGGCTCCAAAATGTTTTGTTCTTTGTTGTTCGTAATTCGCTACATTTGGATCTTCCGTTACCGCAAGCCAAGCTCTCGCTAAATTCGTATGCTTACCTTCAGTCCAAGGTCTAGCCATTTGTTGTTTGAGAGTATAAAAATAAAGAGAAGAATGAAGAAAATAATAAGAAGATGAGATAAAATGAGGTATGATTTGTGAAATGGTAATGTATGTGTATATATAGAGTATAGATTTAAGGGTTAAAAAAAAAAGAATTTTGAACGGTTCAAAATTTGGAAAAGACAAACAACATTCATCAAATCGGACGCGTTACAAAACCAACTGGGCACGCGTTTTAAGAAGGCGGAACGCCCCCGGGACCGAGTTTGGGCGTTCCGGATGAAAAAATCGAGAGGGAACGGGCTACTCCGTTCGGTCTAAATATACATTGGATTCTGTGGACTACATATAGTAAAATAGTTATATGAATTTACCTTGGGTTTTTTTTATTGGTCATAAAGTTTACTCGGTTATATTGAAGTTCACAACATGCATGCTATCTCAGTTTGTATCAATTATTTTGTTACCTAATTTAATCACAGCCTGATATGCTAACAGAAAAAAAAAATTGATTATAGTATATGTTGATATGTTCTGCTACAAATTACAAACTGTTATACGGTCGAGATAAGGCCTAATACAATAGGACATTCATCAACACCTGTTCCATCCACACCAGTTTTTCTCTCTCCTCATTCACCTCTTCCACACTCACTAAGAGGGTTGGCATTGGAGCTTCCAGTTTTTATCCCACCACTCATTTTTAACCAATCACCTTATGCCACCTCAACTCCACCACTCACTCATCCAAATTTCATTGGCATCCGACCACTCACTACAATTTTCATTTTATTTAAACATTAAAATTTCATTAAAATAAAACATTACATAATAAATAAAAATAAAACATACATAATACTTTAAAAACACATAATACTAAAACATTACATAATAAATAAAAACATAACAAATACTAACACTCGGAATAGTCCGAGTCCACAGTACTATTGTCGTCGTTTCGATGAATGTAGCGGTATGGTTCAGGAGACCCGCACAATGCGAAATTAGTTAATTAACTAGTTGTCTTTGTTATAATCTATTAGCATTTTACCCGCACAATGCGACGACGGTGGTGGTAGCGACGATGTGATGTTGGCGGAAGTGTGGTGGTGGCGGCGGTGGTTGGTAATGGTGGTGGCGTGACGGGTGGTGTGTGTGGTTATTATTGTAAAAATAATTAATGTAGAAGGGGTAGTGTAGTTATTTTAGGAATTGTTGTAAATTATTTCATTAAGAGTATTATAGTTATTTTAAGTAGAGATGCTTAAATTAATGAATAAAATGAAGATAATTAATTAACTCATTAAGGGTAGAATGGTCATTTCGCATAGTGACATTTTTATGAGAGAGATTGTTGAAAAGTGTTAAAAGAGAGAGTGATAATTTTTTATAAAAAAGTAAGAGAAGAAAAGAGATAAACTTTATATCATGTTTCATGCATTCATGCTCTATCTAGAATGGCTATCAAATAATGACCAATATTGAATGCTATGTGAAAATTCTTTCATCGGTGATCGGTTGTTTTTTTATGGAAGTTATATATCTCATAATTAATTGATTGTAAAAGATCTTGCTTTATAATTAAAAACTTGATACAATCAAGATACGAGAAAATTCTTTATGCATGGGTTCCATGTAAAATAAAGTAATAGTTTACTAACATGTCCATTTGACCTTTATTACGTGTTTGATTAAAATTCAGATATCTTGTATCATCTTAAATATTGGCTGGATATTAAATATATATTAAGCATATATTTGGACACCTTGCATTATATTTTGTATCGTAGTAAACATCGATCGTATTACACCATTTGACATGGTGACTGCGAGTATTTTAAGATTCTCGTGTCTAATAATTATATTGAAATAGTCTTTGAATATATGCATTATTAATGAATTTAATATTGCATTTATTATAAGTGAATGCTAAACTGTCAAGGTTGTAAGATATTAATTACATCGTGTTATTGTTTCTCAGTTAATATTATTATGTAGAGAAAAATATTATATATTTTATATATGTAAGGCATATCGTGAAAAGGTGTACATAACAGCTTTGAAGCTTCTATCAATGATAAAATATATTTCACATAAGAGATGTTTTATTGTACTTAAGGATATTGTGAATTGATATATACTTATGGTCAAGTAAAGTGACGAGCAATACTAAAAACAGCTTATGATTATGCTCAATTCATTGAAGATAATGTAACATGGACTAGACATGGTTTAATCGCTTATGTTAGATATTTTGATAATTGATATGTGATACAATATGTGCAACTTGAATTGTATACTCATAGATCAATGCCATATTATACTTAAGTATATTATGTTACTTCAAGGCTTTAGATTATGAGAATCAAATATTTAAAGTGACACCAAAATTTGGTATTATGGCTTATATCAATAAACGTATGTATGTCTATATATTGTATTTTATGGACCTTGATTATTTGATTAATGACATGGTTATGATGGTAAGACAAGATGTTACTAGCTATGACAAGACCAATGAGTAATGGTAATGTGCAAAAGATAAAGGGTCATTAAAAGAGATACATTATAGTCATTAAATGTCAAATTATGATTAAAAGAAAAGATATATGTGAAGGTTGCTAAAATATGCGGAGTACATGAAATATAAAAGATATATCTTAGCTGACTTGGTTTTTTGAGTTTCGCATATATGTGTAAGTTATGTTTAACACTTTTCTTGTTTGATATAGCTAGAAGCTAATATAAATATTATATTGAATTGTGCGAAAACTCAAATTTGAAGGAGAATTTGAGTTCAAAATACCAATGTACGTCAAGTGCAATTGAAACACATGTGGTCATAAACTTGAAGTTTATGAATCAAGATTTTCTTGATTGATTGACATGACCGGTTGGACCATCACCGGTCAATAATGATGCGAAAAATATAGAAGAACTAAGAGAATCTTCAAAATGATTATTTATTTTGTGGTCATTTGGTCCACAAGAAAGTATATGCCAAGAAAGATAAGGATTGAATCCTTTTAATTTAATGGAACATATGCAAAGGAGATGTAAGTAGGCCATACATCGTCTATATTGACCATTTAGTGTATAAAAAAAAAAAAAAAAAAAAAAAAAAAAAAAAAAAAAAAAAAAAAAAAAAAAAAAAAAAAAAAAAAAAAAAAAAAAAAAAAAAAAAAAAAAAAAAAAAAAAAAAAAAAAAAAAAAAAAAAAAAAAAAAAAAAAAAAAAAAAAAAAAAAAAAAAAAAAAAAAAAAAAAAAAAAAAAAAAAAAAAAAAAAAAAAAAAAAAAAAAAAAAAAAAAAAAAAAAAAAAAAAAAAAAAAAAAAAAAAAAAAAAAAAAAAAAAAAAAAAAAAAAAAAAAAAAAAAAAAAAAAAAAAAAAAAAAAAAAAAAAAAAAAAAAAAAAAAAAAAAAAAAAAAAAAAAAAAAAAAAAAAAAAAAAAAAAAAAAAAAAAAAAAAAAAAAAAAAAAAAAAAAAAAAAAAAAAAAAAAAAAAAAAAAAAAAAAAAAAAAAAAAAAAAAAAAAAAAAAAAAAAAAAAAAAAAAAAAAAAAAAAAAAAAAAAAAAAAAAAAAAAAAAAAAAAAAAAAAAAAAAAAAAAAAAAAAAAAAAAAAAAAAAAAAAAAAAAAAAAAAAAAAAAAAAAAAAAAAAAAAAAAAAAAAAAAAAAAAAAAAAAAAAAAAAAAAAAAAAAAAAAAAAAAAAAAAAAAAAAAAAAAAAAAAAAAAAAAAAAAAAAAAAAAAAAAAAAAAAAAAAAAAAAAAAAAAAAAAAAAAAAAAAAAAAAAAAAAAAAAAAAAAAAAAAAAAAAAAAAAAAAAAAAAAAAAAAAAAAAAAAAAAAAAAAAAAAAAAAAAAAAAAAAAAAAAAAAAAAAAAAAAAAAAAAAAAAAAAAAAAAAAAAAAAAAAAAAAAAAAAAAAAAAAAAAAAAAAAAAAAAAAAAAAAAAAAAAAAAAAAAAAAAAAAAAAAAAAAAAAAAAAAAAAAAAAAAAAAAAAAAAAAAAAAAAAAAAAAAAAAAAAAAAAAAAAAAAAAAAAAAAAAAAAAAAAAAAAAAAAAAAAAAAAAAAAAAAAAAAAAAAAAAAAAAAAAAAAAAAAAAAAAAAAAAAAAAAAAAAAAAAAAAAAAAAAAAAAAAAAAAAAAAAAAAAAAAAAAAAAAAAAAAAAAAAAAAAAAAAAAAAAAAAAAAAAAAAAAAAAAAAAAAAAAAAAAAAAAAAAAAAAAAAAAAAAAAAAAAAAAAAAAAAAAAAAAAAAAAAAAAAAAAAAAAAAAAAAAAAAAAAAAAAAAAAAAAAAAAAAAAAAAAAAAAAAAAAAAAAAAAAAAAAAAAAAAAAAAAAAAAAAAAAAAAAAAAAAAAAAAAAAAAAAAAAAAAAAAAAAAAAAAAAAAAAAAAAAAAAAAAAAAAAAAAAAAAAAAAAAAAAAAAAAAAAAAAAAAAAAAAAAAAAAAAAAAAAAAAAAAAAAAAAAAAAAAAAAAAAAAAAAAAAAAAAAAAAAAAAAAAAAAAAAAAAAAAAAAAAAAAAAAAAAAAAAAAAAAAAAAAAAAAAAAAAAAAAAAAAAAAAAAAAAAAAAAAAAAAAAAAAAAAAAAAAAAAAAAAAAAAAAAAAAAACACTTGATGACCTTAAGGTCTCAGGTTCGATCCCCGCTTGGCACAAAAAATAATTCCTTTAAGGTACCCGTTACCAATGAAGCCTAGACCAACATGTGAAGTTTAAATACGCGAGTTCGATCCTTCGAGGTGCCTAGATCATGTGGGGATTAGGATGGAGGTATTGTACCGGCATCATATGACTCATACGGGGTGAGTCGATGGGTATTCAATTGTGGTACCGGGGCTAGGGTTCCCTCCATTACCCTTTTTTTAATCAATAAAGCCATCATTGAAAGATTTGTTTATGGCTTATGTTTCTCATTGATATGATTTAGTTTCCCAACATTAGGGGGAGATGTTCCCAACATTAGGGAAAATGGAAAGCAGCTGAAATGAGTAAGAAATGAATTATCAAAAATCCTCACACCAATCAATATCAACTTAAAGTTTGTGGGATAATTCATTCACAACATTTAGTAATTGCCAGCATGTTAACTGACTAGAAAGAGATTGTGATTAAATCATAAATATCAGCTGCTAATGCTCCGATTGGTCATGAATCTACGCATATTTAAAAGTGGTAGAAAAGTCGATTCCAAATAAAAAGCCTCGAAATAAAAGGAGCATAAAAGGCTTTTTATTTGCTCCATGTCTAGTTTCTCATCATCAATCTCATCATCTCCCGGGGCAAAGCCCGGGTAACATAACTAACTATTTATATGAAAATAAAAAATTTAACAAAATATTCTAACTAAAGTACGAAGCTAAGTAATTATATATGTATATATAACACGAAATAATTCTTTTTTTACGGTTAATATCGCACTATACATACGATTAATCCTACGAGCATAAGTAATAGTCATAATATAATATAAAATTTGAATAAAAATTTGGAGCGTGAAATGCAATTAGATCCACTTTTTGGGGGGGATTCGAATTACTATTATCAATTAGAAGATTTTATGGTTGGCTTAGTTGGACTACTACATTGAAGTATTCAGGCTCCGTTTAAAAAAACAAGTAGAATGCTGGAAGAGGAGACTTTCTCTTCCAATGCCAAATGTAGAGGTGGCTTGTCAATTAGTATTTGGTTGAATTTTGGGTCAACACATAATACCTCGGGTCTACAGGTTAGGTTTGGCCTACCTGAATACTTGTGGAAAAAAAAAGTAATTGGTTGGAAACCCCTGATTCCATGTAGTATTTGGTACCTACTAATCCCCCAGCCAGACTAGTGTCCAGGTGATTCTCAACCACTTAATAATCCCCTGATTATCTCATGTTCTCCTTTGGCAATACTCAAACCCGATAATATTATGGTTTTATATTAGTCTCCCCATTTGGTGAATTAAGTTTATACTACCATAACGTTTAACAAAATTTGACACTTCATTTATTTGTGACATTTATCAAATATTTCAACCTTTATTTCAAGATAATTATTCCTCACCTATTAAATGGATTTCCTTTATACTTCCCATTATAGATTAGTGGTTGAACACGAGCTTTACAAGCTGGAGGTCTCAAGTTCGAGACATGAGAAAAACATTTCATTAAATTTCACAAATAAAGTCTTCAAGTAAAGTAAGTTTGAGTCCTGCAGAGGGGGCATGGTTTTATCCCAATTAAATGTCGTGCATTCGAGCGATTTAGTTGGAGGTTTCTCCTCCTAATAGGTATGGGAGGGGAAGGGGATCTCTAGCATGGACCGGTTAAGACAATGTATCCTTGCGAGTAATCCACACTTAATTTATTTTTTTTTTAAAAAGGATTTCCTTTTCTCATATTAACTCAATATACTACTTGGGTTAATTGTACTTCAATTTAGTATCCATTAACATTGTTATAAACCGTTTCAATTGTATTCATACTTACCTTTAACCCTGTGATTTCAAAATAGTTCTCGTTAGGACATACACCTTTTAGAGGATTTAGAAAAATTATGAATGAAAAAGATTCTAAAGATTAACTATTAACTCTTCCAATATTATAAGGCGACGTGTAGGCCGACCACCCCACATGTAATCCCACCACCCCTTTTGGAGCGACAGTCGCTCCTAAAGGGGTAGTAGGATACGACAACGGGCGACAGCATACGACAAATCAACAGTACGATTCGAACCTACCACCCCTTTAGGAGCGACTGTCGCTCCTAAAGGGGTGGTAGGTTCGAATCGTACTGTTTACCCCGTGACGATTCATGTTGTCTTTAAAAGAGCGAGTTTCAAACGATTAGTTTCATTCAAACGATTCATGTTTATTATCTATCTCTGTGTTCATACATATGATATATTGTAGATACTATACATATATATTATACTACGTAGGAACTTACAGGAATTGGTAGGATTCAAGTTAAGATCCAAAGAAGTATCAACCAAGCTTGTGTACTCCAACTTTAGTTCTACACTTCATTTGCTGCAGAAAGTGTGTTTTGGATATAAAGGGTTAAAAGAGGTAAATCAAGTTTTCATTTATTCAAACTCATTCGGTCGTTTTTGGATATAAAGTATAGTAAGTATAGATATTACTGATAAGTGTTTTTATTATTTTAGATGGATTGTTTGGAGGACATTTTCTTAAATCCAAATGCGCCGGAAGGTGTAAATGACGAGTTTGTGTACGAAGAGCCCGATGACGAATTTGAATCCCCAGATGTCTGTGCTGAATTTGATTACGATCACGGTGTTTTTTATACCAAGGAGGTATGTATATAATCCAACCTTTTCATTTTTTGTGTTGTTATTTTGTGAGTAATTGTATTTTGTTATTATTCATTAGATTTGTTGCTATAAAAGTATGTAAGAAAACTAATTATTAAAACTACGGATAAAAAATTGTATATAAAAACATATTAAAAAATCTATTAAAAAAAATGTATTATAAAAAGTGTATTAAAAAAAGTGTATTAAAAAAAGTGTATAAAAAGTGATATAAAAAGTTATAAAAAGTATATAAAATAGTGTATTAAAAAAAATGTATTATAAAAAAGTGCATATAAAATCTAATTATAAAAAAGTATATAAAAAAGTAAAATAAAAGTGTATAAAAAGTGTATTAAAAAAAAGTGTATAAAATATTGACCCGTTGCTATAAAAGTATGTAAGAAAAATAATTATAAAAAAGTGTATTTAAAAAAATAATTATAAAAATAATTATAAAAAAATGTATAAAAATGTACTTCTCCCCCCCTGTCTTCTCCCCCCCTGTCTTCTCCCCCCGTGCCTCTCCCCTCTCCTTCTCCCCCCCTGTCTTCTCCCCCCCTGTCTTCTCCCCCCCTGTCTTCTCCCCCCCTGTCTTCTCCCCCCCTGTCTTCTCCCCCCCTGTCTTCTCCCCCCGTGCCTCTCCCCTCTCCTTCTCCCCCCCTGTCTTCTCCCCCCGTGCCTCTCCCCTCTCCTTCTCCCCCCCTGTCTTCTCCCCCCCTGTCTTCTCCCCCCCTGTCTTCTCCCCCCGTGCCTCTCCCCTCTCCTTCTCCCCCCCTGTCTTCTCCCCCCCTGTCTTCTCCCCCCCTGTCTTCTCCCCCCCTGTCTTCTCCCCCCCTGTCTTCTCCCCCCCTGTCTTCTCCCCCCCTGTCTTCTCCCCCCCTGTCTTCTCCCCCCGTGCCTCTCCTCCCTCCCCCCCTTTTCTTTAAAAAGTGTATAAAATATTTGTTGCTATAAAAGTATGTAAGAAAACTAATTATTAAAACTACGGATAAAAAATTGTATATAAAAACATATTAAAAAATGTATGTAAAAATGTATTATAAAAATCTATTAAAAAAAAGTATATAAAAAGTAAAAAAAAAGTGTATAAAAAAGTGTATTAAAAAAAAGTGTATAAAAAGTGTATTATAAAAAAGTGTATAAGAAAGTGGATTATAAAAAAGTATATAAAATAGTGAATTAAAAAAAAAGTATTATAAAAAAGTGCATATAAAATCTAATTATAAAAAGTATATAAAAAAGTAAAATAAAAAATGTATTATAAAAAAGTGCATATAAAATCTAATTATAAAAAAGTATATAAAAAAGTAAAATAAAAGTGTATAAAAAGTGTATTAAAAAAAAGTGTATAAAAAAATGTATTATAAAAATCTAATAATTATAAAATGTATTAAAAAAAGTGTATAAAAAGTATAAAAAGTGTATAAAAAGTGTATTAAAAAAAAGTGTATAAAAAAGTGTATAAAAAGTGTATTAAAAAAAAGTGTATAAAAAGTGTATAAAAAGTGTATTAAAAAAAGTGTATAAAAATGTATTAAAAAAGTATATAAAAATGTAAAAAAGTGTATAAAAAGTGTATTAAAAAAAAGTGTATAAAAAGTGTATTAAAAAAAAGTGTATTATAAAAAAGTGATATAAAATCTAATTATAAAAAGTGTATTAAAAAAAAGTGTATAAAAAGTGTATTAAAAAAAGTGTATTATAAAAAAGTGCATATAAAATCTAATTATAAAAAAGTATATAAAACTAATTATAAAAATTATAAAAAGTGTATAAAAAGTGTATTAAAAAAAGTGTATTAAAAAAATAATATAAAAAGTGTATAAAAAGTGTATTAAAAAAAAGTGTATAAAAAGTGTATAAAAAGTGTATTAAAAAAAAGTGTATAAAAAAAGTGTATAAAAATGTATTAAAAAAAAGTATTATAAAAAGGATTAAAAAAATAATTATAAAAAGTGTATTAAAAAAAAGTATAAAAAGTGTATTATAAAAAAGTGCATATAAAATCTAATTATAAAAAAGTGCATATAAAATCAATTATAAAAAAGTATATAAAATAATTATAAAAAGTGTATTAAAAAAAAGTGTATTAAAAAAAAGTGTATTAAAAAAGTAATATAAAAAGTGTATAAAAAGTGTATAAAAAGTGTATTAAAAAAAGTGTATTATAAAAAGTGTATTATAAAAAAGTGTATAAAAAGTGTATAAAAATGTATTAAAAAAGTGTATTAAAAAAAAATATAAAAAGTGTATAAAAAAAGTGTATTAAAAAAAAGTGTATAAAAAGTGTATAAAAAGTGTATTATAAAAAAGTGCATATAAAATCTAATTATAAAAAAGTATATAAAATTAATTATAAAAAGTGTATTAAAAAAAAGTGTATAAAAAATAAAAAGTTATAAAAATGTATTATAAAAAAGTGCATATAAAATCTAATTATAAAAATTAAAACTGAAAAATGAAAAAATTCATTCATTAGGGTGAAAAATGTAAGCGGGTCTCTTAAGTGGGGGAAAATAAAGTTTTTTGTTTTTGCAAACCGGATAGTCCACCATCATTATAAACAAACAGTACACAAAT
Source organism: Erigeron breviscapus (assembly GCA_034093135.1). Taxonomy (NCBI): domain Eukaryota; kingdom Viridiplantae; phylum Streptophyta; class Magnoliopsida; order Asterales; family Asteraceae; genus Erigeron; species Erigeron breviscapus. The sequence continues at coordinate 109,949,412 of CM067171.1, forward strand.
AATAAAAAATGTCCATATCAAATACAAATACTAAAAATGTACATAACAAACTGTATTTATAAAAATGTCCATACTTCGTACAAATAAAAAAAAGCCTAATCACCGGAATCGTCGTCGTCCTCACCGGCATTATCATCACCCACACCTGGTCCGGATACAGAGCCTGTTCCACTAAAAAATCCACTCATATCCGACAAGCTACCAAATTCCCCTGATGGAGGTCCATAATGCGACGATGGCCCACTCCATAACTGGCGGGGGTCGAAATACTCATCACCAGACTGGTGCAAGTCAACATAGGAGCCGGAAGGTTGGGCTCCAGACGGGCCAGAATACGATCCAGATGGGCCTTCCGGAGGTCCATAATGTGGCTGCGGCAAGTCAACAGGGAAATCATGGGATCCGAAACCCCTGAGAATCCTCCCTAGTCCGCGCTGATGTCCCGATCGCGATCCAAACGCTTCCGGGAACAACTGGGTTGGAGGTGTCGGTGCAGGATCCTGTGAATGTCTCACCTGCGCAGCTTCCAGACGGGACTGCATATAAATAGTAAGGTAAGTTTAATAAATGGAGCAGTAATTAAAAGTAATTTAACTTAAAGTTATGTATATACCGCAACTTCCGGAGGTTGTAGTCTGTGGGTTGCCGCCCAAGTCGACTCCCACGTGGGCGGTGGCCCCTCCTTCTGTTCGTTATGGTGCTTGGCCTGCAAACAAGTCAAATAATTAGCATAAAAAACACAAGAATTGTATACTTTTGTTAAAACCAAACGTACCAACGCCCGATCGTGGGCAAGAGAAATAGATCGCCGACCCTGAGTCCCCACCGCCTGTTTGGACCGGTTTGTCTTGTTTGTCGCGGCCCGCTTGACCCGGTCATCCCTCGTATAGAAACGCAGTAGTTTTCCCCACTCTTCCGGGTCCATACCAGCTGGCGGTGCTGTCTGCAGGGTATCTGCTTCGTCTACACCCCCCCGTGCTGTAAAATGCTGAGATTTAAATTTTGACTTTCTCTGCCTATATATGCTAGCTGCATCAGCATGGAAAGCCTGTTTTGCTGCCTTCCGGGTGGGGTCGTCCTCATCCTGCTCTAAGTACTGGTCCATCGCAAACCAGCGCTACATTGTTTACAAATACAAGTTAGCAGTTTCGGGTTATCATTATAAAACATATTAAGTAAAAAAATATAAAAAGAAACATATTCTAACCTGTATTTCCTCCAAGATATTGTCCCTCAGAGACTCGGGCACATCGTACCATGACTCGTAGTACTGGGGGACATCTCCGATCAATGAGCCTAACAAAGATTTGTACATAGCCCCGTAGTCCCCGATCGACTGAAAGGTCTTCGATTTGTAATCGAAGTACATGGGTAACGGGCCTCCATTTTTCTTGAAGGCAGCCTCAAGATTTAGATGTTTGGCTGCCCCTCTTGGTGGTGGTGGTGTTTTCTTCGACCCTACAAAACCAATAAGTAACAATAACATAAATAAGTTATTTTAAACGATAAGAATACAATTATTTCAATGCATAACTAAATTTAATGTAAAGTCAATTTTCTTACCGCTGTTTTTGCAGCCTGCTATTCTCTTCCACCACGATCGGTGCGGATCGTTTCCATCGCCGTCGCCGCCGTGAGCTCCTAGCATTTTTCTTAAATCTACATAAATAATACACGTATTATAATACTTTTTATATCAACTTTTTGAACTACTTTTTTTTAACTTAATTTTTTATATGACTTTTGTACTACTACTTTTTCAATATATGTTTTAATATCTTTTTATACTTATGTTTTATAATGTAAAACTTTTTACATACCTTTTTTATTTATACATTTTTAAGTACTTTTTTTAACGTAAAATTTCGTAAGAACCTTTTTTTATATATATATAATTTTTTATAAACATTTTATTTATAATTTTTTGAACTTAATTTTTTATTAACTTTTTATAAACTTTTCTGAACTTACTTTTTTATAAACATTTTTTAAATTTCATGAATTAATTTTTTATATATAATTTTTTATAAACATTTTATTTATAATTTTTTGAACTTAATTTTTTATAAACATTTTTAAGTACTTTTTTTGAACTAAAATTTCTGAATTTTTTTATATAATTTTTTACATTTTTTATAAACTTTTCTAATACAAATTTTTTTATCATTTTATTTTAATTTTTTACATTTTGTTATAGAAATTTTTTTTAAAATATATTTTTTATATACTATGTATACACTTTTTTACATTTTTTATAAACTTTTCTAATACAAATATTTTTTATAAACTTTTCTAATACAAATATTTTTTATAAACTTTTCTAATACAAACATTTTTATATGACTTTTGTACTACTACTTTTTCAGCTACTTTTTTAAACTTAATTTTTTAACTACTTTTTTATATACAACTTTTTTTATAAACTTTTCTAATACAAATATTTTTTATAAACTTTTCTAATAAAAACATTTTTTATAAACTTTTCTAATACAAATATTTTTTATAAACTTTTCTACTACTTTTTTATAAACTTTTCTAATACAAATATTTTTTATAAACTTTTCTAATAAAAATATTTTTTATAAACTTTTCTAATAAAAACTTTTTATAAACTTTTTAATACAAATATTTTTTATATACTATGTAATACACTTTTTTTACATTTTATATTTTTTTACACTTTTTTACAATCATTTTTACATAACAAAAACAAGAACAACAACAAGAACACAAGAACAACAATACATTAAATCTATGGGCGCATACAATACGTTAAATCTATGGCATATAAGATCAATCCTAATACATCTATGCATAACAAGAATAACATCAAACTAATACATATACTATATAGCAAATTAATAGATACGAAATAAAAAAAATAAAAACTTACTTCAACGTTGGGTTTACGAAAGGGGTAACGACGGGTCGCTCCTAAAGCCTCGCTGAAAAACTGGGTCGCTCCTAAAGCCTCACCGGAAAATCTTGGCCGGAAAATATGGGGGAGAGGGGGGTTGGATCGGTTGGAGAAGAGAAAGGAAATAATTGGAGAAGAGAAAGGGAAGAAGAAAGATATGAAGGCTGAGACCAGAGAAAGAAGATATTAATCTTTTCGAGGCACCCTTTAGGAGCGACTGTCGCTCCTAAAGGGGTGTTTGACGGGTCAACGGTTTCGAGTCACCCTTTAGGAGCGACTGTCGCTCCTAAAGGGGTGTTTGACGGGTCAACGTTTCTAACGGGTATAAGCATGGGGATCCGCGTGCAATAAATGGGTCACCCCTTTAGGAGCGACTGTCGCTCCTAAAGGGGGGTGGTCGGGTTACCCAACATTCCGTGGTCGGGGTATCTGGCCCGTATCAAAACTATTAATTCTTTGAGTGACACATGCAGAAATCCTTCGTCGACAATATATCAAACTATGTTTCTGATTATTATTAATGAAATTAATTAATATTATTATTTATTTGAAACTTTAACAAAATATTCTAACTAAAATACGAAGCTAAGTAATTATATATGTATATATACCACGAAATAATTCTTTTTTTACGGTTAATATCGCACTATACATACGATTAATCCTACGAGCATAAGTAATAGTATAATATAATATAAAATTTGATTAAACAACTAAAAAATAAGATGAATTGACACTTAAGGTAAAATCTAATGTAACTATCAACTGATAATGTCAATTAAATATAAAAAATATCACCTCTTAAATTGTATATTACGAGATGGGTACCCGCGCAATGCGGCGGTGGTGGCGGCAACGGGTGGTGGTAACGATGTGGTTATTAATCTAAAAATGTACGTAATTGTAGTGTAGTTATTTTATGGTTAAATGATGTATCTTTTGTAAGTAGTTTTATTAAGAGTATTATAGGGATATTAGTGAAAATATTTAAATTAATGAATAAAGGAGAGAGATAGATTGGATAAATATGGTTGGAAAATATTGTAGGGATATGTTGGGTAGATTTAGTGTGTGAGTTGAGAATGTGTTAAAAATTAAGGGTATTTTGGGTATTTTAAAGATAGAAAGTTGAAAGGAGGGAAAAGGTAGTTTGTTTTATAATTGAGTATAGATATAGAGGTAGGGAATGGGTCAAAAGTATTGGAGTCATGTACGTACATGTTTGCATCATATGATGATGGATAGTACTCGTATTATTATGCTGATTCCCAATGGTGAAATTGATAAGACTGAATAGAAACACCACACTTTTATTTTTAATTTCACACCCTTTGAGTTTTCTTGTCTAAATAAAGCAAGTTTCTATCATCACCCTCTTGTCTCTATCGGAGGTCGAATCTTTGTATCAGGTGTTTGGACTATAGTTTTCGATGTGCATTCCTTTGATATATATTTGATAATAATAATGTATATATATAAGATTGATTGATTTATAGTGTTTAGCTTAATTAATTTTATCGCATCACGTGGGATATCTTGTAATTGTATCTTTACCTACATTAGGATAATTGTATCGACTATTGATTTATTTAACCACCTTTTGTTATTTATAAATATCTGAGGTTTTCTCCCAATCCATCAAATTAAACATTAATTTATAATTATTCCACGTCTCTATGTTCTCATTATATAATTTTTAATTTTTTTCTTTGTTAAGCAAACTCTAATTTCATCAGGCAAACTCTAATTTCATCCTTTCTATTTCAACAGTGTTATCCATTTCTTTATTTCTAGTTATACTTGTAGTTGTGTTTCTCACAAACATGAAATATTCTTATAAGCTGACATATTCATCTTCCGCCAGTACTATCAAAGTTTTTATTTTTGAGGCTTACTTCATTCACGTAGTTGATTAGTATTTAGGGTGATATTAGTATTTATTTCTCTCTTTCTACTTATCACTAATTTGGTTTGGCTATATAAGGATCGTCATATACAAAGTTCTTCTTGAATCGTCTACTAACTATCATCACAAGTACTAACATCGTTTCAAACTTATAATTTTTTTTCTTCCAAATTTACTATTTAACCATTTATCATATCCAAAAGAACAAAAGATGTGCTCAATCTTAATCTTGCTACAAAAATGCAAAAACTATATTTAATCAAGCTACTAAATAAAGTCTTCAAATACCAAGGTCACTTACTAGCATATGCAACATTTAACGCACTTAACTTAAGATATTTTAATATACGATTATAATAATGTTGCAGTCATTATTATGATTATATATTACAACACCTTGAGTTAAATTCGTTAAACATTTTATGTACTACTATAAAACAATCTATAACCAGTCAAAATCTAAGGTTTAAGTCTAGGTATTAATTTTAATAAAAACTAAACATCTAAGTCCTTTAAACCATAACTTTGATATCAATTTATAACGTTCCAAAGTTTAAAACAAATATACACTTATTTATTGAAAACTTTCAATAATCATTTCAAAAATAATATGTAAAAGAAATTTAAGAAACAGTCTCCAAAAATTACATTAACTATTTACTCCAAAAGGACCCAGTGTATGGTTGCATCAATACTAGTTATAATATATATAATTTAAATAAACATTTAAAATTTAAAATGAATGGACATTACAATTAAGCTAAAATCTAATGCGTAAATCAACTAATAATGTCAACTAATTAAGCATAGAAATATTATCTCTTAAACCATATATTTTGTAGGGAATGTATCATGTGTTTGGACTATAGTTTTTCGACATGCATTCCTTTGATATATATATTTGATAATGTATATATTAGATTGATTGATTTATAGTGTTTAGCTTAACTCGCATCACGTATTCACGTGGGGTATCTTGTAATTTTATCTCTATCTATTTATTGATTTGTTCCCTCAAGATTCGAACACAGGTCTCTCTGAATTCAAGCCTTCATTGAAAAGACTTTTCTTTACCACTAAACTATTTTTTTTTGAACGACAATATATTAAAATATAACAACGGGCTTAAGAGCACGATATCATAAGATCAAGCTATGCACCGATCCTAGATGGACACGAAACACTAGAAAAAAGGAGCGGGTTTTTAGCCATCCCGTCCATGATTCGGTTCTTTTTGTTCCTGTTAGAGTACTACAAAAAAAAGAATGAGCAATAATAAGGTCAAAGAGATACTCCTTGCGCTGAATGTTAGAATCGAACACCTTCTCAAGTTCTCATTACGGATATTCTAGATGCACTACCAACTACAAAAAACAATAGGTTCAATGACGTGTTTCTTTTTTTTAAAAATTCTCAACTCATCAATCGAATATAATATATCATATGGTCCACCATATATAAGGAATTGGAGGTATTTGAAAGACCTTTTAGATAATAATAGCTAAATTCCAGTTTTTTAATAACATAATTTGAGAAATTATTCTATAAGTACGCCCATTCACATTGAATGGACAGAAAGGAGCAGTGCCCATACGCTCGGGGAGGAACAAGGGAGATTGTTGTAGCACATTGATTTTGTTTAGAGCACCCGAAGGACCAAAAAAGGCGTGTCATATCCATAAATCCTGAGACGCCGTTGCTTCTAACATAATAGTTGGGTGTTCATGATCACCCCTTTTGTATTGACCCCTCCACTCCACTGGACACATCTTCCAAACAAGATGTGTACAATCTAGACTACCGAGCATTCCAGGCAAGTGATGCCTCTCTTCGTGTGCTTCAAACAAACGGAGGATATCATGTGTTGTTGGTTTACGCAGGTATTCGCTGCTGTAAGTGTCAACCATAGCGTCACAAAAAAATTGAAGACATTCACGTGATGTTCTCCCGGCCATCTCTAAATACTCGTCATACTCATCTGGTGTATTACCGGTTGCAAGCTGTTGGATTGCAGATGTGCATTTCTGTATCGGGGTAAAACTCTTGGCCAACCGGGCATCATACGAGTCCTGAAAATACGCGTATCTGAACTCAAGATCATGCACGATCTTTAAAAATAAACGTTTAGGCATACGATACCTATCTTCAAAAAACTCATCGTCGTATTTGGGTTCTTCACAAAAGTAGTCGCGATGCAACCTTTGTGAAGCGGTCCAACGGTTGCGGTTCACGACTTTACGCTTCGACCGTGACCGTGCCGTAGAACTTTCGGCACCGGCTTCTTCGGCCTCAATCGCGTTCGCAAAAACCTCTAAACTACTATCGTCGGACCATTCGAACGGTTCCATTTTTTTTTTTGTTTTTTTTTTTCTTTCCATATAATAAAGTAATTATTTGATGTCTTATATATTCTGTTTGTATATATCTGTTCACCAAGCTCCTCTAAACAATGACTTTCATATTAACTTTCAAAGTGGCAAAATAACATAGCCCAAACAAAGCTTAGATGTTACATGTATGACACATCCTAATTGCGTAGCTAGAGAGGATTGACCCATCCTAATTACATAGATTATCTCTTTGACTCTTTTGAAACCTAAATGTTGGATCGGTCAAAGCTTGTCATAGGACTTATATCAAACGGTTTACAAGCACTACAAGAACGTGAGAAAAAATAGCGTTAATTATATGATAACTTAGACTATCGCTAAAGTAGTAAACATCAATCAAAGTGTTGATCGACATTCATTCTCTTAAAATAAAGTTTCCATTAATTCATCACAAGTAAAAGATTTTACATAGAAGAATGATGGATACTGATCAAATATCTCCAATTTGAAGGCACACAAAAACGTCTTTCAATTGCAATAGCAAACAAGGCTCATGTCTTTAATCTCAAAGTTGTTAGGACTACTCTCACGTAATGAACAATTGATAGAGTTATAGATTTGTAGATTTATTAACAAGGACAAAAAAGTAATTGCAAGTTATTTTTAGTAAATAAAGTTTCCATTAATTCATCACAAGTAAAAGATTTTACATAGAAGAATGATGGATACTGATCAAATATCTCCAATTTGAAGGCACACAAAAACGTCTTTCAATTGCAATAGCAAACAAGGCTCATGTCTTTAATCTCAAAGTTGTTAGGACTACTCTCACGTAATGAACAATTGATAGAGTTATAGATTTGTAGATTTATTAACAAGGACAAAAAAGTAATTGCAAGTTATTTTTAGTAAAGAAAGTTTCCATTAATTCATCACAAGTAAAAGATTTTACATAGAAGAATGATGGATACTGATCAAATATCTCCAATTTGAAGGCACACAAAAACGTCTTTCAATTGCAATAGCAAACAAGGCTCATGTCTTTAATCTCAAAGTTGTTAGGACTACTCTCACGTAATGAACAATTGATAGAGTTATAGATTTGTAGATTTATTAACAAGGACAAAAAAGTAATTGCAAGTAAGGATTATGACCGCGTGGTCACACCACTCGTTTTGAAGCCACGACGCGTGGTGAGGGGTTGGCGGCGGTGTTGAGTGGTGGTGCCGCACCCACCACGCAGCCACCTTCCATCCAATGCCACCCCCTTATTGAATTTACTATGCAGTTTTGTTACCTACTTGGATGGTGAAAACTTAAATGACCCTAGTCCCATGTTACCTTTCAGGGATGTTATTAATTCTGTGTATATAATGTTACTTGACCATAGGGTACTACTCCCTCCCCCAAATATCAAAGTAAATGCACATCTATACCTACCTTTCTAAATCATTCAATGTTCCATATGACTTTTCTAATGGGTATTTTAGTGTTGCTATATAAAATTAAAAATACTAAGTACACACCTATAGTTTAAACTAAAAAGACTATTTCAAAAAATTAAAGGTTTCTTTTTTTTTTCTTTCCATATAATAAAGTAATTATTTGATGTCTTATATATTCTGTTTGTATATATCTGTTCACCAAGCTCCTCTAAACAATGACTTTCATATTAACTTTCAAAGTGGCAAAATAACATAGCCCAAACAAAGCTTAGATGTTACATGTATGACACATCCTAATTGCGTAGCTAGAGAGGATTGACCCATCCTAATTACATAGATTATCTCTTTGACTCTTTTGAAACCTAAATGTTGGATCGGTCAAAGCTTGTCATAGGACTTATATCAAACGGTTTACAAGCACTACAAGAACGTGAGAAAAAATAGCGTTAATTATATGATAACTTAGACTATCGCTAAAGTAGTAAACATCAATCAAAGTGTTTGATCGACATTCATTCTCTTAAAATAAAGTTTCCATTAATTCATCACAAGTAAAAGATTTTACATAGAAGAATGATGGATACTGATCAAATATCTCCAATTTGAAGGCACACAAAAACGTCTTTCAATTGCAATAGCAAACAAGGCTCATGTCTTTAATCTCAAAGTTGTTAGGACTACTCTCACGTAATGAACAATTGATAGAGTTATAGATTTGTAGATTTATTAACAAGGACAAAAAAGTAATTGCAAGTTATTTTTAGTAAAGGAAGTTTCCATTAATTCATCACCCAATTAATACGATACAAAGCTTCCCACAAAGATCAACCAGCTCATTAAACACACCTTTATCTTTATCAACCCTGTCAGTCAATTCGATTTCTTCAAATTCTTGCCGTATGTTTAGCCCGGAAACATCATATCTTGAATCATTATGACCGGATCTTGATTGATTTGACCAGAATTTGACCGATCCAGGTTGTTTAAAAAGCCAAAACAAAACAAAGCCAAAAGTGCCATAATCTCATTGAAACACCCCAAAACCAAAAAACTAAATTCATAAAGAGATCGGTTGTAAGAATTCGGCTTATTATATATATATATATCTAGTGCATACTTGACTTGTTATTTTACACTCGTGGGTTAAACCATCGTGTGAGGGACTTTACATGTACTTACATTACCAGATCCGTTGTACGTCGGCATGACTTGATAACTTTAAGAACTTCAATTCTGGGCCATTCTCACCACGTCGTCAACCAATGAAACTTACAAAGAGATCGAGACTCATTTTAAGCAACTAAGTCGACTATCAGGAAGCGTAGGACATAATTTGAAGCTCTTATAGTAGAAAATTTTGTTACCGCCCTTCTTCCGACTGTGTATATATCTAACATACATTTTTTCCATTAGAGAGAATAAAAGATGGTGTAGAAATTTGTTGTTCCAAAAAAATAAATAATAATAATGGGAGAGAATAAGATGGGTAGAATGGAAGTATTCTATAGATAGTGTATTTATAGAGCAAGGTGTTAGTTTGACTGAAATGGACCCTACCTGTTTTCAATGCTTGACACCCATCCAACCTCTTTCATAAAACCATTATCTATATCTATACTATCTTATAAAACATTTTGCCTTTTTTTAAAATCTCAAAAGATGATTTGAACTACCAAAATTACCTTCATCTTTTTTAACTAATTTAAACATCTCTACCTAATATACCTATAATACCCTTAAATCTCAACCACTCATTTTTCTCTCTCTCCTCAAATCTCAACCACTCATTTTTTCTCTCTCCTCCATAAATCATTTTATTCCTCTAATTCATTCAAAATCGTTTATCTCAAAAACCGTTTATCGATAAATTATAAAAATTGTATGGGTGTTCTTAAAATTTCATGCTCTTTCATTAGAGATGTCATTTGATATACTTTCGACGAATTTTTAAATCCGAGGGCGGAGCCCGTACGACTAAAGCATTTATCATACTCTATGACTTATCACCTCCTATGACCTATCACCCCCATTTCACCGCCGCAACGCGCGGGTACTATCTCTCGTGCATATTAACGCAGGATATTAATTTAATTGGGAGTTGAAATAATGGTTTTAAGAGATAATAAATATTAACAGTGAAATAAATTGATACTCGTAACGCTGTTAAAATAAAAATAAAAATTGATACTCGTTGATATTTAGGAAGTTAATTTACCTCCAATTGCTAGCCACGTATGAGATCATTTTATTTTTAGTTTTTATCTTATCTAATACGAGTAGTAAAATGTACTATCTACTAACCTATTTTTTTTCTCTTTCCTCAAATCTCAACCACTCATTTTTCTCTCTCTCCTCAAATATCAACCACTCATTTTTCTCTCTTCTCCATAAATCATTATTCCTCTAATTCATTCAAAATCGTTTATCTCAAAAACCGTTTATCGATAAATTATAAAAATTGTATGGGTGTTCTTAAAATTTCATGCTCTTTCATTAGAGATGTCATTCGATATAGTTTCGACGAATTTTTAAATCCGATAGCGGAGCCCGTACGGCTAAGGCATTTGGCTATCACATTCTATGACTTATCACCTCCTATGACCTATCACCCCCGCCATCTCACCGTCGCAACGCACGGGTACTATCTCTCGTGCATATTAACGCAGGATATTAATTTAATTGGGAGTTGAAATAATGGTTTTAAGAGATAATAAATATTAACAGTGAAATAAATTGATACTCGTAACGCTGTTAAAATAAAAATAAAAATTGATACTCGTTGATATTTAGGAAGTTAATTTACCTCCAATTGCTAGCCACGTATGAGATCATTTTATTTTTAGTTTTTATCTTATCTAATACGAGTAGTAAAATGTACTATCTACTAACCTATTTTTTTTTAATGAAAATTGTAATTCTAACTTAATTATTAAACATTTTAATTTATTTAAAAAAAATTGGTTGGGTTGTTGATGGGAGTGTGAAAATTAGATTTAATTGGGTTTGGATAGATATAAGAAAGAGAAATTAGTTATTTAATAAATAGTATTGTTGGGTTGGGCTAAAGCATTTGGCTATCACACTCTATGACTTATCACCTCCTATGACCTATCACCCCCGCCATCTCACCGTCGCAACGCACGGGTACTATCTCTCGTGCATATTAACGCAGGATATTAATTTAATTGGGAGTTGAAATAATGGTTTTAAGAGATAATAAATATTAACAGTGAAATAAATTGATACTCGTAACGCTGTTAAAATAAAAATAAAAATTGATACTCGTTGATATTTAGGAAGTTAATTTACCTCCAATTGCTAGCCACGTATGAGATCATTTTATTTTTAGTTTTTATCTTATCTAATACGAGTAGTAAAATGTACTATCTACTAACCTATTTTTTTTTAATGAAAATTGTAATTCTAACTTAATTATTAAACATTTTAATTTATTTAAAAAAAATTGGTTGGGTTGTTGATGGGAGTGTGAAAATTAGATTTAATTGGGTTTGGATAGATATAAGAAAGAGAAATTAGTTATTTAATAAATAGTATTGTTGGGTTGGGTTATGAATGAGGATGGTCTATGGACATGTTTGGATTGGAAACTTGCAATCTATTATATTTGAAATTAAAAATATTTTTATTTTTGATAATCATGACATGAGACGCCCATGCTAGCTTAGTTCTAACCAATCGCTAATTATACTACTATAAATAGAAGCTTTTATTAACATGTCGTATCTACACAAATACTTGTACTTTCCATAGCTCAATGGTTGAGCATCAGCTTTACATGTTGTAGGTCTCGAGTTCGAGACATGGGAAGGACATTTGAAGAAATTTCA
>CM067171.1:109969357-110019357 GCA_034093135.1 Erigeron breviscapus
CTTTTTTTATGGTTAATATATTAGTAATATTAAATTAACGTTAATATCAATGTCTAGAAAACTCGAACAATGCAACAATATCCTAGACACTCAACCAAACCAGATCATCACATCCAAAACTATAAAGAGTGAAGGGTGTTTTTAAACCACTCATCCTGTGACACATAGAGTTTTGAACACCTGCTTGTAGCCCACACATACAAGTGAACCACATAGGATTAAAATGACACTTCATTTATTTGTGACATTTATCAAATATTTCAACCTTTATTTCAAGATAATTATTCCTTACCTACTAAATGGATTTCCTTTATACTTCTCATATAGATTAGTGGTTGAGCACGAGCTTTATACGTTGGAGGTCTTAAGTTCGAGACATGAGAAAGACATTTCATTAAATTTCACAAATAAAGTCCTAAAGTAAAGTAAGTTTGAGTCATGCAAGGGGGCATGACTTTATCCCAATTAAATGTCGTATATTCGAGCGATTTAGTTGGAGGTTTCTCCTCCTACTAGGTATTGGAGGTGAAGGGGATCTTTAGCATGGACCGGTTAAGACAATGTATCCTTGCGAGTAATCCACACTTAATTTTTTTTTTTTTAAAAAGGATTTCCTTTTCTCATATTAACTCAATATACTACTTGGGTTAATTGTACTTCAATTTAGTATCTATTAACATTGTTATAAACCGTTTCAATTGTATTCATACTTACCTTTAACCCTGTGATTTCAAAATAGTTCTCGTTAGGACATACACCTTCTTTGAATGACACATGTAGAAATCCTTCGTCGACAATATATCAAACTATGTTTCTGATTATTATTAATGAAATTAATTAATATTATTATTTATTTGAAACTTTAACAAAATATTCTAACTAAAATACGAAGCTAAGTAAATTATATCTTTTTTTCTAATAAAGCAGGATCCCAACAAAATAAAACTTCACAATTTTGCCACGTGGCAGATGTTCCCTGTGTTTCAAAAAAAAAACCCAGCCAAAATTCTTTTCACCTATCGTTCTTCTTTCTCTCTTTCTTTCTGATTCTTATCTTATTCTTAGTTCTTATTTCTTTTTTTTAACCTTTTTCATCTCCATCGATGGGCATATTGATGATTAGATATAATGTTTAAGCCATATCAGGTATATTCTCATTTAAATTTTTTTTTTTTGCAGTTAGGGTTTTTTTTAGGGAAAACAATTATTCGTTTATTTTTGGTGAGCCGATTGCATACAAATTTTGGCATTCCAGATTTTTTAATGATGACTATCAATCAACAAGTAATTTTTTTTTGCTTTGTTAATTCTTTTTTTGTTGACAACGTAGGTCAACAGTTTCAAACAAAGGATGTAAGTATATGAAATACAGCCAAATTTTATGACATTTACAGCACTTATTTTGGGGATTATATCGGCTAAACAACCATGGAAGGTAAAAGATGTATATTTTAAAGGAAATTTTTTAGTGTCTCAAATTTAATAGGTTATTAATTTGAAGAAATTAAATGATAGTTCTAATTGACGGTGGCATATAATGTAACTACAAGTATATATTGTGATGTATGGTTTTCTATATGTAATTAAAAAGTGACATATATTAGTTTATATTTTGTTGATGTGAAACATTGAGTAGATGCAATCATGTTGTTAGCTGCATTATTCCCTTATAGCTGAATAGCTCCCTTTCAAATGATATTTAGTAGGTTCTTTTTGCTAATTAATCATCTAACTTTGAAAGAAACAGTCTTATAATATTTCATTCCATATGTAGTAATTCCACAGGAACTGTTTTCGACATTTGGTTATGTTTCACCCAATCTGTTTGGTGAATGCCTTTGTCTTGTCAGATTACAGATACAATTTTATGTCTTTCTCCCACTCGGTACTTGGTAATTTTGGTTCAAGTGACAATTTTCTTTTTGGCTAATATGAGTATATTCATACTCTTATTGTTGGGTTATCGGATAAGTATAGATACTTCATACTTAATACTTGATGATGATGATAATGATAATATCACTATACATATAAACTTTGCTCTAAGTTGTCTTATTGTTATGGAAATTTGCAGTGAACATGATTTAGAATCTCATATTGGATCTCTATTTTTGTAATAGCCAATCGGAATTTATGATAATACTGGAGTGGTAGCCGTGTGACACCTTTATGTCATGAAGTTGGTTTGATTAATGCCAAAAGGAGGAAAGCATACCAACACAGACAAGCAAATTAGGAATAACAGATTAAAGAGTGTTCGGGTTACAAGTAAGACATCACATATCATTGAGCTTTATGAGTAAATAGCTAACCATGGCGTTTAGTTATAGAACTTTTTTTCTAACATTGGTGGCTTCTCCAATTCTACCGATGAATCCTTATGGCTTATTATCTATATTGAATTCAGTTAGCTTTGTTAGGGACAAAGTGGCCAAGTGGCTTTACAGTAGTTTAGTTGTCTTTACTTCTTCAAATAAATTTTTGGATGCTTACTTAGCTTGATTAACAGTAAATCATATCATACTCTTTCCAAATGCAAGTCTTTTTTCAATTTCAAACATTGTTTATCAATGCAAATATATTCGTTTGAATCACAGTTTGTGCCAAACTTATCTTGATTATGCATTCAAAAATAACTCGCGGAGACTTACTCTAAATTCCTGTTCTTTACTATATATAGAAGGTATATGCTCAAATAACAATATAAAATAATAAGTATTTTGAGATATATATATATATATATATATATATATATATATATATATATATATATATATATATATATATATATATATATATATATATATATATATATATATATATATATATATATATATATATATAGAAGGTATATGCTCAAACCAACATAAATAAGTAAATTCATCACATTTCAGCAAGCACTTAGTTATGGCATGTGTATGTTATCTTAGCCCATTTGCAATAGGTCAATAACTATGAAGTTGTTATAGTCTTTTGTAGTGATAATGCGAGAATACTATTTTGATGAACATTGCAAAATTGCCCCTTTGAAAAATAAGAATTAAATTATGAAATTCTTGTGATTTAAAAAAGTAGAAGTTATATATGGTCATTAGCTAATCGTTTGATAATGTTGAATTTCTAAGTATACTGTTTAACTAACGATTTGACTTTGTAGCAACATGGAATCTTTGATCGTTCATTGAAACCCGAAGCTACTGGTAGTCCCGAGGGGACGGAATCCTCCAATAATAGTTAGCAGTACTGAACAAGCGAGTCATCGGTCCGGGGAAAGAAAAAGATTGTAGCTTTTCTTAACCAGTTATGTGTATCCTGAAGAAAATTCTAAATAATAAGAAGAAATTACCAGAATCTAAATCACTAGATTCAAATAGACGAATTATTATTATGAATATGTAATAGAAATTATATAGAAGTGATTATTATTACAGAAATTGAATAGAGCAAAGAACAATCTATAACATCAAGATGATGATGTAGATTATAGAGATATATAAATCGAACGAAACAAATATAATTGGGTTTTTGTTGTTAACCCTATACAATGGACGTCTGCAGCTTAAATAGGCATACATATTTCTTCACTTTACCCTTGATCTTTTACTTCTTGACAACTTTAGTCCAAATGTTGATACTTTCCAGTCTTTACACTTAAACACCCTTGTACTTTTACCTGCAAAACATCTTAACCCAGAAATAAGCAAACTACCATAAAATAAGTTATAAACCATAAAATAAGCTAATAATTGATCTTGTTTCTCAACATCCCCCCTCAAGATCAATTACCAAACACATTCAATAAACCTAACTTATTACTTAAGAAAGAATGTTGCTTTGAACTTAGACTTTTTGTCAACAAATCTGCCACATTTAAATCTGAATGAATTTTCACAGTTTTAACAACACCAGCAGAAATTTTTTCTCTTACAAAAAACAAATCAATCTCAAAATGCTTAGTCCTTTCATGAAATACAGGATTAGCTGCAATTTGCATTGAAGCTTTACTATCAGTCAACACATTAACAGGAAGCAGATTTTTAACTCTCAAGTCATTTAAGATGTTCAAAAGCCAAATGATTTCACATGTCACAGTTGCTAATGCCCTATACTCAGCTTCAGCTGAGGACTTAGCAACTGTGAGTTGTTTTTTGCTTTTCCATGAAACAAGATTATTTCCCAAATATATTGCATAACCAGTTACAGATCTTCTGGTACCTAAGCACCTTCCCCAATCAGCATCAACATAAGCAGTTAATTCAAGCTTACTGCTTTTCTGAATGTGTATACCTTTTCCAGGTGCACATTTTAAATATCTCAAGATTCTAAAAGCATACATCAAGTGTTCCTCAAGAGGTGCATGCATGAATTGAGATAAACATTGCACTGCATAACTAATATCAGGCCTAGTTAATATAAGATAAATAAGCTTACCTATAAGCTTTTGATAAACAGAAATATTAGAAAGAGGTTTTGACTTAGAAGCATCAGTTTTCATAGTCAAATTCATCTCCAAAGGTGTAGCAACAGGTTTACACCCTAAGAGACCAAAATCATTTAAAAGATCCAAACAATACTTTCTTTGTGACAAGCAAACACCTTGATCAGTATCAATTACTTCAATACCCAAAAAATATCTTAACTTGCCCAAATCTTTAATTTTGAACTTTGAACTCAAAACCTGTTTAACTTTGCTTACTTCCTTTTCATTAGAACCAGTAAGCACAATATCATCCACATAAACAAGTAATGCCACAAAATTTTCATTGTGACCTTTAACAAATAAGGAATAATCTGATTTACTTTGAGTAAATCCACATTCAATAAGTGCATTAGTCAACTTAGTATTCCACTGTCTAGGTGCTTGTTTCAGACCATACAAAGATTTAGTCAACTTGCATACTCTTTTATCATCTTTATTAAAATAACCAGGAGGAAGATCCATATAAACATTCTCAAACAAATCTCCATATAGAAAAGCATTATTCACATCAAGTTGATATAATGACCAACCACTAGACATAGCAACAGAGATTAAGCTCCTAATAGTAACCATTTTTACCACTGGAGAAAAAGTTTCTTCAAAATCAACACCTTCTTTTTGATCATAACCCTTAGCCACTAACCTAGCCTTATACCTATCTATTTCACCATTTGACTTGTATTTGATTTTATAAATCCATTTACAACCTATGGGTTGTCTTCCTTTAGGCAATTCAGTAATAATCCAAGTGTTATTTTCATTTAAGGCATTCATCTCATCATTCATAGCTATAACCCAATTATTATCACAAGCAGCCTCATTATAAGTTTTTGGTTCAATGGATTTATTTAAATTTGTTGTGAAACAGAACATGCTAGGAGTAAGCTTAGAATAATTAACAACCTTCTTTAAAGGATATTTAATTTTGGCATCTAAAACAAAATCTTCCAATCTTTTAGGAAGAACAGAACTTCTATCTGACCTTTTTAAATTGATATTCTCATTCAAAATTTCAGTTTCATGAAAACTGTCCTCAGAAATATGTTCTTGATCATTTAAATTTTCTGAGATAGTTGTTGAACCCTCAATGTTAGTAGTCTCAGAAGAGCATCCAGAATTATGTTCACCATCATTGCTAGTAACCCTAGAAGGGCTGCCAAAGCTGCATGATGGTTCACCATCATTTCTGGTACCTCTAGGTGGACTTTTATGACAATGAGTAGTTCTACCTTCAATCACAGTATCATCCTCTTCCTCTTCATCATTGGACTTTTCATAAATGGTGTCAAAAAAATTAAGTTGAGTGACAGAATCATAATTAGTATTTTCTAAAACATTCTTTGAAGTCATTGTAAAAGGAAATATGTTTTCATAGAATTTAACATCTCTGGAATATAGAAAACTTCTTTTTTCAAGACTATAAAGTTTATATCCTTTTTTTGAATTAGAAAAACCAACCAAGACACATTTTTCTGCTCTAGAACTAAATTTATCAAAATTATTAAGAACAGTAGCAAAACAAAGACAACCAAACACTTTCAAATGTTTTAAAGATGGTTCAAAACCATAAATTTTTTCATAAGGTGTGACACCATTTAAAACAGAGGAAGGAGTTCTATTTATCAAGTAAGTAGCAGTTAACACACATTCACTCCACAAGTACAAAGGTAATCCACCCTGAAACAACAAAGCTCTAGCCACATTAAGAAGATGTCTATGCTTTCTTTCAGCCACCCCATTTTGTTGTGGGGTGTAAGCAATAGTAGTTTGATGAACAATACCCTCTTTAGTGAACAAAGAAGTAATTCTATGATTAACAAACTCCTTTCCATTATCACTTCTAACAGTTTTAATACTAGTTCCAAACTGATTTTTGATCAAATTATAAAAAAGAAATATTTGATCATAAGTTTCATCTTTAGTTTTCATCAAAAAAGTCCAAACAGCCCTAGTAAAGTCATCAACAATTGTTAAGAAATACTTAAAACCTTCTTTACTTGTTACTTTATAAGGACCCCATACATCAATGTGAATTAAATCACCAAGCCTTTCAGTTTTATGTTCACTAAGAGGAAAAGGTTCTCTAACTTGCTTTGCTTTATGACAAATATCACAAGGTAAATTAGAATGACTATCAATTTTGAGTTTTTGTTTTAAAACTTTTAAAACTTGATCAGAAGGATGACCTAATCTAGCATGCCAAAGATTATTTGACTCACAAGGAACATTAACAGCATTGCATACAGAGGAAGAGCAATTAGCAGTTTCATCAAAAAAGTATAATCCATTCTTCTGACTACCAGTCCCCAGGACTTTCTGATTTAGAGGAAAATCCTGAATCAAACAGTTATTCTCATTAAAAGAGACACAAACTTTATTATCTCTAGCCAATTTATGAATAGACATAAGATTCACACTGTATTCAGGTACAACCATAACATCAAACAAAACCAGATTAGCATTAAGTCTAAGATTACCAATTTTTTGAACCTTAGCATTTGTACCATTTGGATGTCCAATTAATAAATTCAAATCTGAAACCTCTACTAAATCAGTTAAACCTTTTTCAGAAAGAGTAAGATGTTGATTAGCCCCTGAATCCATAATCCAATCATAAATTAGCTTAAGTAAAGCATTATTAGACATAATATGAGCAAAGGTACTACAAGAAATACCTGCCATATTGGCAAGGTTTGCAGACAAAGAAGACTCATCTTTCTTATCACCAAGAAGAACAAGTAATTTACTCATTTGATCATGAGTCAAAGTAAAACCATTAGCACCAGAATTATGCATATTAGAAGAGTTTGCAGAATGATGCACATTAGAAGAACTAGCAATATTAGACTTATCAACCACAGAATTATGACTATTAAACCTGTTATTATTATTCCTTTGATTTGCAAGTTGAAAACACCTTTCAATAGTATGTCCAATTTTATTACAATGAGTGCACTTGAAGTTAGGATTAGGAGACCTGTAAGTTCTTTGATTTTGATCAAAAGTTTTTCTTGCTTCAAAATTATTATCATAAGTCTTTTTTGAGTCAAAATTTGCCTTAAAATTGTTTGAAGACTTGTTTTGAAAACTTTTTGCAGCAAAAACAGAAGAAGAAGGTTTTGATCCTCCAAAAATCCCCCCTCTGTGAGACTCCTCTCTGGAAATTAAGGAAAAAGCAGTCTTCACAGAAGGAAGAGGATCAGTAGTAAGAATTTGACTTCTAGTAGGAGTATAAACATCATCAAGTCCCATTAGAAACTGCATTAACTTGATCAAATCATTATGTTTCTGAATATCTCTAGCAGCATCACAAGAACAAGCAGGCAGTTTAACAAGCACATCAAATTGTTTCCACAAAGAACACAGTTTATGATAATATTCAGATAAAGAAGAACCATTTTGAGATAGAGAATTAATCTTATGATGCAAATTGAACACAACAGAACCATCAACTTTGTCATAAGTTTCCTTTAATTCTTGCCAAACATTTGCAGCATTCTTACTAAATATTTGTCCTAAGTATAATTCTTGAGACACACAATTTAAAATCCAATTAAGAACAACTGCATTACATCTATCCCACTGATTTGCAAGTACAGGATTATCAACAGATTTAACACAAGTACCAGTTATAAATCCAATTTTGTTTTTAGTATGTAAAGCCAATTCCATAGCAGAAGCCCAAACTTTATAGTTATCAGTACCAAGCAGCTTAAAAGCGATTAGAGGTGTGCTCACAGTATCACTAGCATGAAGATACAAAGGATCACTAAAATCAAGTTTACTAATCCTAGTATTAGAATCAAAATTATCCTCATAATCAGAATCATTATGCACAGAAGGAGGTGGAGTATTACCATGAACAGAACCAGGTGGAGTATTCACCATTATAGTAAACAAAATATAAACACAAATAAGAACAAGTAATTAAACAAATATCAGAAAAACACCAATAAGATAAGCACACAACCAGATACTACACAAGCAGAACACAAAAAAACAAATAATACACTAATGAAACCACAAATACCTTCTTCTCAAAAAAACCTTTTGTAGAAAATAATACTTAATCACTCAAAAGAGCCAGTGACAGGATTCCTAACCACTCAGATGATGGCAGGTCAAGTATTAACTCAAATGATTTTGTGTGAATAAGTAGAAGAATTATGTATATATATATAAAAAATTTAGATTGAGAAGAAAATATAAGTAGAATCAAAAACAAGTAATATAAGAGAAGGGATAGAAAACACAATACAGCGCAATCGGCAAAAGGATGAGGAACCCTAACCCTTCTTTTGATTCACTTAGTCAAAAGAAGAAATCAGGATCTGAAATCACAAATAGAATCGTGATTATTGATATGAAGCAGCGGAAGAACAACGATTAGGATTTAACCACGAAACCCTAATTTAATCGAACAACAAAACCCCAAAAATTCAGATCTAGGGTTCCACAATGGAATACGCCCGAGATCAGAACAACAGAATAGAAGAAACGATCTAAAATATCATCAATTAATGATGATTGGCTCTGATACCATGAAGAAAATTCTAAATAATAAGAAGAAATTACCAGAATCTAAATCACTAGATTCAAATAGACGAATTATTATTATGAATATGTAATAGAAATTATATAGAAGTGATTATTATTACAGAAATTGAATAGAGCAAAGAACAATCTATAACATCAAGATGATGATGTAGATTATAGAGATATATAAATCGAACGAAACAAATATAATTGGGTTTTTGTTGTTAACCCTATACAATGGACGTCTGCAGCTTAAATAGGCATACATATTTCTTCACTTTACCCTTGATCTTTTACTTCTTGACAACTTTAGTCCAAATGTTGATACTTTCCAGTCTTTACACTTAAACACCCTTGTACTTTTACCTGCAAAACATCTTAACCCAGAAATAAGCAAACTACCATAAAATAAGTTATAAACCATAAAATAAGCTAATAATTGATCTTGTTTCTCAACATCCCCCCTCAAGATCAATTACCAAACACATTCAATAAACCTAACTTATTACTTAAGAAAGAATGTTGCTTTGAACTTAGACTTTTTGTCAACAAATCTGCCACATTTAAATCTGAATGAATTTTCACAGTTTTAACAACACCAGCAGAAATTTTTTCTCTTACAAAAAACAAATCAATCTCAAAATGCTTAGTCCTTTCATGAAATACAGGATTAGCTGCAATTTGCATTGAAGCTTTACTATCAGTCAACACAAGGTTGGTGAGTTCGTAGTGATGGTCCAAAGAGAACCAACGTCAATAATCATAATATACGAATAGAGGCTAGACCTTACTTACAGCGAGCCTCTAAGTAACACAATAACGTCCAACATCAAGAATTCACAAGACAAGGAAATGTATAATATGAATGCACAAGTGATATGCAAATCAATGTAAGTGCCGAATGCATGAATAAGCCAACATGCCTATCCTATGCGTGAACTCAGGTCACCTATGCAACGATACCCTTCTGTCATCACAATGAACAAGGCTGTATCTCAAAAACATCGAGATATATATGTCTATATACTCGGAGCCAAGATCTACATCCATCAAATGGGTGTATACATCTATACACCAGGATGTCGGCAATCCCCTGCCGAGGGATCATCAACAATGTATGCAATGCTTACCATCAATCGTAAATGCATCAATCACAATCGTCTGTCATGAACCAACAATCATTATTCGTCAACCAATAACCAATAGTCACAAAACGATGAACATGAACCAACAATCGATATTCGTCAAACATGAGCCAACAATCAATATTAACACCAATTCTATACACCAATTCTATACGTACATACACTTAAGAGGATTCTACTTTCTTCAAGTCCCAGATGCTTATATATAGGGTCACCCGCAGCCTTCCCACCACATCTAAAACCCAATGAAAGCATAACCGACTTCCATGTATGTACGTCTATCCTAATATTAATGAAATACTTAACAACCGTAAACCAAGTCAATCAAACGTGATAACCGTCTCATCAATCCAACATTTAAACCAAATCAATCAAACAATCAACAACGTAAGTAAACACGCAAGTTTACACTTTTCAGCCCGAATCTCAAGCGAGTAGGGAGGTACGAAACTCACCTTGATTGGTTATGAAAAGTTAAGTTGATATAAAGTCGAGTTATTGTCGTACAATGTTCACTTCACGTCCAACACCTAGATATCGATCATATACATCCACATCAACATACATAAACACATATACGTAATTATCGAAAACTCGGCAAAACCCTAATTAGGTTTCTAAGTGCTTCTCGACGTTAAATGACTTTTAAGACTCTTATTCAATGATACATAAGATAAGAAGTGAATTAGATCAATGCTCGACGCGTAAAAAGGTCCAGAAAGTCAAACTAGGTCAAACAAGAAATTCTGGAAAGTACAACTGGCGTAACCTACGCCCCACAGGGCCGTAGGTTACGCCCCTTATAAAATTTTAGCATAAAGGGGCGTAAGGTACGGTGCCCAGGAAAGCTCAACATTTTGGCGTCTTGAGTGGCGTAAACAGGAGGTTTTTGGCGTAAGGTAAAACTTCGGCGTAAGCTACGCCCCAAAGGGCCGTAACCTACGCCCAGCCAGAATAGAACTGGCGTAACCTACGCCCCATAGGGCCGTAAGTTACGCCCCATACTGGGCAGCAAATCGACCAGCAACAGTTATGCAGAAAAACAAGAACCAAACCTAATTTTCACATGAACCAAAACCCTAAATCGACATTTAAGGTTACAAGACTCGTTTTAAAGATACATTTGACATTCTAATGCATAAATACACTTACCCAAACCCATATTTCCATCCATAACATCATCAAATTCTCCAAATCGATCAAAACCTAGCCAAACCCTAATTCGACCCAAAACTCATTTTAAGGCGATTTAGAACTTGTAATTGTACGAGATGACTAGAAACGAGTAAGCTAACATAAATAGAAGTAAATGGGATGAATTAGACTTACCAAAACTTCCTTTCCGAGCTAGAACCCAATTTAGGTCAAAATGGGTTAGAATGCTTGCACTACAACCTTGATTCTTCGTATAGACGATAATGTGGTATAGATGACTATGATTCTAGTGTTATTTCAGTTTCAAAACACCAAGTAGATGATAGATTAGAAGAAGAAATGGAATGGGTTTGCCTTGCCTTTTTACTTGAGAGAAAGATAAGAAATGAAAGGGGGGAGAAAGAGATAAGGAGAGATTTGGGTCCATGGTGGCTGGTGGGTCGTGGACTACCCACGGGCCGACCCGTTTCTCTTCTCAAGCCAAAAATACAATCGTTACACATTTAAACATCAACCAAAACATATTATCGATCCGAATATAATATATTGTCATTTAATTCATAAAACGACTCAAATACTTCATTAACTTATATTGTTAGTCATATTACACATAAAGTCAATGGGTCAAAATTTACGGATGTTACATTATTCCCCCGTTAAAAGAATTTCGTCCCGAAATTCAACAAAACACTAATTACTAAATAAATGCGGATACTTAGATTTCATATGATCCTCTCGCTCCCAAGTGAACTCGGCTCCACGTCTAGCATTCCATCTAACCTTAACAATCGTGTAGCGTTTACTCTTGAGTTTCTTTTCTTGACGATCCAAGATCTCTACCGGCTTTTCAACAAAGTTCAAATTCGAATCAACCCTAATTTCGTCCATAGGCACATGATGTGTAGGATCCGCCAAACACTTGCGCAAGTTACAAATATGAAACACATCATGCACACCGTTAAGCTCTTGAGGCAATTCTAGCCGATAAGCAACTTTCCCAACCCGTTCAAGAATCTTGAAAGGACCAATATACCTTGGTGCAAGTTTTCCCGCTTCACAAAACGTACGACGCCTTTCCAAGGTGACACTTTCAAAAGTACAAAATCACCAACTTCAAACTCCAACGGTCTCCGTCTCACATCGACATACTTCTTTTGACGTTCACGGGCCAATTGCAACTTCTCTTTAATTTGAGATATTACCTTAGTCGTTTCAACCACAATTTCTGGCCCGATAAGTTGACTCTCTCCAATTTCCGCCCAAGCTAGAGGAGAACGACATATCCTACCATACAATGCTTTAAAGGGCGCCATTTGAATGGTAGCATGATAACTATTGTTGTATGAAAACTCAACTAGCGGCAAATGGTCTTCCCAACTCCCACCAAAATCAATTGCACACGCCCTCAACATATCTTCAAGTGTTTGAATGGTTCTCTCGGTTTGCCCATCCGTTTGAGGGTGAAACGCCGTGCTCATGTCGAGTCGAGTACCCATGGCTTTTTGAAAAGCTTCCCAAAAGTTTGATTTGAAACGGGCATCTCTATCAGAGATGATAGAAACCGGCACTCCATGCTTAGATATTACTTCCTTGATGTACAAACGAGCCAATGTGTCAAATTTATCGGTTTCACGAATGGCTAAAAAGTGAGCCGACTTCGTTAACCGATCTACTATCACCCAAATCGTGTCACGGCCGTTTCTCGTCTTCGGTAGTTTAGTAATGAAGTCCATTGAAATATGTTCCCACTTCCATTCGGGCATCACCGGTTGTACCAACAATCCGGGTGGTTTCTTGTGATCGGCTTTGACTTGTAAGCAAGTAAGACATTCACTCACATACCTAGCCACATCACGCTTCATGCCCGGCCACCAATACAAGTTTTTCAAGTCAAAGTACATCTTATCCGACCCGGGATGGACCGAATAAGGCGATTGATGAGCTTCATTCAATATAAGTGTTCTTAAGTCACCGAAAATAGGAACCCAAAGTCTTTCAACCATGTATAGTCCATTATCATTCTTTCGGTCGAATTGTTGTTCCATGCCATCTAGGTTTTCGTCTCCAAAGTTTTCCGGTAGGGTGGCTTGAATTTGGGCTTCGATGATCCGGTCACGAATATTTGGCCTCACCGTGAGGCTCATAGCTCTAGCCCGTCTCAGCTTTACTCTCTCCTTTCTACTCAAGGCATCGGCTACTACATTTGCCTTGCCCGGATGATAACGGATGTCACAGTCATAATCACTAAATAGCTCAAGCCAACGCCTTTGCCTCATATTCAATTCACTTTGGTTGAAGATGTGTTGGAGACTTTTGTGATCGGTATAAATCACACATTTGGTGCCGTAGAGATAATGTCTCCAACACTTCAAAGCAAACACAACCGCTCCCAATTCAAAATCATGCGTCGGGTAGTTCTTCTCATGTACCTTCAATTGACGGGAGGCATAAGCAATGACCTTACCCCTTTGCATAAGAACACAACCCAACCCTTGTCCCGAGGCATCACAATAAACAACAAAATCTTCAATTCCATCCGGTAGCGTCAAAATAGGAGCATCACATAGCATATCTTTAAGAGTTTGGAAGGCGTTTTCTTGTTTTTCGCCCCATTCAAAGCTTCTCTCCTTTTGAGTCAAGAGAGTGAGTGGTTGTGCAATACGGGAGAAATTTTCAATAAATCTTCTATAGTAACCCGCCAATCCAAGAAATTGGCGAATCTCGGATGGCGTTTCGGGTCTTCTCCAATTCTTGACCGCTTCAATTTTGCTTGGGTCCACGTGAATACCATCCTTGCTCACTACGTGACCAAGAAAGTGGACTTCTTCCAACCAAAACTCACACTTGGAGAACTTAGCATACAATTTCTCCTTCCTTAGTAAATCAAGCACCTCACGCAAGTGCTCAACATGCTCCTCCTTCGTCTTTGAGTATACAAGTATGTCATCAATGAACACAATGACAGACTTGTCCAAGTATGGTTGACACACCCGGTTCATCAAGTCCATGAACACCGCCGGTGCATTAGTCAACCCAAAAGGCATCACGGTGAATTCAAAGTGACCATACCTTGTGCGAAAAGCCGTCTTGGGGATATCATCTTCATGTACCCGGAGTTGATGATAACCCGAGCGAAGATCGATTTTAGAAAAGTGCTTAGCACCTTGAAGTTGATCAAATAAGTCATCGATTCTAGGGAGAGGATATCGGTTCTTCACAGTGAGCTTGTTTAATTCCCGGTAATCAATACACATTCTGAAGGATCCATCTTTCTTTTTGACGAAGAGAACAGGAGCACCCCAAGGAGATTGACTAGGGCGAATGAAACCCTTCTCCTGGAGCTCCTTGAGTTGAGTTTGTAATTCTTGCATTTCGGTTATGGCTAGTCTATACGGAGCTTTTGCTACGGGCGCGGCTTCGGGGATAAGATTAATTCGAAAGTCAAGTTCACGAGTTGGAGGTAATCCCGGTAAGTCATCCGGAAAAACATCGGGAAATTCACAAACAATAGGAACGGTCTTCAATTCTACCCTTGTGATGGTAGCACTAAAGACTTTAGAATTTGAGGAATCGGAGATTTCGCCTTGAACCCTAAGAATTCTACCGTTAGTCAAAGGTATCTTAACAACTCTCTCACCACAATCAATCGTCGCATTTACCGCCGCTAACCAATCCATACCCACTATAATATCAAAACTACCAATGTCAAGAGGCATGAGGTCAATGAAGAAGTCGACATCTTCTAAAGTCAAGACACAATCGCGAAGTATTTGACTAAGTCTAGTTAGTGACCCGTTTACCATTTCAATGTCAAGCACATAGTTTAGAGCACAAGGATGCACATCAATCAAAGGAACAAAGTTAGAGGACACGAGGCTATAATCGGCCCCGGAATCAAATAGAACGGTTGCATAGTGACCATTAAGGAGAAAGGTACCTGCTACTACGTTGGGATCGTTGCGGGCTTCATTTGCATTGACCGCAAAGGCTCGGCCGCGTGGTTGCACTTGATGGCCTTGTTGTCCCCGGTTTTGGTTAGGCCCGACCATTTGTAGTTGGTTGGGGTGGACGGCTACTTGCACTTGTTGTCTCACCCATCGAGGACAATTATTACGATAGTGGTCACGACTACCACATTCAAAACACTCGCCTCTTCTCTGATTACCTTGGGGAGGAACGGCCCGAACAGGAGCCACATTCATTGGGCCCGCCCTTGGAGCCCTACAATCTCTAGAGAGGTGCCCGACTTGGTTACAATTAAAGCATGCTCTGCATTGGGCATTGGCGGGGTGATGTTGGTTGCATCTCCCACAGAAAGGATGGGGTCCAGGATAAGCTTTCCTGGCCGGTTCCACCGCCGCCATCACCCTACCCCTATTAGCATTTCTGGGGTCAAACCTTCCCATTTTCTTTACCCCACTTGACTCTCCCACTTCTTTTCTCTTGTTTGTTGAGGATTTGCTCAAGACACCGCTCCTTAACAAGTCTTCAGTCACACTCCCGGCTCGGTTAACGCATCGGCCAAAGAAGTAGGCATGTTAGAATTCACATAAGATCGGACTTGAGGATTTAAGCCCAATACAAACTTTTGGATGGACTGAGACTCAGAACCCACCAGGTGAGGAATGAGGGTAGACAACTCTTGAAATCGTCTAACATAGCTCTTGTAATCGGCTCCCTCCATAGTGAGATTAGCAAACTCAATGGTCAAATTTTGTAGTTCATAGGGAGGACAAAACTTTGCCTTCACTTTGTCCTTGAAATCGACCCATTCCAAGTTATGAGTCCGTCCCAAGGTTATCTCTTGGTTCCACCAACTCAAGGCGTCATGCCTAAACATGCCGGATGCATAAGAAATCCGGTCATCGTATGTGCAATGACTTCGTTCAATCACTGCCTCAATCTCTTCAAACCACCTTATACACTCAGTGGGACCACCTCTTCCATTAAACTCCGGTGCCCCACAGCTTTTGAAATCCTTAAATATGCACCCCTGTCGATATCCCCCATATTGATTATACATAGGCATGCGGTTATCAACTCCCACTGGTCCCTCTTCTTCGTTTTCCACGGCCTGAGGTTGGGCATTTTCATTATTCATATTTTCTGGGGCTTCATTGTTTTGAGGCCCATTGTTTTGCCCAAGATTTGCCGTGACTTGAGCAATAATGGTTGGCATGATATTGGCGATCGTTTGAGCGATCACCTCAGCCATATTTGGTTCAGGAACTTCACCACGACCCCTTCCTTGGCCTCTACCACGACCTCTACCACGGCCCCTACCACGACCTCTACCTCCTTGTACCTCCGGTTGGGCTTCCGGTTGAGGTTCTTCCTCTTCAGCCCTATAGTTCGTTCCGACTCTCCTTGGTCTCACCATTTCTATAAAACAAGTGACACGTTGACCCGAGAGTTAGTCTCAATGCTCACATGTTAGTCACACAAGTAGTCAATGCTCTCATACCAATACCACATACTCATTTCATAACATTAAGCTAAGGCAAGAGTGCTAGAATCCTATGAGATTGTTACTTAGCATGCCATCATGTCAATTTCATTACAATCGTCTATCATTAACTCAAGTAATCATGCTCAAAACATCATGCAATCAATTAACTAACACGAATGATTCAAAGTATAATCCGAATTCGATATGCTCTTTAGTTATTGACCGGGTATGTATACAGGGTGTACCAATGGCTAACCCTCCACCTAATCAACTTCCATTAAGCATATCGGTTCCTTATTATACTTCAAGTCACACGTGCGCAATCCACGATGTCATTAACTTGTTATAAGATTGGGTAACCATAAAAGAGTTGATCGGGTTCTTTTAGGGTTGCCACAATATTATACTAAGTTAATGGCATAGCTTCATTTTGCTCTAAATCATCAAATTAGTTCCAACAATTAACAACAACAAACCATATTAACCGTAATCCATTCATCACATTGAATTCAAGCTATCACACAAGTGGTCTTAACTACGAACTCACACGGGGATTCACGTAATTCACATTGCACACGAATTTCCTAACCATGCATGCTATATGAAGAGTTTTAACTTAAGCCGTAGTCTAGGTCAAACCGCCTAATTCTCTACGACCACGCATGGGCCACCATTCTGTAATACCCCAAGCCGAGGCTCGAAATGTCACGAAAATCATATAGCACAAGGTGAAATTACAATAGAACATGAACTAAATGCAATTAAAGATTCAGTGAATCCATAACAATACGAAACAAGTACCAAAATACATAAGGAGCAAATAACCATCAAAGTTACAACATAACATCCAGATGATGGCAAATCAATCCTAAGTATAATGCAAAAGAGAAGGTCGATGAATCCTTGATTCATAAAGTCCAAAGCCCGGGTTAACAGCAAGCAAGCAACTAAACTCCACGTCCGGGGAGAACCTGATTACCTGAAAAGTGTACTAAGCATAGTCAACACAAGGTTGGTGAGTTCGTAGTGATGGTCCAAAGAGAACCAACGTCAATAATCATAATATACGAATAGAGGCTAGACCTTACTTACAGCGAGCCTCTAAGTAACACAATAACGTCCAACATCAAGAATTCACAAGACAAGGAAATGTATAATATGAATGCACAAGTGATATGCAAATCAATGTAAGTGCCGAATGCATGAATAAGCCAACATGCCTATCCTATGCGTGAACTCAGGTCACCTATGCAACGATACCCTTCTGTCATCACAATGAACAAGGCTGTATCTCAAAAACATCGAGATATATATGTCTATATACTCGGAGCCAAGATCTACATCCATCAAATGGGTGTATACATCTATACACCAGGATGTCGGCAATCCCCTGCCGAGGGATCATCAACAATGTATGCAATGCTTACCATCAATCGTAAATGCATCAATCACAATCGTCTGTCATGAACCAACAATCATTATTCGTCAACCAATAACCAATAGTCACAAAACGATGAACATGAACCAACAATCGATATTCGTCAAACATGAGCCAACAATCAATATTAACACCAATTCTATACACCAATTCTATACGTACATACACTTAAGAGGATTCTACTTTCTTCAAGTCCCAGATGCTTATATATAGGGTCACCCGCAGCCTTCCCACCACATCTAAAACCCAATGAAAGCATAACCGACTTCCATGTATGTACGTCTATCCTAATATTAATAAAGTCGAGTTATTGTCGTACAATGTTCACTTCACGTCCAACACCTAGATATCGATCATATACATCCACATCAACATACATAAACACATATACGTAATTATCGAAAACTCGGCAAAACCCTAATTAGGTTTCTAAGTGCTTCTCGACGTTAAATGACTTTTAAGACTCTTATTCAATGATACATAAGATAAGAAGTGAATTAGATCAATGCTCGACGCGTAAAAAGGTCCAGAAAGTCAAACTAGGTCAAACAAGAAATTCTGGAAAGTACAACTGGCGTAACCTACGCCCCACAGGGCCGTAGGTTACGCCCCTTATAAAATTTTAGCATAAAGGGGCGTAAGGTACGGTGCCCAGGAAAGCTCAACATTTTGGCGTCATGAGTGGCGTAAACAGGAGGTTTTTGGCGTAAGGTAAAACTTCGGCGTAAGCTACGCCCCAAAGGGCCGTAACCTACGCCAGCCAGAATAGAACTGACGTAACCTACGCCCCAAAGGGCCATAAGTTACGCCCCATGGGCCGTAACCTACGCCCCAAAGGGCCGTAACCTACGCCCCAAAGGGCCGTAACCTACGCCCCAAAGGGCCGTAACCTACGCCCCAAAGGGCCGTAACCTACGCCCCAAAGGGCCGTAACCTACGCCCCAAAGGGCCGTAACCTACGCCCCAAAGGGCCGTAACCTACGCCCCAAAGGGCCGTAACCTACGCCCCAAAGGGCCGTAACCTACGCCCCAAAGGGCCGTAACCTACGCCCCAAAGGGCCGTAACCTACGCCCCAAAGGGCCGTAACCTACGCCCCAAAGGGCCGTAACCTACGCCCCAAAGGGCCGTAACCTACGCCCCAAAGGGCCGTAACCTACGCCCCAAAGGGCCGTAACCTACGCCCCAAAGGGCCGTAACCTACGCCCCAAAGGGCCGTAACCTACGCCCCAAAGGGCCGTAACCTACGCCCCAAAGGGCCGTAACCTACGCCCCAAAGGGCCGTAACCTACGCCCCAAAGGGCCGTAACCTACGCCCCAAAGGGCCGTAACCTACGCCCCAAAGGGCCGTAACCTACGCCCCAAAGGGCCGTAACCTACGCCCCAAAGGGCCGTAACCTACGCCCCAAAGGGCCGTAACCTACGCCCCAAAGGGCCGTAAGCTACGCCCCAAAGGGCCGTAACCTACGCCCCAAAGGGCCGTAACCTACGCCCCAAAGGGCCGTAACCTACGCCCCAACACCTAGATATCGATCATATACATCCACATCAACATACATAAACACATATACGTAATTATCGAAAACTCGGCAAAACCCTAATTAGGTTTCTAAGTGCTTCTCGACGTTAAATGACTTTTAAGACTCTTATTCAATGATACATAAGATAAGAAATGAAAGGGGGGAGAAAGAGATAAGGAGAGATTTGGGTCCATGGTGGCTGGTGGGTCGTGGACTACCCACGGGCCGACCCGTTTCTCTTCTCAAGCCAAAAATACAATCGTTACACATTTAAACATCAACCAAAACATATTATCGATCCGAATATAACATATTGTCATTTAATTCATAAAACGACTCAAATACTTCATTAACTTATATTGTTAGTCATATTACACATAAAGTCAATGGGTCAAAATTTACGGATGTTACATAAGGTCTCTTCCAAAGCACAACATGGAGGACATCGTTAATGGTGGTTTATATAATTTTTGGCTAACCTAATGGGGATTCATATAATGTTTGGCTAAGTGGAATGAGTTGTGCTAGATTAAACATGGATGGGAGAAATATTAAATATGGCAGTAGTTTTTAAATACATGTATGTTGATTCTTAGAAGAGGGTAGCTTTATTTTGATTCGATCATCTTTATAGATTAAGTTGTACATCTTATTTATTTCTAACTAGGTGAAACCCGTGCGTTGCACCGGTCTATTTTGTTTTCTACATGATTCATCATAAATGACATGCAACAAAAATATTGTATTAACGAAAAGTGAATAATTATATATAGTAAAATAGATGCTCATATGAATTGAACATAAAAACGATTCAAATTTGCAAATGTCCACAAAATGAGTATCCTTACATAGGAAAAGTTGCAAAAGTGATTCGATCCGACTTGTGAAAAAAACTACTTCTAACATATTGACAAAGCAGACCTTTATTTGATTAGCATTCAATGTTCTACAAAAACAAAAGCTATTAAACAAAAGCTTGACTTGTTTCCAGTACAAAGCCAATTCTAGCTGCCACAACAAAATTGAATATACGTCCCCAACATGCAGCAAATCAGCAACACATGAACCTAAGATCTGCAAGATGCATAAAACAAAGTTGTCAACTTAGGGATGAGGGAGCAAATAATGGACTACCCAACCATTCACAATCCAAGTATATATATGTTTTCAATAGAAAAGCATGTTAGTGTTTAGAACCTTGTTTGATGGATATAAGGTTCAGGCAATTGTGTTGATCAAAAGAAATTGTAACAGATAACACAAGACACAAGTATGATTTAACAGAATCCTAACCCAACCCGCCCAATAATGAACTTTTGATGATATATTCAGATGTGGTAATGCCTGTGTATTCATATTAAATCCTATAATAACACCTTATGATATAGAACTTCTGATACTTGAAAGAGTTTATATAAAGATTATAGGTGAGTCTACAGTTGGTAGCCATAATAAAAAATACTAATTAGAGCAGGCATCAAGGTATAGCATGCCTGAAATAAAGCCATGAAAGATGCTACAAATGATTTGCTAGCAATTTATAATGTTCATGATCAATATAATTTGGAGAATCTCATGCCTGGAAATGATTTATATTGCATATAGATACTATAAAAAGGTCCAGAAAGTCAAACTAGGTCAAACAAGAAATTCTGGAAAGTACAACTGGCGTAACCTACGCCCCACAGGGCCGTAGGTTACGCCCCAAAGGGCGTAACCTACGCCCCACAGGGCCGTAATACGCAACACATGAACCTAAGATCTGCAAGATGCATAAAACAAAGTTGTCAACTTAGGGATGAGGGAGCAAATAATGGACTACCCAACCATTCACAATCCAAGTATATATATGTTTTCAATAGAAAAGCATGTTAGTGTTTAGAACCTTGTTTGATGGATATAAGGTTCAGGCAATTGTGTTGATCAAAAGAAATTGTAACAGATAACACAAGACACAAGTATGATTTAACAGAATCCTAACCCAACCCGCCCAATAATGAACTTTTGATGATATATTCAGATGTGGTAATGCCTGTGTATTCATATTAAATCCTATAATAACACCTTATGATATAGAACTTCTGATACTTGAAAGAGTTTATATAAAGATTATAGGTGAGTCTACAGTTGGTAGCCATAATAAAAAATACTAATTAGAGCAGGCATCAAGGTATAGCATGCCTGAAATAAAGCCATGAAAGATGCTACAAATGATTTGCTAGCAATTTATAATGTTCATGATCAATATAATTTGGAGAATCTCATGCCTGGAAATGATTTATATTGCATATAGATACTATAAAAAAGGATGACCTCTTTCCAGATCTGTAATATGTATTTTACCAAAATGGCTTTCTAGTAATTGGATGGCTTGTTAACTATTAAAAATCTTAAAGGAGTTCCACGTTCAATCTTCATTTCATATCAGATATCTTTTCCAACTTTATATTCTTGCGAGCTTAATCAACTAAATTTCAACTATATTTTAACTATATTTCTAAGCGCTGTTATTTTTCGTGCATCTTATTTTAGGCAATAACAATCACCAAGGTTGCCTAGTGGTTAGGCATCTGATATCCTCATAGGAGGTCTCTAGGTAAAAAGTAAAACCTCCCTAAGCAGGGACAGTACCAGAAAAAGACTTGAGAGGGGGCAAAGTTAAAAAAATCTATGAAAAACATTTCCAAAAAGGGGCAATATTTAAAAATACATAAGAAAAACTTAAAAATCCATGGGAATATTTAAAAATACATAAGAAAAACTTAAAAATCCATGGGAATATTTAAAAATTTATGACAATTTTGATTTCGAGGGGCGCTAGCCCCCTTGTCGCCCTTTTGGTACCACCCCTGTCCCTAAGTAAAAATCTGCATATATCAGCTTGAGGTATAGACCTGGAGTAGTTCTTTTTATATGATATTCACTACGTGTATTCATAAGTACAGGATCACATTTAGGAGAAACAAATACAGCAAGATCAAACCTTGACAAAACTGCGTCGAGCTGTAATGTAGGTAGTATTCTGGGGTATTAGTTATGTGTTGGCTGCAGGTTCCTAGAAGATAGAGAAAACACCAGAATTCAGCAATAAAATACTAAATAAAATTTTTTAATGGAACACTATTTATCTAATTATCATGTTGGCATAGTGTTCATGCCACATCGATATTAAAGGCCCTCTTAAAAGCCACTACGGTTTGGCTATCGTCGGTGAGTGTGGATACGGTATAGTAATGAAAATCTTTGTCCCTGTTATAAGGTTCTAATTGGAACTTGAACATAAAAGATCTACCTACAATGTCGTTGAACTCATCTAGAATGAAATCGGGATCATCGAGATATCGCTTCCTAAGATGGTGAGCGCTCATTCAAATTAGTGTCCTCGTATGGTTGTCAAACAACGTGAAGGACGACGACCAATATCATTCCCAACACGGATATAGACTTTGAACCTGCTACATAAATAACGAAAAACAGTTGAGGCCAATTAATTAGTGACTGGTAACTTAAACGAAATATTGATATATCGAAGTAGATATCAAAAAGTAACATACTTAAATGTTTCGCCAAAGCCATTGATTTAGAATATACATAAAAAATCAAACTTCATATCTAACAACCGTCTCAAATTAAAAGAAAAGGGCAGAAAAACACAAAAAACCTACAAATTTAAACAACTTAAGCCCTCAAATTTGATACAGTTAATATAAATTCTTTGATATGAGCTATAAAATGAATAACAAAAGACATAAATGTGAAAAACTAACACAAATTAAAAACAGAGTACACATAGCGCTGCTTTTTTGTAAAAATCTGTAACACATATACCGTTGCTGGTTGTTTTCTAAGATGCTAATGAATAACTATATAAATAGGCCATTGTAAGATTCAAAACATGACGAAGTTGCAAACCACATGAAAATTTTGAATGTATACAGAGATTCAATTAAAAGTGACAAACGCTTCCGTAAGCCACAGTTTTTCAACAAAACGAATTTTGTACAGTTCTTACAATCACAATTCGAAAAACGTAGAATAATAATTAACTAAACTAAGACTACTGATCGAGAACCTGGACATAAAGTTTCATAATGTAGCTAGCTCATGGTAGTGAGTAAGATTAAAATTCGACTGTTTGACAGAGAGTTAAATGTTTTTATGGTCTTTTGAAATGGCCTAACACTATTAAGACAGTAACTAATGACGCTACCACATTAAAAAAAAAGTGAAACAAATGAATTCCAGAGTTGACTTAGATACAATAGGTTGAACTCAGACCACAACATAGTAAGGAAAATAAACAAACAATGTTGCAAGAAAGGCAAGCTTACATAGTCTAATACTCCAATTAGTATAACTGTCAATGTCAAACTATACTTACCTCGGCACATGAAGCTTCAAGAAATTGAGATATATGCAATGTTTAGAGATGTGAAAAAGAGGAGAGTTTAAGCGTTTGACCATTTGTTTAGAGAGGTGAAAACCTGCATTATCACATACATCCCTATCAATGGCGGAGCTTGACCCATTTAGTAGAGGGTGCCAAAAGTCCCGGGACCAAATGGCTGCAAAACACAAAAAACCTACAAATTTAAACAACTTAAGCCCTCAAATTTGATACAGTTAATATAAATTCTTTGATATGAGCTATAAAATGAATAACAAAAGACATAAATGTGAAAAACTAACACAAATTAAAAACAGAGTACACATAGCGCTGCTTTTTTGTAAAAATCTGTAACACATATACCGTTGCTGGTTGTTTTCTAAGATGCTAATGAATAACTATATAAATAGGCCATTGTAAGATTCAAAACATGACGAAGTTGCAAACCACATGAAAATTTTGAATGTATACAGAGATTCAATTAAAAGTGACAAACGCTTCCGTAAGCCACAGTTTTTCAACAAAACGAATTTTGTACAGTTCTTACAATCACAATTCGAAAAACGTAGAATAATAATTAACTAAACTAAGACTACTGATCGAGAACCTGGACATAAAGTTTCATAATGTAGCTAGCTCATGGTAGTGAGTAAGATTAAAATTCGACTGTTTGACAGAGAGTTAAATGTTTTTATGGTCTTTTGAAATGGCCTAACACTATTTAACCTTGAAACAATTGTATATATATGTACAAATTAGATGGAAATGCATCAGAAACCAAGACAAAAAGTAACAATGAAATCCCCAACTTTTAGCCACCAAAAGCTAGCATTGAACATTACCTTAACACCAGCAACGTATTGTCAAAACTCAAATGCAAAAACCCGGAAGTTTTATTTAGTCCAAGCACATAAAACCATTGTATATCCGATGTCAAAACATGACAAAACCGATATATATATGCAGTTCAAAAATCTCTCTAT
This sequence comes from Erigeron breviscapus, assembly GCA_034093135.1. Taxonomy (NCBI): domain Eukaryota; kingdom Viridiplantae; phylum Streptophyta; class Magnoliopsida; order Asterales; family Asteraceae; genus Erigeron; species Erigeron breviscapus. The sequence goes on from CM067171.1 coordinate 109,994,449, forward strand.
ATAAATCACACAAAAACATCATCAATATATATATAAATGATACATAAATACAGTATATATATGTACAAATTAGATGGAAATGCATCAGAAACCAAGACAAAAAGTAACAATGAAATCCCCAACTTTTAGCCACCAAAAGCTAGCATTGAACATTACCTTAACACCAGCAACGTATTGTCAAAACTCAAATGCAAAAACCCGGAAGTTTTATTTAGTCCAAGCACATAAAACCATTGTATATCCGATGTCAAAACATGACAAAACCGATATATATATGCAGTTCAAAAATCTCTCTCTCTATATATATATATCGATATCTATATATATGTATTCAGTTCATACAATAATAAATATTCACACAAAAACAGATATATATATATATGTATGCAGTTCAAAAATATATAGATATAAATCACACAAAAACATCATCAATTTATATATAAATGATACAAACATTCAAAAGACCATCGGATAAGTATTCATGATTTATATGTCGAAAAAACCAATTTAATCAAATCTGATTTACATTTTCAAAGCACATTACAAAACCCTAGATACATATAAACATTTTATCACGATTTCTATTCACATACATTAAAATAAAAACTGATTAAACAAAAATACAGAACCAAGGATCGAAAATTGTTACCTTGAAAATTGTTTTCGTGATGCTATTAGTCGGAATAACAAAATATATGTGTTTCGTGATGTGCTGATATATATATATATATGAGATATATGGGGATTTAGCCATTATTTTAAAACCCTAAATCCCTAAAGATTAGGGATTTGAGGTAATCTGTAACGATGAAAATTAGGAATTGATTTGGAGAGAAAATAGGAAAGGATTTTCGGAGATTACATTTGAAAGCAGAAGAAAAAATGAAAATAGGGAGGCTGCTAAAGGGATGTGGATGTTTATGGATCTGGATGTTTATGGATCTGGATGTTTTTTTTCAAAAAAGCCGTGTGAATGAATCCTTATTAGTAGTGAGTTTGAGAATTCTAAACAAAACTTCCTTGGTTGAAGTGGTAAACGTGCTGAGCTATTGAACATAAGGTCCCGGGTTCGAAACCCAGAAACCCCCTTTTTTTTAATAAAGGGTATATTTATGCCTTGCATACTTATGTGGACCTTACACATCAGCATGTGGCTGCTGACGTGCCATTCGAATCGCTCTGGTAACGCCACATCAGAAAAAGCTGACATGGCGGGCTCAGAGAGCGCCACCCGAGCGCTTTCTGATAGCCTTTTTATATATATATAGAGATTAAAGAGGATCCCGATACAAATTACAAGTATTTGAACTACGTCCTTCAGATGACATTCTGAACGACTTGGATTCCGTGTATGCCTTTTGTGAGTACAAACATAGATGTGATAATCAACTTTTTTTTTATTTAAATTTAGCACTAATAAAGAACTAGGTTTGCAGATGCCATTGGGGAGTTTATCCATTGACAAGACACCAAGGCTGTGAAGAGTAAGGCGCGTCAAAAATCTGCAACTGCAGAATGAAGAGTTCGTGGACTATTTATTATATTGGCAAAAAGATTTAACTGGAAAATAAAACTATCAAAGAGGTCGAGGAGCACGAACATGACCCATATTGACGAATAGTAATACAGTAATGCCTTTATTATATATTAAACAATTGTAATACAGTAATATATTTTTTCAATCTTATTTTAATAGTTTTTTATGTGAACTTGGAAGAATAGACCGAACATGACCCATATTGACCAATAGTAATAATACCCATATTGACATGTTACACGACTTCCATATGTCACCACTGCAAAGAGTTTGTTGAAGACTATTTCATATTTGATGTGTGCCAGATGAAGTTGTACCAGTGGGATGTATCTATAGTTTGTTTATATGACTATTTGCAATTTAACTTGTTTTGATAAATATTGGTTTGATCATTTTGTTGAGTTAAGACGAACATCAGTTTTGTGGACATGAGTTATGTGTATCAGAATTGCACAAGAAAGCAAGTACATACTTTTTCAGTGTACCTTTTTAGCAAATTTGTTATCAAAATCCCCACCAAGTAGCAAAATTGTTATCAAAATTCCCAGCAAGTTGATTGGCTAGAGCGATGGATTAGTATACCTTTTTTTTTTCTTTCAGAAATAGATATACAAATTCCTTTTGGTACACCACTTAGAAGGACGTTGTGTGCCAGAGCAATGGAGCAAAGTTCAGGATGACAAATCACCAATGATAATGATGTGACAAACAACCAATGATAATGATGTAGTTATCTTCTCATCATTCAAAAGAATCTGGTATTGCAATCCTGGCTATCTGATCTCCATAATTTCGATTATTAGATGAATTTAATGTTGTGGGCTTTGAAGTCAAGTATATGTGGAGTTTTTTTTACGGGTCAACTTAAGGCACTTTTACGAGTCAACATCCATGTTACACGATGTGTTGGATGACTTTTACTAATATAAATTTTAACTTGCAAGTTTTGAGTTATTAACATTCTTTAATGATTTATTTACTTGTTTAGGTTAGTGCAAGTATAAAAATGTGAGACATAAAGGTTGTAGTTGGCTTAAGTGTAATTAAAGATAAAAGTTTCATTTATATTTTCTTAATCATGTCCGGATAGCCATCCGGGTTGATTAGCTAGTATCATATTAAATTTGTACAATATATTCTAATAAAATAAAAATGAGAATAAATGACAATTTTAGTTAAAAGTATAAAGCAAAAACAAAAACGTAAAATAATTAATCAAACTCTTGCCCTTTTGTTAAATTTGGTTACCGATAGACAACAATAGTTTAACACAAATACTATATACTCCAATGCCAGTTATAGAAATGGACCTGATTTGCAGCAGTTTTTGTAATTCTCATTAGACACTCTAATAGCATCTAATGTTCGTTAACACCCGTTAGGAAAAATGACCTAACTCCCTGTTAAAGAAAAGGACGTGATTTGCGACCGTTATTGTAACCCCCGTTAAACACCCAAACAGAAGTTAACATCCGTTAATGCTTGTTAGAGTTTTTTAATTTATTTTAACATTGGGGACCATTTTTGTAAGAGTATTTAACGGCAGGTACTACATTACGCCACACGCCACAAAGTCTTTGAATGCCAGGCTTTAACTTTCGCTTCATGTACTAAATATCAAAGAAACTTCATAAAAGCCTTCATTGGCTTATATATAAGTTTAATATTCAAAGATTGTATCTCTTTTGTAAGGTATGCATTTCCATGTTATTCTTTCTATATTGGGTACTTGTGCTTTTTGTAGCGAGAGGACTCTTGTTAATGCACCAAAAGGCAAGCATAATTAAGAGGTAACACTAAGAAATCTAGTAGAAAATCAATAGTTTATACAAGTATTGAATTAGTGATCACATATATAAGATGTAAATTACAAGTGTGATTAGATCAAGTGGAAAACTCTTTATCTTTTGAGACAGATGTCAAAGGTTCGATCTCACTCCTTGCAAAATGACCAAAAGTCCTTCTGGAAGTAGTCTATCTACCTCCCTATCTCATGGAGATCAAGATTGAGTACGAAAAAATATAGAAGATGCAAACTGTTTTAGCTTATATGAAACCCGAATAATGATAAGCTGGGTATTGGGTTGATCATAATATAGTTTAACCCATTACTTGAATGCAAACCACAAAGGACTAGCCTAGTGGTTGGAGTTGGCTTGTGAATTCTAATGGAGATTCGGGTTCAACAATCATAAGCTACTAACTCTGGGTTAGCCCTCATTCAGTGGCGGATCCGGGAAAAAGGGTCAGAATGGGCGTTAAGATTAAGATGAAAGAACATGCTAGCTAGGTGCATATCATATAATTATGGTAAAAAAGAGTAGGGTCAAATTGTTAAAATTCACTCATTGCACTTGTCATTCTTCAAGCAACAGGGGCAACTGATTCGGGCTCTGCACAGTTGGATTGGACTAGTTATGCGGGCCTTTCGTCATTGGGTCGCCCTAAACGCTGTTTTAGGCTTTAACATTTGTTAGCCGTTCATAGAAAAATAGGTTTCTGATGTGAGTGATAATAATTAGCTTGTAAATTAGGGGGGTCTATATTATGTATAATCAGATTGTAGTTAGGTTATTTTGATTTACCATGGATTTTGAGTATATCAATAACTCGATGAAGGTAAGCCTTTTATAAATATAAAAAAAAAAAGCAATAATACACTTACAAGCAAATCTTTACAAAGAAGATTTACAAACTGACTTGGTCCAATAAAACACCAAGAGAATGAAGAAATAGAAATTAAAAACAATTCTATTAGCGTCAACTCAGTTTGTAAACTCTGTATATAAAAATATGTTTTAAAGTGTAGCCTTTCTCTATCGGTGAAAACACAAAAGAGTAAGATAAAAGTGAGTTTTGTAGAAACTCACATCTTTCATTGTTGAAAAGTTTAGTAGTAAAGGAGGCAAGAAAATGGTAGGAAACAACTCTTAAAAAATCTATTTAAAGCAAAAGTATATGATGTTTACATATAGAGATAGATGCATGATTTTAAATAGTGTAAGTTATGGGACTTGCATAGTTCCCTAATAACGAATATTTTTGAACACTCAAAACTAAAAAGCCATATGGTCTATAAGCTCAATACCTCTAGACGATGACTTAAAAACATAGTGAAAAGTATTAGCAACCCACAACTTACAAACACCTCTTGCATTAAATGAACAAATGTATTAATATATGACATTACAGAAGTAAAAGAATGGAAAATTCTACTTAAAGCAAAAACTAAAACAAAATTAATATGTACAGAGCAACTAAAATTCAAATAGCACAGATTAAGTTCACAACAACTAAACAACTATACCCAATCCTGACATAAACGGGGTATAGGAGAGGTGAGATGTAAACACTCCATCAAATAGTAGAGAGACTGCGTTCAGAAGGACCTCCGGTCAATAGCACAAAGTAAGTTTCTTGAAAAAAATCTGGATAAACCATAAGACGCATTTCCCAAAACAATCAACCACCCATGACATCAACCCAGCTCCAACACAGATAGCCCATAGCTTCCAGTTCAATCTGGTACCATATCCAATGCTTTCTTCAATCATCACAACAAAAACATTTAAAACTATAAAAATAGCAATAGAACCCCAAAATTCTATATGTAGATGAATGCCTTTGAAAAAGTTCTTCTTTTCTAGCTCTCTAGCATTAAATTGATTGAAGAACTGACAGGAGATAAACATGTTAGAAACTACGGCTTTCGTATACTCACTTGTAACCAAAATTCTAGATCCTTTGAGATGAATAATCAATGTACAGATACCCTGATACATAATCTGGACTAGTATGTTTCTGACCATTTGTGCATTTATACAACTAAGTGGGTCCAAGCCTTCCGGTTTATCTATTGATTTCTTTGTTAGCAGCGCCAAACCACCAAGAAAAGTCACGGCCATGTTTACCCATACCAGCTGTACTATTGTTATAGAAGCATCGCCTGAAGCTGCTGTTTCGATGAAGCTTATCAACGTGCTGCTAGTGGTCGTAATCAGAACAGGCTGGAGAAACCTTTGAATATTATGGTATATGCATTTTCCAGAATCGACCATACTCATCAAGTCGGTGAAACTACCGTCCCATATGATGATATCACAACTTTCTCTCGCCTTTATAGAGCTCCATGTCCCCATAGCTATTCCTATGTCAGCTGCTCTTAGTGCTGGGGCTTCATCTGTTCGCTGTCCAAGAAATGCCACCACTTTACCTTTTCCCCTCAAAGTCTCCACAAAGCGTAATTTATCAGATGGAGTTGCCTCTCCCAGAACACAAATCTTATCTACTTTATCGATTCTCTCCTCATCGGTGTAGTTCCTGAACTCTTCACCTGTAATCACCAATTTATTCGAATCGGAGTTGGCTATAACTCCACATCGTTGGGCAATATTTTCCAGAACAGGAACCTTTTTGCTTGAGATTATAACAGTTTTGATTCCACATTCTCTATATGCCTTGACATCTGCTTTTGTAACTTCGATGTTCTTGTTTTTCAGACCTAGCAATGCTACTACAACCAAGTTATCTGCATCTGGTGTATTCTTGCAAGCAAAAGCAATCGTCTTTAATTGATTGTGCAGCATGATCTCATTAGCCCGGTCAAAGTATTCTTTATCTTTATCACTCATGGGAACTTTCTCCCCTTGAAAGTTATAATAATGTGTGCACTTGCTCAAAATTTCATTCACTGACCCATCCCAATGCCGGACCGCCATATCCTCTGTTGCATCTATTCTACTCATCACTCTTTCTTTGTTGAATCCTAACTTATGCTTAGCCCAATGGAGACATGATTCTTCATTGGCTAACCCGATACCATCACATAGTGCTTCAACAACATTGGGGGACAAAGTAGTACACCCGCTGATAAATTCTCCCGCAATAAAGAGCTTTTCAACTTCCGTTTCATCCTCATAAAAATCGCCAAACGCATCAGTGCAAATTGTTGTAACAGATGCCATCTTCGCAATACCTTGTGAATTTTGTTCAGTAGCTTTACCACATAGCGCCTTATCATTCCAGTAATAAATTGCAAGTGAAACAACAAAAGGCACGCCTTCTGTCAGTCCAACTAGCGACACACTTAGCAACTTTGTCAGAGATCTTGTTGTATACTTAGATTCTTTAATGATCTTCTTGAACTTATTTGCAAAAGTTCCCACCGTAGTTGGTTCTGCCATTGATTCTAGTTTATAACCATTCTCGTCATCCATTTTTCCAGCAATAAACCGGAAAAATAAAACTACAAAGATGATAATACCGATAATCAGCCCTGTATAGTGCATGCAAGTGTTCAGCTTGTTGAGGTGGCTTTCTAATTTGGACTTCGTCTTTGAATCTGTTACTTTGTTCATCATCTCACTCCATTCGGTGTCTGTAAACGTGGATGTCACAACCATCTGAGCCTCCCCATTTATCACTCTCTCACCATATGACAAAAAGGGGTTCTGTTCATCAATTAGATAACATTCAGACCCATAATCCAGTTCTAAGGCTTGACCACATATAAACAAGCCATCACCTGGGACTTGACAACCGTTCTGCAGTAAAACAACATCACCGTAGACAAGTGTTGATTCAGAAATATGTTTACGTTCACCTCCTCGTATCACCCAGACTCTTCGCATACCCACTTCAGTAGATCTTAGCTTCTTGTGTGCTCTTCTTTCTTGCCAGTACTTGCGGATAGAACCAAAGAAAACTAAAAGAACGACTGCTATGAGCACGACCACACCATCATACCAACCATTCTCTAGACCTTCTTCGTAGATCCCAACTAATAGTGACAAGGCTACAACGAATACGAGAAGGAGGACCGTTTTATTCAAGAGCTCTGCCGAAACAAAATGGAAGATCGTGTGTGTAGGAACTGGACTTAGACAGGATGTCTGTAGTCGACTGTTAATAACATCATTTTCAATTATTCCTTTCTCCAAATCTGTACCTAGTGCAACTGCAACTCCCCTTAAACCTCCATGTTCTTGAAGGGTCTTCAAATCCTTCTTGCGTACAATCTCCAAGATAGTTTTGTTTTCACTACGCTGCAATTGATCGATATCTATGTGGTGCTCGGGTGAAGATGCCAACCCATTACTTGCTTGAACAACTTCTGATTTCTGGTAAATATTAAAAGTACAAATATACATAAATCTGATGTATTCTTGAATAACATATTTAGAAGAATAGATGAGTAATACACCACTCGTACATGAAATGCACTAGGGGAGAACTCTTACACTTTCAGTTGCACCAGATTTTTCATGATGAACATCATCACTAGCTTCTGTTGTTGCATGTGCCTTTAAGAGCAGGGTCGAACGAAGGACATCGGTAATTGTCCTTATTTGCTTCCTTCCATGCTGAGTGTTATTTACAACCTTAAGCAATGGGGTAGTTTGATCTGCACTAATTAAATCAGCCTCCCCCTTTTCTTGATCTATTGTAGCCTGTGCATTATGTAGTATAGTAATTAGCACACATGTATCCACTAAATTTGCAGAAATTGCCACTCGTATATTTAAAACATGCATCTGTGTACCAGAAGATGGACCTTTATTATAAGGCATGATTTCAAGAAAACCTTATTGATTCTAAGCCCGACTATACATATAAGATGTCTAATTTACGTTTATCTAACAACGACTCTCAACCTATTTTTCTTTGGCAAATCAATTAAAGGATGTATTTTAGGGAGTTATGGTACATTTTTCTTTGGTATTCCAGATTAAGCAATAGACTTCATATACATATGGCACATTTTTTTAAAAAAATTTTTTCCTTTTTTTTTGGGAGATGTTAAAGCTATCTGATTTGTATAGCTTGATATAGTGAAAGATGTAACATTTTTTTAGATTGGTTTCTTCAAATTGGTGGAGTTGGAATATACACTAATGAATCCTAAAGATACTATTCACTTTTTTTAGTTGGCCATGGAATTAACAGAAAAGGACTTTGATATCTTTATGGGAAACAAGGAGGCCCGTTTACTCATCCAAATTCAGAGGTGAAAAGTCGGCATTTGAAAACTATTTACATGCATGCTGAGCAAGGTAATTCACCAATTTTACAGTTTGTAACTTCAATTTCTTGTTTTGAAACTTGGTGTCCTTACAGATGCATATACACACATATGTATGTGCATAATAGATATGTGCACATCCATGGGACCATGGTGTAGTATTGAGTCTAGATTATGTAAGGAATCCATATTTAGTAAAATGTTGTAAGATGATTGAAGTGAAGTGTTATGCCATAACCTTCACATATATATAGTGTATATGTATTTAATGTGGTTACTGGTTAGGCATTTTGTTTCCTCACAAGAGGTACGTCGCAGGTTTGCAACATCGATCTCTAGATAAACATCTTAAGGGTGGTCATGGCAATGGTTGGGGTACATTCGAGTCAAGACTCTGGAAAAACCTCATCCATTTACTCGTTTACTCAACATGGAACATAATAGTTTCTTAATTAGCTTACCAGAAAATTAAGCTATATGAAGGATACTACAGGTTACAACAAAATTTTAAAACTTTAAACTCATAGAGTTCGTTCCTGATACAGCACATTATTATGAAAATCCACAAATTTTATGTGCTTTAAAAGGACGTGATTTGCGACCGTTATTGTAACCCCCGTTAAACACCCAAACAGAAGTTAACATCCGTTAATGCTTGTTAGAGTTTTTTAATTTATTTTAACATTGGGGACCATTTTTGTAAGAGTATTTAACGGCAGGTACTATAATCGTCAAAAAAGGTGTGAGCATTTTAACGTTGGGGGCCACTGTTGTAACAATATTTAACGGCAGGGACTACATTACGCCACACGCCACAAAGTCTTTGAATGCCAGGCTTTAACTTTCGCTTCATGTACTAAATATCAAAGAAACTTCATAAAAGCCTTCATTGGCTTATATATAAGTTTAATATTCAAAGATTGTATCTCTTTTGTAAGGTATGCATTTCCATGTTATTCTTTCTTCTGTAGTACAAGTTTTTATCTTTCACATATATGCTTATCTAAATTGCTATATTTTCCCATTACTAAGACACCCTATTTTACAAATTTTGTGGTTATCATTAACATTTAACAAGTTCCATTAGAATTCATGTGTTGTGTATGAAAATATATACGAATATTGTATTGTGTATTCTTTCTATATTGGGTACTTGTGCTTTTTGTAGCGAGAGGACTCTTGTTAATGCACCAAAAGGCAAGCATAATTAAGAGGTAACACTAAGAAATCTAGTAGAAAATCAATAGTTTATACAAGTATTGAATTAGTGATCACATATATAACATGTAAATTACAAGTGGCATTGGATCAAGTGCATAGCTCTTTATCTTTTGAAATAGAGGTCAAAGGTTCGATCCTTCCGGAAGTATGAAAAAAGGTCCTTCTGGAAGTAGTCTATCTACCTTTGGATAAAGGATAGGATAAGGTTGTTTACATCTTACCTCCCCTTTCTCATGGAAGATCAAGATTGAGTACGAAAAAATATAGAAGATGCAAACTGTTTTAGCTTATATGAAACCCGAATAATGATAAGCTGGGTATTGGGTTGATCATAATATAGTTTAACCCATTACTTGAATGCAAACCACAAAGGACTAGCCTAGTGGTTGGAGCTGGCTTGTGAATTCTAATGGAGATTCGGGTTCAACAATCATAAGCTACTAACTCTGGGTTAGCCCTCATTCAGTGGCGGATCCGGGAAAAAGGGTCAGAATGGGCGTTAAGATTAAGATGAAAGAACATGCTAGCTAGGTGCATATCATATAATTATGGTAAAAAAGAGTAGGGTCAAATTGTTAAAATTCACTCATTGCACTTGTCATTCTTCAAGCAACAGGGGCAACTGATTCGGGCTCTGCACAGTTGGATTGGACTAGTTATGCGGGCCTTTCGTCATTGGGTCGCCCTAAACGCTGTTTTAGGCTTTAACATTTGTTAGCCGTTCATAGAAAAATAGGTTTCTGATGTGAGTGATAATAATTAACTTGTAAATTAGGGGGGTCTGTAGTTGGGTTATTTTGATTTACCATGGATTTCAATAACCCGATGAAGGTAAGCCTTTTATTATTTAAAAAAAAAGAAGCAATAATACACTTACAAGCAAATCCTTACGAAGAAGATTTACAAACTGACTTGGTCCAATAAAACACAAAGAGAATGAAGAATTAGAAATTAAAAACAATTCTATTAGTGTCAACTCAGTTTGTAAACTCTGTATATAAAAATGGGTTTAGTATCCCGGAGTGTAAGTAACTTTGCAACTTTTTCTATTGTATGTAAGTATCAAAAATTTTGTACATTATATGTAAGTATCTCGCTAAATTGAACACTTAATGTAAAATTTTTACGTTGACCAATCAAAAACTTCTACGTGGACAGCTCATATGGTTGCCACGTATACATTTTTACATTAAACGTTCAATTTAGCGAGAAACTTACATATATTGTTCAAATTTTTTTATGCATACACACAATAGAAAAAGTTGCAAAGTTACTTACACTCCAGGATACTTAACCCTATAAAAATTTGTTTTAAAGTGTAGCCTTTCTCTATCGGTGAAAACACAAAAGAGTAAGATAAAAGTGAGTTTTGTAGAAACTCACATCTTTCATTGTTGAAAAGTTTAGTAGTAAAGGAGGCAAGAAAATGGTAGGAAACAACTCTTAAAAAATCTATTTAAAGCAAAAGTATATGATGTTTACATATAGAGATAGATGCATGATTTTAAATAGTGTAAGTTATGGGACTTGCATAGTTTCCTAATAACGAATATTTTTGAACACTCAAAACTAAAAAGCCATATTGGCAACCCATAACTTAAAAACATAGTAGTGAAAAGTATTGGCAACCCACAACTTACAAACAACTCTTGCATTAAATGAACAAATGTATTAATATATGACATTACAGAAGTAAAAGAATGGAAAATTCTACTTAAAGCAAAAACTAAAACAAAATTAATATGTACAGAGCAACTAAAATTCAAATAGCACAGATTAAGTCACAACAACATAAACAACTATACCCAATCCTGACATAAACGGGGTATAGGAGAGGTGAGATGTAAACACTCCATCAAATAGTAGAGAGACTGCGTTCAGAAGGACCTCCGGTCAATAGCACAAAGTAAGTTTCTTGAAAAAAATCTGGATAAACCATAAGACGCATTTCCCAAAACAATCAACCACCCATGACATCAACCCAGCTCCAACACAGATAGCCCATAGCTTCCAGTTCAATCTGGTACCATATCCAATGCTTTCTTCAATCATCACAACAAAAACATTTAAAACTATAAAAATAGCAATAGAACCCCAAAATTCTATATGTAGATGAATGCCTTTGAAAAATTTATTCTTTTCTATCTCCCTAGCATTAAATTGATTGAAGAACTGACATGAGATAAACATGTTAGAAACAACGGCTTTCGTATACTCACTTGTAACCAAAATTCTAGATCCTTTGAGATGAATAATCAATGTACAGATACCCTGATACATAATCTGAACTAGTATGTTTCTGACCATTTGTGCAGTTATAATTGACGTGTCACAACTAAGTGGAACCAAGCTTTCCGGTTTATCTATTGATTTCTTTGTTAGCAGCGCCAAACCACCAAGAAAAGTCACGGCCATGTTTACCCATACCAGCTGTACTATTGTTATAGAAGCATCGCCTGAAGCTGCTGTTTCGATGAAGCTTATCAACGTGCTGCTAGTGGTCGTAATTAGAACAAGCTGGAGAAACCTTTGAATGTTGTGGTACATGCATTTTCCAGAATCGACCATACTCATCAAGTCGGTGAAACTACCATCCCATATGATGATATCACAACTTTCTCTCGCCTTTATAGAGCTCCATGTCCCCATAGCTATTCCTATGTCAGCTGCTCTTAGTGCTGGGGCTTCATCTGTTCGCTGTCCAAGAAATGCCACCACTTTACCTTTTCCCCTCAAAGTCTCCACAAAGCGTAATTTATCAGATGGAGTTGCCTCTCCCAGAACACAAATCTTATCTACTTTATCATTTCTCTCCTCATCGGTGTAGTTCCTGAACTCTTCACCTGTAATCACCAAATTATTCGGATCGGAGTTGGCTATAACTCCACATTGTTGGGCAATATTTTCCAGAACAGGAACCTTTTTGCTTGAGATTATAACAGTTTTGATTCCACATTTTTTGTATGCCATGACATCTGCTTTTGTGGCTTCGGTGTTCTTGTTTTTTAGGCCTAGCAATGCTACTACAACCAAGTTATCTGCATCTGGTGTATTCTTGCAAGCAAAAGCAGTCGTCTTTAATTGTTTGCGCAGCATGATCTCATTAGCCCGCTCAAAGTATTCTTTATCTTTATCACTCATGGGAACTTTCTCCCCTTGGAAGTTATAATAATGTGTGCACTTGCTCAGAAATTCATTCACTGATCCATTCAAATGACAGACCTCCATATCCTCTGTTGCATCTGTCCTACTCATCACCCTTTCTTTGTTGAATCCTAACTTATGCTTAGCCCAATTGAGAAATGATTCTTCATTGGCTCTCCCGATAACATCACATAGTGCTTCAACAACATTAGGGGACAATGTAGTACACGCACTGATAAATTTACCCGCAATAAAGAGCTTTTCTGCTTCCATTTCATCCACATCAGTGCAAATTGTTGCAACTGATGCCATCTTTGCAATACCTTGTGAATTTTGTTCAGTAGCTTTACCACATAGCGCCTTATCATTCCAGTAATAAATTGCAAGTGAAACAACAAAAGGCACGCCTTCTGTCAGTCCAACTAGCGACACACTTAGCAACTTTGTCAGGGATCTTGTTGTATACTTAGATTCTTTAATGATCTTCTTGAACTTATTTGCAAAAGTTCCCACTGTAGTTGGTTCTGCCATTGATTCTAGTTTATAACCATTCTCATCATCCATTTTTCCAGCAATAAACCGGAAAAATAGAACAACGAAGATGATAATACCAATAATGAGCTGTGTATAGTGCATGCAAGTATTCAGCTTGTTGAAGTGGCTTTCTAATTTGGACTTCGTCTTTGAATCTGTTACTTTGTTCATCATCTCACTCCATTCGGTGTCTGTAAACGTGGATGTCACAACCATCTGAGCCTCCCCATTTATCACTCTCTCACCATATGACAAAAAGGGGTTCTGCTCATCAATTAGATAACATTCAGACCCATAATCCAGTTCTAAGGCTTGACCACGTATGAACAAGCCATCACCTGGGACTTGACTACCGTTCTGCAGTAAAACGACATCACCATAAACAAGTGTGGATTCACAAATAGGTTTACGTTCACCTCCACGTATCACCCAGACTGTTCGCATACTCACTTCAGTAGATCTTAGCTTCTTGTGTGCACTTCTTTCTTGCCAGTACTTACGAATAGAACCAAAGAAAACTAAAAGAACCACTGCTATGAGCACGACCACACCATCATACCAACCATTTTCTGGACCTTCTTCGTAGATTCCAACTAATAGTGACAAGGCTACAACGAATACGAGGAGGAGGACCGTTTTATTCAAGAGCTCTGCCCAAACAAAATGGAAGATCGTGTGTGTAGGAACTGGACTTAGGGAGGATGTCTGTAGTCGACTGTTTATAACATCATTTTCAATTATTCCTTGCTCCAAATCTGTACCTAGTGCATCTGCAACTCCCCTTAAACCTCCGAATTCTTGAAGGGTCTTCAAATCCTTCTTGCGTACAATCTCCAAAATGGTTTTGTTATTGCTACTCTGCAATTGCTCGATATCTATGTGGTGCTCGGGTAAAGATGCCAACCCATTACTTGCCTGAACAGCTTCTGATTTCTGGTAAATATTAAAAGTATAAATATACATAAATCTGATGTATTCTTGAATAACATCTTTAGATAATAGATGAGTAATACACCACCCGTACATGAAATGCACTAGGGGATAACTCTTACACTTTCAGTTGCACCAGATTTTTCATGATGAACATCATCACTAGCTTCTGTTGTTGCATGTGCCTTGAAGAGCAGGGTTGAGCGGAGCACATCGGTAATTTTCCTTATTTGCTTCCTTCCATGCTGAGTGTTATTTACAACTTTAAGCAATGGGGTAGTTTGATCTGCACTAGTTGAATCAGCCTCTATTTTTTCTTCGATTCTATCCTGTACATTATGAAGTTTATTAGTTAGCACACATGCATCCACTTTATTTGAACAAATTGCCACTCATATATATATGAAACATGCATCTGTGCACCAGAAGATGAACGACATCATATACATATGGCACTTTTTTCTTTTTCTTTTTTTTTTTGGGAGATGTTAAAGCTATCTGATTTGTATAGCTTGATATAGTGAAAGATGTAACATTTTTTTAGATTGGTTTCTTCAAATTGGTGGAGTTGGAATATACACTAATGAATCCTAAAGATACTATTCACTTTTTTTAGTTGGCCATGGAATTAACAGAAAAGGACTTTGATATCTTTATGGGAAACAAGGAGGCCCGTTTACTCATCCAAATTCAGAGGTGAAAAGTCGGCATTTGAAAACTATTTACATGCATGCTGAGCAAGGTAATTCACCAATTTTACAGTTTGTAACTTCAATTTCTTGTTTTAACTTGGTGTCCTTACAGATACATATATATACATATGTGCATGGGACTATATATGGTGTAGTATTGAGTCTGCATCATGTACAGAATCCACATTTAGTAAAATGTTGTAAGATGATTGAAGTGAAGTGTTACGCCATAACTTTTACATATATCTAATACTATCTTATAAAGCATTTTGCCCTTTTTTTTTAAGAAAAGATGATTTGAACTACCCAAAATACCCTTATTCCTTATTCACTAATTTAAACATCTCTACCTAATATACCTATAATAACCTTGAATCTTAACCACTCATTTTTTTCTCTCTACTCAAATCTCAACCACTCATTTTTTTCTTTCTCCTCCATAAATCATTTTATTACTCTAATTCATTCAAAATCTTTTATCTCAAAAACCGTATATCGATAAATTATAAAAATTGTATGGGTGTTCTTAAAATTTCATGCTCTTTCATTAGAGATGTCATTCGATATACTTTCGACGAATTTTTAAATCCGATGGCGGAGCCCGTACGGCTAAAGCATTTGGCTATCACACTCTATGACTTATCACCTCCTATGACCTATCACCCCACCATCTCACCGCCGCAACGCGCGAGCACTATCTCCCGTATAATATAATGTAGGACCATTTATTCTCGCTGGAATCCAACCCGACCTGTAAGTGTATATGTACATAACGTTATTAACGTGGTTACTAGAGACACGTCTCAGGTTTGAAACATCTCTAGATAAACATCTTCAGGGTGGCCATGGCAATGGTTGGATATGGTTGGGGTACATTCGAGTCAAGACTCTGGAAAAACCTCATCCATTTACTCGTTTACTCAACATGGAACATAATAGTTTCTTAATTAGCTTACCAGAAAAGTAAGCTATATGAAGGATACTACAGGAGTACAGGTTACACCAAAATTTTTAAACTTTAAACTCATAAAATTAGTTCCTAATGTAGCACATAGTTATTTCATGTTCTTTACATGAGAAATTAAGAATAAAATTAACAATTGAAAGTTATTGAATATTTGGGGAAACTAATTTTAATTCTGAGGATGAAGGGTTTAGGTATGGTGACTTGATCAAACATTGTATTGCGCGGCCATCAAGTCCTATAATTATTTGTAGATTGTCCGCAGATCACATGACTCCTTTTGGATCAGTACTTAGATCAATTCATATGCATGTTTCTTGTTGTCGCTATTCTGTATACGAATCAGCCAGCTAGGTTATCTTTATTCATCAATAAATGTATGATGTATCCTTAAATGTTGTTGTAGATAGAGATTTAGATATACATATATGTCTATGTAATCTGCACAATATTCATGCCATTTTTTGACATCATACAATTTTATAACTTATTGTCATCAAAACACAACATACCTTTAAATATCTATGTACTATATATTACATATATTCTTTGTTCCTTCATATATATGGTGTATGGTATGTTACAGTTTTTACCGGCATCATTAAGAGATTGTTCCTGTTACGATAGAAAGGCATTCGGTACTAGTTGTGGTAGTAACATTATACATTATGGCATACCATTTGGTATCATAAAGGTAGTGATGGCTGTTAATTTGGAGATTGTTATTATAATATGTGTGACGTATATTATGTATCTACATATATATGTATCTATCTATCTATATAGCTAGCTTCAGCTAGATAGATCATTACACATATATGTTTATATATACTTACATATAGATAAATTTTTACCAACAAGAAGTTGCCCTAGTGGTAAAAGAAGCATTTCGTGACCTTAAGATCTAAGTTCGATCCCCGCTTGACACAAAAAAACAATTCTTTAAGGTACCCGTTACTAATGAAGCCTAGGCTCACATGTGAAGTTCTAAAGACGCGGGTTCGATCCTTCAGGGTACCCAGATCACGTGGGGATTAGGATGAAAGTATTGTACCGGCATCAGATCTACGGGGTGAGTCAATGGGTATCCAGGGTTAGGGTTCCCACCATTACTTTTTTTTTCCATATAGATAGGTTTGTATAGGCATTAGTTTTTTTCTAATGCCAAATATACTAGACACCCATATACACCAAGTGGGTCGTTTTATACCAACAACCTCAGCTCTTAACTAATTTTCAGGTCAGATGTATATGTATGTGTATGCATATGTGTATATGTATGTGTGTATATACATGTATATATGTATGTGCATATGCATATATACCTACAAAAACTAGTAATCAACAAAAACACTACAAGAAAAACAGCGTTAAGCGATGCCATAATATATGTGTGTTATATATGCAGGTATGTAGCTAGAAATGCATATATATATGTCGATGATCAATTCTTACATTTTCATCATCTGTCACAAGGCTTTTAGATGAAGAAGCCCTGGAAACGGATGGAGATCGGCCGTAATTAGTTCCTGCAAGAAAGATTTGAACAAACGTGACAACTAATATGGCTTTATGTAATATTTTTCTTGCACTCGAACCACTACCACCACCATCAGAACTTGCTGGTGATGGTGTTAGCAGCCGCATTTCAAGGTCCTTCGTATCAACACCCTCTTGCATCTTCACTGTTTATTTAATACATATATAAATATAATTAGTAAACATATACTCGTATATATATGTTACAACTATCAGTAAGTAGAGAAAAGTTTAAGCTAACTTGTATTAACTAAATTTATATATCAGCTAGTTGTTGATATGATGAAGCTTTGATCTACAACTATATATCCGGCGGTTCGTCGGAAAGTGATATTTTCCGATCAAGAAATAGATGAAGTTTGAGAGGAAGAGAGAGAGATATATAGATGTATATGTTTTTTGTGTGTTTGAAATGGTTTCTGAAGGTAAAAATATATATAGAGAGGGATGAGGGGTGGAAGTATGCAAAAACACCACACGCGTTTTGTTGCATGGCTCGTTATTACTAGTTACCTTCATGAAAATTCTATTTCGGTTTTACAAGGTGTTAGGTGTGGGATTCAAAAGAAATATACTAATTAAAATGTATTTTTGAGGATATTTTTTTGATTATATGTAGTTACTATTAAGTGTAACCCAAACTTAAATTGGACAGGATAATTGGATAAAAAATGTTATTCGTATTTTTTTTAAAATTCTAATACTTTGTCTAATTAATTGGTGCTACAATTACGGAACATCTCAAAAATGTGATATACACGTACCACAACAAATGTCATATTCCGCGATGATTAATGTCGTCAAATTACATTCTGCGAAAACATTTTGTGACAACGTGGGTCGTTGGCGGAACTTGGCCTACTAATGTTTTTTATGACAGACCTTTGTGATGACAAAAAGTAAGAGCTATAGAGAGATATAATGTAAGTAATTTCGTTATAATTTAGGTGCCGGGCTGCATAATTGCATATGTTACGACTAGATATTATGTCTACGAAAAAAATGAAATTCTTAAATAGAATTATAGTACTTAGTTTTATAAACTTGATTTCTAAAACGTCACCTTTTTAATAAAATTAACCTCATGAAAGCTAAAGAAAAATAAATTAACACATTCTCTATTCCTTTTTCACACAAATACAAGAGTGGCCTATGAGCGGATGAGCCTATCTAATGTGTAGTTTGAGTTTCATAATACTGTATATTTAGTTTTGGAATAATATTTATTTTAGAAGATTTTTTGTGTGAAAAAGAAAAAGTTCTATTTAAAGAGCTAAGATATATAACTCAATAATTTGTAGGATAACTTTTGTTTTTGAATAATGAAAATGATTAAGGTTTCTCTATTCGGATTTTGATGAAGACGGAGTTTTTGTCACTCAGATATAATTATAAGCAACCTAACAGATTTATTATTTTCAATCATTTTCCTATTCGTCTCCAATATATTACAGTATAAATGACAGGATTTAAACCCGGAATCTCTGGTAAAGATGTACAGGATAATAATGTGTGTAGCACTAAGTCACCTTGAAGATGATTTTCGGTTTTGACATTATTATGACAATCGTATCTACAAATGATTTTGGTTGTTTGTAAACATATCCAATTATCTAAAGTTGAGAATGGTTTCAAGAAATCAAGACTTGGATAAATTGTTTGGGGTACCTGAAATAGGTCGACTTAATTATACATATGGTAAAGAAATATAAAGTTGTTGGTGATTATATTACAATAAGTTGATTTGGGAAAGGCATGATAAAAATATAATATCAATCGTTGGACAATGGAGATTAAATATTTATTACTATATCTAACAAAATAAGAGTTTAAAATTAGAAGTCAGTTTTAAAATATTTTTTAAAACGCTCTAGCCAAACATGTCGAGTTTCTCTTTAGTCAGATATTTTCTATCAGACAAAAAAACTCCGAGCTGGAGAGTGTTGCTTGTCACTAGACGGCTTAGAGGTTTTACTTTTTTTATTAATTTGTTTTTATTTATCTTTTAGAACGGCAAGAGATGGTTGTTATTAGCAGATGATAGAGTTGTATTCCTGTGCACATGGAGTTTTTGGTGCAAACAAAGGAACAGATCGGAGCCGTTGGATCAACAAGGATGAAGGGTCAAGATCAAATCAAAAATAACACTGGAAGGGTATTTAGGTCATTTAGCATATCCATATATATACCGCTCAAACACACCCTCGTCTCACAAAACACATAGTAAAACACACACCGAAACACACACACACCGCCGGAAACTCACCGGAAAACCGATTAACCATCAAATAACGATCGGAAAACTGTTTTTGTAGTCAAAATCGTTCGCAATCAATAACCGCAGAAACAAATTGATAGTAACAATACATCAAACAACAAAACGCCGACGAAAATTCAAAACCTAAAAATTTAGGGCCTAATCAGAAAATCAATTTCGCCGGAAATTGACGCAATCAATAGCAGCGACTCTCTGTTAATTGAATTGAACAATAATCAAATAGTCGTAAACCGTTATATTGATCGTCAAATCAATGGATGTAGAACGCGAAATTTCCGATGAAGAAATTGACGAAATCGAAGAGGTTACAGGTAAATTACTTACCTAATCCTTTATCTAAACGTTTATTTTTCGAATAAGTTGTTGATTTTGTATCTGAATCATGTAGATTATGTGAATGCAAGTCGTTTGTATAACATGCGGTCATACATCCATGTCTGAATGATTTATGTACCAATCACCAGGTGATTGTAGTATAACAGTCCTATGGTGATTGAATGTATTAATTGATTCTGCATGCTATAATCACTTGGTGATTTAACATTTGAATCATGTGGATATATGGCAATGTCTGGATGCTTTGTGTGCCAATCACTTTGGGATTGAACTATAATTAGTTGTTGATTTTGTCAGAGATGCATGACACGTGGTTTTTTATTTACTTGAAACAGGTTCTAGTAGGAATGTCACACCAAAAACAGTTTTCAGAACAAAGAGACATGAAACACCGGGAGGCACATTGTATGACGAACCAATTGTTGACAAGAAGTTGAAACCGTTTGTTGGATAGGTTTGGAAAGCCTAGATCATTGTGTCAAAATGTATCAGGATTATGCATTGGCTTCAGGATTTGATGTCAGAAAGTCAAGTCAAACCACAAATAATTTTGGGCCTGTTGTGAAGAAGTATTATGTATGTAACAGAAATGGTAATCCATAGCCAATGGCAGTGGACACATTGCAAAGCGGTGAACAGCCAGTTAGAAAATCAACCTTGGAACGTACAGGCTGTAAGGCTCAAATCAAATTTGTGAAGATAACTGGGAGTTCCAAATACAAAGTAGCAGATATACAACCAATACACAACCATGAATTGTTGAGACCTGAATACAAGCATCTGTCAAAGCAAGAAAGACAACTCAAATATGCCGAACAAATCTTTATATACAACGCCTCAAAGGCGAATATTGGTCCGACAAAGGCACATCAGCTCTACTGTAAGATGAAGGGTTGTGAAGAGAACGTGAATGGAACAGTTGTCGACTTTAGAAATTGGTCACGTGATCTGAATGTGTTCATCAATGAAAGTGATTCGCAGATGCTTGTGAACAAAATGCTAGAAAGAAAGAAATACGTTCCAGGGTTTTCTTTCTATTACAAAGCTGTAGATAACATACTACACTCTTTCTGGGCGGATGAGGTGGCGAAGTGTAACTACAACTGTTTCCATGACGTAATGTCTTTTGACGCCACCTACAGAACCAACAGGTATGTGACTAACAGTGAATCACCAAAATATTTAGAGAAAAATAACATTGACTTAACATGATTATTTCATTGACAGGTACAACTTGATGTTCGTTCCATTCACTGGTATTGATAACCACCGTAAATGTGTCACCTTTGCGGGAGATCTGATATGTGATGAGACGGCAGAGAGTTACATATGGCTTCTTAATTGTTTGATGGATGCATTCAAGAAAGAGCCAATCATGGTGGTTACAGATCAAGACAAATCAATGGAGAAAGCGATAAAGACTGTGTTCAAGAAAGCAAAACACAGATTGTGCATGTGGCACATTACCCAAAAGCTGCCATCAAAGGTATGATTGACAATCTGCATACGCTTTAGTTATGAAATAGGCATAAATAATTTATTAAATTTGTTACCCAGTCACTGAATGATTCTAATTATCTTGAAATATATACACGTGCCATAGGTTAGGGATGCCATTCCTAGTATAGAGGATGAGTTAGAAAGTGACTTCAAGAGAAGATTTGATAGCATAGTTTGGAATATGCACATTGAACTAGCTGAATTTGAAATGAAATGGGACAAGCTGATGAATGACTTCTCATTGAAGAACGATACCTGGTTCAAACATATCTTTGAAAATTAGATCCAGTTGGATTATACTTTATTGATACAGAAATGTATGGGTTGATGAGAACAACTTCAAGATCCGAAAGTGAGAACGCTTTCTTTTCTCATTTCACAAAGTCCGGATCAAATTTAGTGAACTTCATGAGCGGGTTTGAGTCTGCTATGTTCAAGCAGAGATCAACTCAATCAAAACTGGATGCCTTTACCATAACAAAAACAAGACAGCTGAAAACACAACTGAAGATGGAAAAGCAGGCGTCCAATGTGTACACACATACAATGTTTGAGTTCATCCAAGAGGAGATAGAAAGTTCATTTTACAAATGTACATTGGATCAAATGAGCAAGGATGAGGAAACCAAAACTTCTACTTGTGTTATCAATGTTTGCAGTATCTGTCACAAGGCTTTTTGTAACATCCGCAAAATTTCAGGTCAATTAAAAATAGAAATTTGTCTATTTTAATATTCTACCTTACAGACAACTAGAATAGTTGAAATGGTAAAGGCATTTAAATTTTAAAATGAAAGACACCCAAATCTTAAGGTATACTGTCTAAATGCCTTAATTTTACAATTTAACGTCAACTATTTAAATTAAATCACGGGATAAACATTTGGCTAATGACTATTAAAACCTGTCTATCATGTTGATAAAATAGTATAATAATAATACAAGTAGACGATTTATCAAAAGATTTGATGTACACAAATTATTCAAATTTATTTACAATTAACTTAATACAAGAACTAGGATGGAACATCGCACTGCCGACGTACATGTTACTATCACCAATCACCAGCCTCCTCTATTATTATATATAAATTTGTCATGTCTCTTTTTCTCTATGATTGAGCATATAATAAAAATAATAATAGATAATAATAGTAGTAGTAGTACAATGATTATATCGAAACAAAGGATCCGTGAAAAACGTTTGCCACTTATAGTCCAAAAACTAAATGTGACAAGATTTCCGTGATTTCAGAAAGCAAACAAAGGCAATGATAATATGAGTATAATATTGATATATAGATACTATAAGATATATAAATATAATACCTAGCTACACACACATTTGACACATACAAACACACATACTCAGGGTCACACTCACACGAACACCACCACCTCAATACCCCTGATCACCATCTTTTAACACTACTCGATCACCATCTTTCAAACACTCACGATTCTCTTCATTACTCGGTCTTATCACCACCGTTCACCACCTTCTCTCTCTCCTTCCCGAGCTAACAATCACCACCATGTATCGTTGCTGCTGTTATACTACTACACGAACTGCTGCTGCTGTTCGTGAACTATCATCACCACACTACTCTTGCTACTGTTGCTGATCGGTTGTTGTTACCACCATACTACTCTGAAACTATTACTACTCGTTCATAGCTACTCCTGCTCATTAATACTACTGCTTCGTTAATACTATTGCTCGAAAACACCAAGCTGCTCCTCAACATAGGTTGTTGTTATTGCTCGACATGATTTCTGTTGCTATTATCCTACTGTTGCTGCTGATCGTGTGCTACCATTGAAGCTCTGTTTTGAAGTTATCACTTCGAACCACCACCTTATATATATAGGTATAGATATATATATATATATATATATAGGTATATATATATACGGTTACCACCTTTATACTACTGATGATGTCGTATTGCTACTGCTGCCACCATTTTGTTGGCTGCTAACTTCGCTGCGGGTCACCTTCACCAACACAATCATTATCACCGGCCTGCACCACCACTACAACCGATCACCTTTTGAACTACAACTGCTGCTGCTGCTCGTTTTCATTACAAACCATAACTAGCCATCATGAATCATTTTGTTGTTGTTAATTACGGCTGCTCTTGCAAATTGCTACTAGGAAGAATGAAGAAGCCCCCCCCATGGAAGGGACCTAGACCCAGACTCATGCATTTTCTTGCGCAGTTACACCCAATCCCTGTGCTACAACTCGGTGTTTTTGTTAATTACGGCTGCTCTTGCAAATTGCTACTATTCATCATCATCTTCATTCGGCCACCACCTTAAAACCTCAAACACCACCTCTTCACCATCACTGTTCGACAACCAGGAAACAAGGCAAGACATTCTAACATCATGACAGGTTGTTTGATGTCTACACACGCTTGTTTATTCATGTTTAAAAACTCTAAACGTTTTCTTTTGCGTTTTCTAGCTCGTCACCACAAAACCGTCACGAATCACCATCATCAGCCACTGCTGATGGACCTGGGAAGTCTTCAACAGGTTATTTAAACTCCTTATAAGTTTCCCATGTTGAACTAAAAACAAGAATTATAAATTATAAATCTGACCGTTAACACCGTTAGATTTTCTGACAGTTTCAGTCCTAAATCGTTAAACTGTTTACAGTTTTAGTCCTTCGTCCGTCAGTTCTTACTAAACTGATGACTCTATTAAAATGGGTTATCTATACACTAAAACTGTAATATAAATAAAACGATATTAACAGTCATAAACTGCGAATAAAACGCCTTATAATTATTATCCAAATAAAACCCTAGTATAATTATTTATTAATTATACTTTATATGATTTAGGTTAACGTATCACGAGGATTATCTATTGCACTTAATCGCTACTGCAACTAAGGTGAGTTTCGTAAACCCTCCCTACTCAATTGAGATTCGGGCTGAAAAGTGTACATGCTTGTTGATTGATTGTTTGTTTAATGTATTGACTTGTTGCTCGGTTAATTATGATTTCGTTTATGAATACTTGTTGTACTTTGGATAGTTGTACATACATGGAAGACAATTATACTTTTTATGAGTAGTAGATGTGGTGGGAAGGCTGCGGGTGACCCTATATATAAGCATCGATGATTCTTTTAAAGTAGAATTGTAAGAAGTGTATGTGCATCGTATTGTTTGGTTGATTCACTTGTTATGA
>CM067171.1:110024357-110091251 GCA_034093135.1 Erigeron breviscapus
ATCTATATTCTTTTTATCATAACATAAAAAAAATCATTCTATTAAATAAATAATGTATATTATATTATATATATTATTGTTAACCATAGCAAAGAGAAAATAATAGTAGTGTCTTTTAATCTCTAACACCCTAAAATAAACTAAAAACTAATCTCCACCATAGAAAATGAAATGCTAATCTTGGCAAGTTAATAGTGACAACCAAATTATGTCGTTTTTTTTATCACAACATATATACAGCATATATGATTATTATTTAATATTTCTTTGACTAACATAACTTTTTAAATTTGTTTTAACTTACTTATAATAGAAGAAATTTTTATATAAAGTGACCAATATTTATATATCTCAATCAAATAGTTAAGATTATTAGCTACTACTTTTATTTATTAAATTTATTTTGATGTCAATTTTTAATTGTATATTCTTACAAGATATAATTTACATTTGTTTGGATATTTGATATCTAAAACAATATTTGCAAAAACTTTTTCTATATAAATCGAAAACTTTAAGCTACAAAAGTAACATATATCTATATTCTTTTTATCATAACATAAAAAAAATCATTCTATTAAATAAATAATGTATATTATATTATATATATTATTGTTAACCATAGCAAAGAGAAAAAAAATAGTAGTGCTTTTTAATCTCGACTCACTAAAAAAAACCTAAAAACTAATCTCCACTATAGAAAATGAAATGCAAATCTTGGCAAGTTAATAGTGACAACCAAATTATGTCGTTTTTTTTATCACAACATATATACAGCATATATAATTATTATTTAATATTTCTTTACTAACATAACTTTTTAAATTTATTTTGATGTCAATTTTTATTTGTATATTCTTACAAGATATAATTTACATTTGTTTGGATATTTGATTTCTAAAACAATATTTGCAATAACTTTTCTAATTAACATAACTTTTTAAATTTATTTTAACTTACTTATAATAGAAGAAATTTTTATATGAAGTGACCAATATTTATATATCTCAATCAATAGTTAAGATTATTAGCTACTACTTTTATTTATTAAATTTATTTTAACTTACTTATAATAGAAGAAATTTTTATATGAAGTGACCAATATTTATATATCTCAATCAGATAGTTAAGATTATTAGCTACTATTTTTATTAAATTTATTTTAACTTACTTATAATAGAAGAAATTTTTATATGAAGTGACCAATATTTATATATCTCAATCAGATAGTTAAGATTATTAGCTACTATTTTATTTATTAAATTTATTTTGATGTCAATTTTTAATTGTATATTCTTACAAGATATAATTTACATTTGTTTGGATATTTGATATCTAAAACAATATTTGCAATAACTTTTCCTATATAAATCGAAAACTTTAAGCTACAAAAGTAACATATATCTATATTCTTTTTATCATAACATAAAAAAAATCATTCTATTAAATAAATAATGTATATTAATTATGTGTAATTCTTACATTTTGTAACGTAGAAAGTAATTATTTTAATGATATATTTATGGAAAATAATTCTTAAATTTTATATTATATTTTTTAAAATTACTTTTTTGATTATTTTTACATTATACTAACTTTTTTTGTTTATATGTCCTACATTTTACTAAATTATGATTTTATATCAAATTTTTATCATATAACGTTACTTCAGCAGCTTCACTCTTGGCTTTTAGAAAGAAGACCCATGTAAACCTTGAATATTCATCTACAATGACCAGGGAGTACCTTTTTCCATTTAAGGAAGGTGTACTAACTCGACCAAATAGATCCATGTGCAGCAAGTCTAAGCTGAGCCATCCATAGGTGGAAAGAGTGAAAAATACTCCAAGCTCAAGACCAAATATAGAGCCCTGAAGTCACAAGTAGGGGTGTTGATCGGTCGGGTTATTCGGGTTTTGAAGAATAATAAGTTCACCCGTAACCCAAACCGAATAAGATTCGGGTTATTTGGTTCGGGTTATTCGGGTTTTGAAGAATAATAAGTTCACCCGTAACCCAAACCGAATAAGATTCGGGTTATTTGGTTCGGGTTATTCGGGTTTTGAAGAATAATAAGTTCACCCGTAACCCAAACCGAATAAGATTCGGGTTATTTGGGTTTGGGTTATTCGGGTTTTGAAGAATAATAAGTTCACCCGTAACCCAAACCGAATAAGATTCGGGTTATTTGGTTCGGGTTATTCGGGTTTTGAAGAATAATAAGTTCACCCGTAACCCAAACCGAATAAGATTCGGGTTATTTGGTTGGGTTTGGGTTATTCGGGTTTGGGTTGTTTGGGTCGGGTTTTGGGTAACCCAAATAAAAAATTATGTGGACTTTGAAGCGTACTAAACTTTAAAAAAATTTGGTTAATTATACTTCAATATAATTTTAATTTCAAAAACATAGAAAACGATGCTTCATAAAAGTGTAAATTAACAAATTGTTTATATTCAAAGGTATTTCAACAACTTTGATTATCTAGTTCTTGATTTAGTGCATTACAACATGGTTGTATTAATCAATAAATAGTCTTGCATATGTAAAATAGATAAATTATAAACTATTCAAAATAATATAAAACACTTAATTAATTAAACAATCTTGACAATATATAACGCAAATATTATTTAACTAAACTTTTGAAGTAAAATTTAATTAAGCTATTGTTATAAGAAATTTTAATACAAGACGTATATAGTATAACTATTATACTCATAATATAGTTATACTTTTGTATAATAATAACAAAAGACGGTATGTTTGATTTTTGTCTACCATAATACTTACAATACAAAAATAACCGAGCAGGAATCATATTTGGTAATTTATAAATGAAAGCATAAAGATTGAGTCAACTATATAATACTCTTATAAATATTACATAGATAAAAAAAATAAAAAATTATATGGGTTATTCGGGTTAACCCAAATAAAGAAATATCACCCATAACCCAAACCAATTAAATTTATATGGGTTTGGTTAACCAAATAACGAACCCGAAACCCGAATAACCCAACCCATATAACCCAAACCCATTCGGGTTGGGTCGGGTTAATTGGGTATGGTTTTTTTCAACACCCCTAGCTGAGCTGAGTAAGAAAGTTGAGAAGAGTGAAAAGAGCCTGATAGCTAAAGACTGGGCTGAAAGTGCAACATCATCTGATGATAAAATCTTTGAAGATGCCAAGTGTTTCATGGCAAAAGAAACTACTCAAAAATTTGCTGAAGATCTTGTCAAAATCCAACAGCAATCTGAGTCAGCTCAGCAGGCATCTACCAGTCAGACTCCTCCACCTGAGGTAATTTCCTTTGCTAATCTGTCTGATAATGAAAAACTGTCTAGACTAAATAGATTGGGTGATGAGATTCTTTTATAGAAAAATATTGACTAAAGTATTTTTTTATATCGTTAAAATCTAATGATATTTAATTAAAATAATATTACTGGTGCCAAGAATAATAAAAAAAATAAAAGATCGTAAAAATGGCAACATCATCTTTATAACATCTTTTATCTATGTTTGTTTTTTTACAATATTATAAAAATTTAACATATCATTAAGTATCTTTAATATATAAAAATTTTAGCAACTAATATCTACATATGATTATATACTGTCACAAAAGATATAATTAACATATATATCCTACTAATAACTTTTGATACAAAATATTTTTAAAATAATAGTATCATCAAATTTCAACATGTCTTATTTATAACTATTAATTATATTATAAGTTATAACGACAACTTAATATATTTAATCCGCGTATTACGCGGGAAATAATCTAGTTTAGTTATACACTAACATTACTAAGCAATTTAATTATCAATCTATATATCGCATGTTGTGTTAATCTAACTTAAAGTTATGCATAATATCATTGCAATTTCATACAATTATTTTTTTGATATATAATTGTGATAGCTTACTATAGACTCCATATATGTTTTTTAGTTCTTTATTAAGAAGGCCGGTTTGACATCCGGTCCGGTTTTCAAAACATTGATTTAATAAAAATGTTATATGATAAAAATCCTATACAAAAATCCTTATAACCAAATTTTATTCGTTATATGATAAAAATCATATACAAAAATATAATTTAATAAAAACGTATTACATTTAAAAAGAAAATTTTATTGTAAAAAAATTAAAAATTAATTTTAAAGATAAAAAATGATGTAAAATATAAAAATATTAGTTTCCATAATTATATCATTAAAAACATTAATTATTAATGTCTACAAACTTAAATAAGGAAATAATATTAAATTTATTAAAATAAAATTAAATCTAAAAAAGTTAAATAAGGTATATGACATCATCATTTGATCTAATGGCTCTAATTAAAAGTTGAACTTCATCTAAGGTCCATACTTCTCCAATTATGAATTAAGGTTTATCTTTTATATATATATTTAGAGATATTAAGATTTTAGCTATATTTTTATTTATTAAATTAGATAATCGAGGGCTTCACTTAACGTGCATAAAAGAATTGTACATTTCCATATTAAAAGTCACCCCCTGAATTTTATAAATACACAACTATTTAATGCATCTTAACAAAAGACTTAGGTGCTTCGTTTAACAAAATCCTTAAATAATTTATTTTGATGTCATTTTTTATTTGTATATTCTTACAAGATATAATTGACATTTTTTTGGATATTTAATATCTAAAACAATATTTGCAAGAACTTTTCCTATGTATTTTCATATAAACTGAAAACTTTAAGCTACAAAATAACATATATCTATATTCTTTTTATCAAAACATAAAAAAAATGATTCTATTAAATAAAGAATGTATATTAAATTGTACGGGGAATGTAAATAATCTAATTATTACATTTATACACAGTTGTTAATGGATTAGGATTATTGGTTTCGTGTTGGCGAGTAAAAAATATCATATAGATCAAATTAAAGAAATTATTCTAATAAAAAGGGATGTATTCATGTATATTAAAATGGAGAAGGGAGGGAGGCGAAGGGAGGGATGAAGCTTTGATCTACAACTATATATCCGGCGGTTCGTCGGAAAGTGATATTTTCCGATCAAGAAGTAGATAAAGTTTGAGAGAAAGAGAGAGAGAGAGATATAGATTTATATGTGTTGTGTGTGTTTGAAATGTACGTTGTTTGAAGGTAAAATATATAGAGGAGAAGGGAGGGGGGCGTGGACATATGCAAAGAACCCACACGCGTTTTGATGCATGGCATTTGTTATTACTCACTAGTTAATTTCATGAAAATTCTTTATCGGTTTTACAAGGTGTGGGATTCAATAAAAAGTAAACTTAATTAAAATGTATTTTTGAGAATATTTTTTTGATTATATATGTAGTTTCTATGAAGTGTAACCCAAACTTAAATTGGACAGGATAAAAAAATGTCACTCGAATTTTGTCTAATCCTAATAGTTTGTCTAATTAATTGGTGCGCTACAATTACGAAACATCTCAAAAACATGATATACACGTACCACAAGAAATGTCAGATTACCAATAAGGAATTAGCCTAGTGTTAAGGTAAGCACTTAGTGACCTTAAGGTCTCAGGTTCGATCCCCGCTGGGGACAAAAATAATTCCTTTAAGGTACCCGTTACCAATGAAGCCTAGACCCATATGTGAAGTTTAAATACGCGGGTTCGATCATTCGGGGTGCCCAGATCATGTGGGGATTAGGATGAAGGTATTTTACCGGCATCATATGGCTCATACGAGGTGGGTCGATGGGTATCCAATTGTGGTACCGGGGCTAGGGTTTCCCCCATTACCCTTTAAGAAATGTCAGATTCCGCGACGATTAATGTCGTCAAATTACATTCTGCGAAAACATTTTGTGACAACGTGGGTCGTTGGCGGAACTTGGCCTACTAATGTTTTTTATGACAGACCTTTGTGATGACAACAAAAAGTAAGAGCTATAGAGAGATATAATGTAAGTAATTTCGTTATAATTTAGGTGCCGGGCTGCATAATTGCATATGTTACGACTAGATATTATGTCTACGAAAAAAATGAAATTCTTAAATAGAATTATAGTACTTAGTTTTCCATTTGATGATGTAACAACCGCGACATTTGACCGTTTGACTTTATATGTATTTTGACTACCTACCTTATTTAATGACATGGACGAGTTCATTTTGTGAGTAAACGACTAGATAATGTGTTTGACGGGTCGATTGACCGACTAATTATGTGATTCGATACATGACGACTTGTGATTTAACTAGTTATTTGTGATGGGTTACCCATGGGTCAACCACAACCTATGACCCACAACCCACCAATTTGACCCAACCTTATCCCAATCCCCCACCCAAAAACCCTTACACTCTCCCCACCACACACACACACCCCTAACTCTCTTTCTCTCTCAAAGTAAATGCAAGATTCACAAATTCTTGCAAATCTCCCTCTCATTAAATTATCATCATCATTTATTGTTGTTTAAGTTGAATTAGTGTAAGAAACACCATCTTCATCATTATCTTGTCATCATATCAAGAATTTAAAGTCTCAAGTGCAAGAAAACGTCATCTATAGCCCATTTTCGGATTTGGATCTTTAGTGGTGATCTTGGTAAGTGAAACTACTCTTAATTTCATCATTTTATGTTGTCGAACACATTTCTAGTCAAACATAAGCACCTATGGGTCAAATTTTGGGTCAAAAGATCAACTAGGTCAAATTTAGGGTTCTTGGACTTTTGGGTCAAACCTTGGTCGAAATTCATTGGAAAAGAGTGTTAGGAGCCGAGTTATGTAATGGGTTATGTCGAAACAAGTTTGCTTATGCTTCAAAATGAATTTGAGTTCAAGAACACCATTAGAGTCGAATTAGGGTTTATGTAATTTAAATTGGGTCAAAACCGATTTTGATGGTAATTTTGTTGTTAAGGACTGTTAATTTGAGGTGGGTTAAGTCCAATCATGTCTATTTATGTGTACAAACGACCCTTGAACCCTCCTAATCCAAGTATAAAGTCAAAAGTGGTGTTTTGGTTTCAAATGGGTCGGTTTTGTTGTTCTACCTGCTGCTGCTGCGCCCAGTTGTCTTCCACCGTCCAAGACGGTCCAGACGGTGGTCTGCATTTGTGTTTTTCACCGTTTGATTAATTAGGATAGTTGTACATACATGGAAGTCGATTATGCCTTCAAAGGGTTTTAGATGTGGTGGGAAGGCTGCGGGTGACCCTATATATAAGCATCTAGGACTCATTGAAAGTAGAATCCTCCTAAGTGTATGTACGTCTTGATAGGTTTGATGGTTTGATGATTGATGGACTTGTGGTTGAGACAAACACGCATATGTATTGATGTGGATGTTGATGAGATGAATAAGTACATCCGAGTGTATAGACGTATACACTTGTGAGTATGTACGTCTTGATAGGTTTGATGGTTTGATGATTGATGGACTTGTGGTTGAGACAAACACGCATATGTATTGATGTGGATGTTGATGAGATGAATAAGTACATCCGAGTGTATAGACGTATACACTTGTGTTGAATTGATGAAACGTACATGACTCCGGGTATATAGACGTGTATACACCGATGATTTTGAGATGCCACATTGTTCATTGGGATGACATGTGAGTATCGTTGCATGGTTGACTTGATGGTCACACTAACGTTATGCACCATAACATATTATGCATACGGCACATATCTTGATATTGACATCACTTGTGCATATTTTATTACATGCATTATTCATGACGTGTAATCTTGTTGTATTTGATAGTGTGACTCTTAAAGGCTACTTGTAAGTTATGCATTGCCTTTACTCATACACTATGTGATTATTGGCGATGGTTCCTTGAGGACCATTACTACGAACTCACCAACCTCGTGTTGACTTGTTTAGTACACTTTTCAGGTAACCAGGTTAATCTAGGACGTGAAGTATGATTGATTGCTTGCTTTTGGACCCGGGCATTGGACTTATATGGATCAAGGATTCATTTGCCTACTTTTGCACTATGCTTAGGATCGATAGCCATCGCTAGATGATTGTTTGTAAACCTTGATGGTCGTTTGCTCCTTATGCATTTTGTACTTAAATTAGCTTATTTATGGATTCACCGGATCCTTTATTTGCATTTAGTTCATGTTCTACATTAATTCCACCTTGTGCTATATAATTTCCGTAATATTTCGAGCCCTAGCTCGGGGTGTTACAGAATGGTGGCCCATGCGTGGTCGTAGAGAATTAGGCGGTTTGACCTAGACTACGGCTTAACTTAAAACTCTTCATATAGCATGCATGGTTAGGAAAATTGTGTGCAACGTGAATTATGTGAACCCTAGAAGGTGTACATTGTGAGTTCGTAGTTAAGACCGATTATGTGATGACTTGAGTACAATGTGATGATTGTGTGATGAGTGCAATATGGTTGACGTGCACATTGATTTGAATTTGATTGTGGTTGAGTTGGGTTGTTGTTATTGATTGATGATTTAGGCAAAATGAAGTTATGGTGTTAACTTGATATAACATTGTGGCAACCCTAAAAGAGCCTGATCAACTATTTTATGGTTACCCGGTATTATAACAAGTTAATGGCATCACGGATTGCACACGCTTGGTTTAGGGTATAATAAGGAGTCGATATGCTTAATGGAAGTTGATTGGGTGGAGGGTTAGCCGCTGGTACACCCTGTATACAAACCCGGTCAATAACTAGAGGGCATATCGAATTCGGATTATACTTTGAACCATTGGTGGTTAGTTACTTAGATTGTATAATGTGGTGAACATGAGTACTTGGATTGATGATAAACAATAGTAGTAAACTTGGCATGATGGTATGAAATGTGTAGATTGTAACGACATGAGAGCATTGACAACTTGTGTGACTAACATGTGAGCATTTGAGACTAACTTACGGGTCAACGTGTTTACTTGTTTTATAGAAATGGTGAGACCAAGAAGGGTTGGAGCAAACTATAGGGCTCACTCGGAAGAACCTCAACCGGAAGCGCAACCGGAGGTGCAAGGAGGTAGAGGTATGGGTCGGGGTGGTAGAGGCCGTGGTGGAGGCCGAGGTAGGGGTGAAAAAGAAAAAAAAAAAAAAAAAAAAAAAAAAGAGGTAGGGGCCGAGGTAGGGGTCGTGGTGAGGCTCCTAGGCCGAACTTGGCGGATGTGAACGGTCACCAATATCATGCGAACTATTGTTGCCCAAGTCCAAGCAACTCTTGAAGGGAACAATGGGGCACAACCCAATGAGCCTCAAAACAATGAAGCCCCGGCTAATGTGAATAATGAGGGTGTTCGACCTCATGTTGTGATGAATGAAGAAGAAGAACCAATTGAAGTTGATAACTATAGGCCCATGTTTAATCAACATGGAGTGTACCGCCAAGGTTGTCAATTTAAAGATTTCAAGAATTGTGGGGCGCCGGAGTTTGATGGTAAGGGTGGTCCCACGGATTGTATAAGGTGGTTTGAGAAGATTGAAGCGGTGATAGAAAGAAGTCATTGCACTTATGATGATCAAATTCACTATGCTTCCGGTATGTTTAAAGAAGATGCGTTGAGTTGGTGGAACCAAGAGATAACCTTGGGCCGGACCCGTAACTTGTCATGGGCCGACTTCAAGAACAAGGTGAAGGAGAAGTTTTGTCCTCCTTATGAACTCCAAAACTTGACTATTGAGTTTGTCCATCTCAAAATGGAAGGAGCCGATTTCAAGGGCTATGTTAGACGGTTTCAAGACTTGTCTACTCTCATTCCTCACTTGGTGAACCCCGAGTCTCGGGCCATTGAGAAGTTTGTCTTGGGCTTGAATCCCCATGTTCGTTCTTATATCAACTCGGCCATGCCCGCTTCCATGGCCGAGGCTATTAACCGAGCCGGTAGTGTGACCGAAGACTTATTGAGAAGCGGAGTGTTGAGCAAGTCAACAAAGAGGAAAGAAGTGCCGGAGTCTAGCGGAGTGAAGAAGATGGGGAGATTTGATCCCAGGAATGTTAATCGGGGTAGGGTGATGGCGGCGGTGGAGCCGGTGAAGAAGGCTTATTTGGGACCCCATCCGTTGTGTGGAAGATGCACCAAGCACCACCCCACCAATGTTCAATGTGGGGCATGCTTTAATTGCAACCGAACGGGACACATGTCCAAGGATTGTAGGGCACCGAGGATGGCACCACAAAATGTAGCTCCTCTTCAAGCTATTCCCCCTCGTGCCAACCAACAAAAGGGTGGATGCTATGAATGTGGTAGTCCTAATCACTACCGTTACAATTGTCCCCAATGGGTTGGGCAACAAGTCCAAGTAGCCGTCCACCCCAACCAACTTCAAATTGCCGGGCCTAATCAAAACCGAGGACAACAAGGGCACCAAGTACAACCCCGTGGCCGAGCCTTTGCGGTCAATGCCAATGCAAATGAAGCCCGTAATGATCCCAATGTTGTTGCAGGTACTTTTCTTCTTAATGGTCATTATGCAACGGTTTTATTTGATTCCGGAGCCGATTATAGCTTTGTGTCCTCTAGCTTTGTTTCCTTGATTGATGTGAACCCGTGTGCTCTAAATTACGTGCTTGATATAGAAATGGTAAATGGTGCCCTAACAAAACTTAGTCAAATACTTCGCGATTGTATTTTGACTCTAAACGACATCGAGTTCTACATCGACCTTATGCCTCTTGACATGGGTAGCTTTGATCTTATTGTGGGTATGGATTGGTTGACGGCGGTAAATGCAACCATTGATTGTGGTGAGAGAGTTGTTAAAATACCCTTGTCTAACGGTAAAATTCTTAGAGTTCAAGGCGAAACTTCCGATTCCTCAAATTCTAAAGTCTTTAGTGCTACCGTCACCAAGGTAGAATTGAAGACCGTTCCTATTGTTTGTGAATTTTCCGATGTTTTTCCGGATGACTTACCGGGATTACCTCCATCTCGTGAACTTGACTTTCGTATCAACCTTATTCCCGGAGCCGCACCCGTGGCAAAAGCTCCTTATAGACTAGCTCTCACCGAAATGCAAGAATTAGAGACTCAACTCAAGGAACTCCAAGAGAAAGGTTTCATTCGTCCTAGCCAATCTCCTTGGGGTGCTCCCATCCTCTTTGTCAAGAAGAAAGACGGATCATTTAGAATGTGT
The DNA here is from genome assembly GCA_034093135.1 of Erigeron breviscapus. Taxonomy (NCBI): domain Eukaryota; kingdom Viridiplantae; phylum Streptophyta; class Magnoliopsida; order Asterales; family Asteraceae; genus Erigeron; species Erigeron breviscapus. Next base: position 110,035,498 of record CM067171.1, read on the forward strand.
ATTGACTACCGGGAGTTGAATAAGCTCACGGTAAAGAACCGGTATCCCCTTCCTAGAATCGATGATCTCTTTGATCGACTTCAAGGTGCCAAACACTTTTCCAAAATCGATCTTCGCTCGGGTTATCATCAACTCCGGGTACATGAAGATGATATTCATAAAACGGCTTTTCGCACAAGGTATGGTCACTTTGAATTCACCGTTATGCCGTTCGGGTTGACAAATGCACCGGCGGTGTTCATGGACTTGATGAACCGGGTGTGTCGACCTTTCTTGGACAAGTTTGTCATTGTCTTTATTGATGACATACTCGTTTATTCTAAATCCAGAGAAGAGCATGCCGAGCACTTGCGTGAAGTACTCGAGTTGTTGAGAAAGGAGAAGTTGTATGCTAAATTCTCCAAGTGTGAATTTTGGTTAGAAAAGGTCCACTTCCTTGGTCACATGGTGAGCAAGGATGGTATTCACCGGATCGGATAAGATGTATTTTGATTTGAGAGACTTCTATTGGTGGCCGGGTATGAAGCGGGATGTGGCTAGATATGTGAGTGAGTGCCTTACTTGCTTGCAAGTGAAAGCCGATCATAAAAAGCCACCCGGATTGTTGGTGCAACCGGTGACACCCGAATGGAAATGGGAACATATTGCAATGGACTTCATTACGAAGTTACCGAAGACACCCTAGCGTGATTGTATATTAAGGAAGTGGTGTCTAAACATGGAGTCCCGGTTTCTATCATCTCCGATAGAGATACCCGGTATAACTCAAGTTTTTGGAGAGCCTTTCAACATGCTATGGGTACACAACTTAATATGAGCACGACATTTCATCCTCAAACGGATGGACAAAGCGAAAGAACAATACAAACTCTTGAAGACATGTTGAGGGCTTGTGCCATTGATTTTGGTGGTAGTTGGGAAGATCATTTGCCATTGGTGGAATTCTCCTACAACAATAGTTATCATGCAAGCATACAAATGGCACCCTTTAGAGCTCTATATGGTAGAGTATGTCGTTCTCCCCTAGCTTGGGCGGAGATTGGAGAAAGTCAACTCATTGGGCCGGAAATTGTAGTTGAAACAACAAAAGTGATCTCTCAAATCAAGGAGAGGTTACAATTGGCCCGTGAACGACAAAAGAAGTATGCCGATGTGAGACGAAGACCGCTAGAGTTTGAAGTTGGTGATCATGTACTTTTGAAGGTGTCACCATGGAAAGGAGTTGTGAGATTTGTGAAACGGGGCAAACTCGGGCCAAGATATATAGGGCCTTTCAAGATTCTTGAGCGGGTTGGAAAAGTTGCTTATCGATTAGAATTACCACAAGAACTTAGTGGTGTACATGATGTGTTTCATATTTGTAATCTACGTAAATGTTTGGCGGACCCTACACATCATGTGCCCATGAACGAGATACGAGTTGATAAGAAGCTTAACTTTGTTGAAGAGCCGGTGGAGATCTTAGACCGTCAAACCAAGAAGCTCAAGAACAAACGTTACACAATCGTTAAGGTTAGATGGAATGCTAGACGTGGAGCCGAGTTCACTTGGGAACGTGAGGACCATATGAGGTCTAAGTACCCACATTTGTTTAGTAATTAGTGTTTTGTTGAATTTCGGGACGAAATTCTTTTAACGGGGGAATGATGTAACATCCGCGATATTTGACCGTTTGACTTTATATGTATTTTGACTAACTATCTTATTTAATGACATGGACGAGTTCATTCTGTGAGTAAACGACTAGATAATGTGTTTGACGGGTCGATTGACCGACTAATTATGTGATTCGATACATGACGACTTGTGATTTAACTAGTTATTTGTGATGGGTTACCCATGGGTCAACCACAACCTATGACCCACAACCCACCAATTTGACCCAACCTTATCCCAATCCCCCACCCAAAAACCCTTACACTCTCCCCACCACACACACACACCCCTAACTCTCTTTCTCTCTCAAAGTAAATGCAAGATTCACAAATTCTTGCAAATCTCCCTCTCATTAAATTATCATCATCATTTATTGTTGTTTAAGTTGAATTAGTGTAAGAAACACCATCTTCATCATTATCTTGTCATCATATCAAGAATTTAAAGTCTCAAGTGCAAGAAAACGTCATCTATAGCCCATTTTCGGATTTGGATCTTTAGTGGTGATCTTGGTAAGTGAAACTACTCTTAATTTCATCATTTTATGTTGTCGAACACATTTCTAGTCAAACATAAGCACCTATGGGTCAAATTTTGGGTCAAAAGATCAACTAGGTCAAATTTAGGGTTCTTGGACTTTTGGGTCAAACCTTGGTCGAAATTCATTGGAAAAGAGTGTTAGGAGCCGAGTTATGTAATGGGTTATGTCGAAACAAGTTTGCTTATGCTTCAAAATTGAATTTGAGTTCAAGAACACCATTAGAGTCGAATTAGGGTTTATGTAATTTAAATTGGGTCAAAACCGATTTTGATGGTAATTTTGTTGTTAAGGACTGTTAATTTGAGGTGGGTTAAGTCCAACCATGTCTATTTATGTGTACAAACGACCCTTGAACCATCCTAAATCAAGTATAAAGTCAAAAGTGGTGTTTTGGTTTCAAATGGGTCGGTTTTGTTGTTCTACCTGCTGCTGCTGCACCCAGTTGTCTTCCACCGTCCAAGACGGTCCAGACGGTGGTCTGCATTTGTGTTTTTCACCGTTTGAGTCATTTTTCACCGTAAAACAGAACAATCCACCGTCTACCCACCGTAAACCTAATCTGAGCCACCGTCCAAGACGGTGGCAGGGACCGTCCCAGACGGTGGTGTTGTGACCAGCTCTTCCTCATTTTTCCTTGGATCGATCTAGCTTTACGATTTTGATGGTAATTTTGTTGTTAAGGACTGTTAATTTGAGGTGGGTTAAGTCCAATCATGTCTATTTATGTGTACAAACGACCCTTGAACCCATCCTAAATCAAGTATAAAGTCAAAAGTGGTGTTTTGGTTTCAAATGGGTCGGTTTTGTTGTTCTACCTGCTGCTGCTGCACCCAGTTGTCTTCCACCGTCCAAGACGGTCCAGACGGTGGTCTGCATTTGTGTTTTTCACCGTTTGAGTCATTTTTCACCATTTGTGTTTTTCACCGTTTGAGTCATTTTTCACCGTAAAACAGAACAATCCACCGTCTACCCACCGTAAACCTAATCTGAGCCACCGTCCAAGACGGTCCAGACGGTGGTCTGCATTTGTGTTTTTCACCGTTTGAGTCATTTTTCACCGTAAAACAGAACAATCCACCGTCTACCCACCGTAAACCTAATCTGAGCCACCGTCCAAGACGGTGGCAGGGACCGTCCCAGACGGTGGTGTTGTGACCAGCTCTTCCTCATTTTTCCTTGGATCGATCTAGCTTTACGATTTTGATGGTAATTTTGTTGTTAAGGACTGTTAATTTGAGGTGGGTTAAGTCCAATCATGTCTATTTATGTGTACAAACGACCCTTGAACCATCCTAAATCAAGTATAAAGTCAAAAGTGGTGTTTTGGTTTCAAATGGGTCGGTTTTGTTGTTCTACCTGCTGCTGCTGCGCCCAGTTGTCTTCCACCGTCCAAGACGGTGGCAGGGACCGTCCCAGACGGTGGTGTTGTGACCAGCTCTTCCTCATTTTTCCTTGGATCGATCTTAGCTTTCCATTGGTTCCTTTCTCGACTCCTAGAACCTTGTACATGAATTGTAACCGTCGTTTAAAGTGGAGGCTCACCTAGAACTCAAAATGGGACATATACTTACATTGCATAAATGTTTATGAATAAGTTTTATACATGCGACGATCTCAGGATGACTCCAACTCGTTCCAAACAAATTCTTGAACACTCTAAAGTCGTATACGAGCCTCGAGAACTAATCTAAGTGACGAGTCACACATGAAACCCTAGTTAGGGTTTAACTTGCTAAATATTAATGGGTATATTACATATTTATAGGTTTTGGAGACGCGAAGCCTATTAAACGCTTATAATCTTATCTTATCTCGAATTTAGCTCTTATTGCCGATCAAGGTGAGTTCCGTAGCTCCCTACTCATTTGAGATTCGGGCTGGAAAGTGTACTCTTATGTGATTACGTGTTGGATTGTTTGATTTAATGATTGATGGTTTGATTGACACGTTTGATTGATTATGTACTTAGTTGTGATTTATATATTGATTAATTAGGATAGTAGTACATATATGGAAGTCGATTATGCCTTCAAAGGGTTTTAGATGTGGTGGGAAGGCTGCGGGTGACCCTATATATAAGCATCTAGGACTCATTGAAAGTAGAATCCTCCTAAGTGTATGTACGTCTTGATAGGTTTGATGGTTTGATGATTGATGGACTTGTGGTTGAGACAAACACGCATATGTATTGATGTGGATGTTGATGAGATGAATAAGTACATCCGAGTGTATAGACGTATACACTTGTGTTGAATTGATGAAACGTACATGACTCCGGGTATATAGACGTGTATACACCGATGATTTTGAGATGCCACATTGTTCATTGGGATGACATGTGAGTATCGTTGCATGGTTGACTTGATGGTCACACTAACGTTATGCACCATAACATATTATGCATACGGCACATATCTTGATATTGACATCACTTGTGCATATTTTATTACATGCATTATTCATGACGTGTAATCTTGTTGTATTTGATAGTGTGACTCTTAAAGGCTACTTGTAAGTTATGCATTGCCTTTACTCATACACTATGTGATTATTGGCGATGGTTCCTTGAGGACCATTACTACGAACTCACCAACCTCGTGTTGACTTGTTTAGTACACTTTTCAGGTAACCAGGTTAATCTAGGACGTGAAGTATGATTGATTGCTTGCTTTTGGACCCGGGCATTGGACTTATATGGATCAAGGATTCATTTGCCTACTTTTGCACTATGCTTAGGATCGATAGCCATCGCTAGATGATTGTTTGTAAACCTTGATGGTCGTTTGCTCCTTATGCATTTTGTACTTAAATTAGCTTATTTATGGATTCACCGGATCCTTTATTTGCATTTAGTTCATGTTCTACATTAATTCCACCTTGTGCTATATAATTTCCGTAATATTTCGAGCCCTAGCTCGGGGTGTTACAGATGCGGACAAGCATGCTTGTTTTACAAACTTGATTTCAAAACGTCACCTTTTTAATAAAACTAACCTCATAAAAGCAAAAGAAAAATAACTTAACACACTCTCTATTCCTTTTTCACACAAAATCTAGTTATGCACCATAACATATTATGCATACGGCACATATCTTGATATTGACATCACTTGTGCATATTTTATTACATGCATTATTCATGACGTGTAATCTTGTTGTATTTGATAGTGTGACTCTTAAAGGCTACTTGTAAGTTATGCATTGCCTTTACTCATACACTATGTGATTATTGGCGATGGTTCCTTGAGGACCATTACTACGAACTCACCAACCTCGTGTTGACTTGTTTAGTACACTTTTCAGGTAACCAGGTTAATCTAGGACGTGAAGTATGATTGATTGCTTGCTTTTGGACCCGGGCATTGGACTTATATGGATCAAGGATTCATTTGCCTACTTTTGCACTATGCTTAGGATCGATAGCCATCGCTAGATGATTGTTTGTAAACCTTGATGGTCGTTTGCTCCTTATGCATTTTGTACTTAAATTAGCTTATTTATGGATTCACCGGATCCTTTATTTGCATTTAGTTCATGTTCTACATTAATTCCACCTTGTGCTATATAATTTCCGTAATATTTCGAGCCCTAGCTCGGGGTGTTACAGATGCGGACAAGCATGCTTGTTTTACAAACTTGATTTCAAAACGTCACCTTTTTAATAAAACTAACCTCATAAAAGCAAAAGAAAAATAACTTAACACACTCTCTATTCCTTTTTCACACAAATACAAGTGGCCTATGTAATGGGTAGTTTCATAATATATTTAGTTTTGGAATAATATTTATTTTAGAAGCTTTTTTGTGTGAAAAAACAAAACCTATTTAAAGAACTAAGATAATTCAATCTTTTTAGGATTACTTTCGTTTCGAAATAATAAATGAATAAAGTTTCTCTATTCGGATTTTGATGAAGACGGAGTTTCGTCACTCGGATATAATTATACGCAACCTAACAGATTTATTATTTTCAATCATTTTCCTATTCGTCTCCAATATATTACAGTATAAATGACAGGATTTAAACCCGGAATCTCTGGTAAAGATGTACAGGATAATAATGTGTGTAGCACTAAGTCACCTTGAAGATGATTTTTGGTTTTGACATAATTATGACAATCGTATCTACAAATGATTTTGGTTGTTTTGTAAACATATCCAATTATCTAAAGTTGAGAATGGTTTCAAGAAATCAAGACTTGGATAAATTGTTTGGGGTACCTGAAATAGGTCGACTTAATTATACATATGGTAAAGAAATATAAAGTTTAAAAAAAAAGGTAATGGAGGGAACCCTAGCCCGGTACCACAATTGGATACCCATCGACTCACCTCGTATGAGCCATATGATGCCGGTACAATACCTCCATCCTAATCCCCACATGATCTGGGCACCCCGAAGGATCGATTATATTACAATAAGTTGATTTGGGAAAGGCATGATAAAAATATAATATCAATCGTTGGACAATGGAGATTAAATATTTATTACCTATATCTAACAAAAAAAGAGTTTAAAATTAAAAGTCAGTTTTAAAATATTTTATAAAACGCTCTAGCCAAACATGTCGAGTTTCTCTTTAGTCAGATATTTTCTATTAGGCAAAAATACTCCGAGCTGGAGAGTGTTGCTTGTCACTAGACAGCTTAGAGATTTTACTTTTTTTATTAATCTGTTTTTATTTATCTTTTAGAACGGCAAAAGATGGTTAATTGTTATTAACAGATGATATGATATATGCAAGAATGTGAATTATTGTTGATTAACTAATAACATATGTCAAAAGAACAATCTTTATATATACTAAAAGACAATTGACCTAATAGCTTATTAACCAATCATAACTTCGATTTTATCAAATTGGAAATTGATGATGTCATTATTAATTTAATTATAAATTAAAAAACATAATAATATATTTATATTAATGTTTGTAGAAAAAATCTCACTAATTTACACTTTTTTTGTTTTCCATCAATAATTTACACTTTTTACCCTCACTAAATACTTAATTTATAATCTACACTTTTTTATTTTCAATCACAAATTTTCAATTTGTAATCATTAGTTCCAATATAATAGATAATGAATAATAACTGATATATATTCAATAGAATAATAGCAAATATATAAACAATAGAATAATAGCTATTATATATCTTAATTATACGTTTTATCATATAAATATAAAATTAATTACTAAAAATAAATAAAATCTAATGTAAATATATTAAGATTTTAAAAGTATTTGTACTATTATCCATTTTTTGAAGTATTGGTAGATGAACAGGTAATCCACTTCCATTAATATATTATTCATAACATGTATTTATCCTAAAAATTGACTGTAAATTTATTTATTAACAGGGCAAAAAGATATAATTCTCAATCCATTATTCATTGATTCCGAACTTTAGACATCTACTTGAAGAATGAGCATTCCGATTAATCTCAAACTTTCAAGTAAAATTCACCCACTCAATGTTTCTGCTAGCTAAACATGCATGTAAGCTCAACTTTTTGGATGAAACATCTATCTTTATTTTTAATTACGTTCTTAACATCTTTCAGGATTATTTTTTGGCTATTTTTCTTTTGAGTTAATAAGACTTTTTAGCTTGCATATAGTTAAACTTTGATAATAATCTAATCTTTATAACAATGTAAACCCGTGTATTTGACACGGGTCTAAAATCTAGTACTATAAGATATTAAAGTCTTAATATATACTAAAAGACAACTAACATAACCTCAATTAACCAATCATAGCTCTCAATTTCACAAAATTAATTAAATCAACACATGTCTAAATTAATTTACACTTTTTGGTTTTCCATCACCAATTTACACTTTAACCCAATTTAAAAATTATTAATTTACACTTTTTGGTTTTTCATCACCAATTTACACTTTAACCCAATTTAAAAATTATTAATTTACACTTTTTGTTTTCCATCACCAATTTACACTTTAACCCAATTTAAAAATTATTAATTTACACTTTTTGGTTTTCCATCACCAATTTACACTTTAACCCAATTTAAAAATTATTAATTTACACTTTTTGGTTTTTCATCACCAATTTACACTTTAACCCAATTTAAAATAATTAATTGTTGAGTCAAGGATTCGCTGACCAGACTTGGTCGCTGACGTGAGTCGTCAGCAAGTCATCAGCGAGTCAATGACTTTCGTCAGCGGGTGGTTTACTTTCCAAGTTGTGTGTTAAGGCGGGAAGTTTTCAAACCACAAGAAGACAAGAAGTCACATGGTGGTTCTTTCAACTGAATGTTACCTTATATGGCAAAGGTACAGTTGGGACCAAAACAAGAGTTTTCTCTTTCATACCCGTTTTGGTAAAGAAGACAAAGGCTCCTGGATCCAAGTACAACGAGCCTATGAGAAGTCGACAACCACCATTCTATCACGATCATTGTAAGGCTGTGTTGCCCTAATTCCTCCCTATATAAAGCAACACAGCCGCATCATTTAAACTTAGTGTTTGTCACCACAAAGTGTGTGTTACTTTATTTTCTCTTTTGTAATTGCTTAAGTTTATAGTGTGTCTAGACTTAGCAATTATTTAGTTCATTTGTATTCTTGTAAGACAAGTTGTAATATCGACCATGTATTCATCGTTTAATCAATGATACATATGATTAGACTTGCTTAGATATTTGCATTTGAACTTATTCTTGTTCATGTTCTTTACTTTCTGTTCTTACATTCTTGTCTAGATTAATTATATTATAAGTGTGCAAATCCTGGACTGTCAAGTGGTATCAGAGCCAACGTTTCTAAATCATTGAAACAAAGATCCGTTTGCATACTTATTTCTTTCTAAATTCTTATTTCTTTCTTTAAATACAAGAACATGACTACTGTACCAACTCTTGTGAACACACGTGACTTTGGTTACGTGTCTGTTCCTCCAAGATTCGAGCCTGATGACTTTGGATCTTGGAAGGAAAGAATGCTATTGCACATAGTTGGTGTAGAACCCTACCTTATAACTATTATGACCAAAGGTCCATATGTACCTACTCTGGTACAAAGAACACCAGGAGCAACTGCTGATGCTCCTGAGATTGTGATTGACATTGTCAAGCCAGAGGTACAATGGACCGATGATGAGCGTAGACTGGTAAATCTTGATTCCAGGCTCAAAAACATGATTGTCTCCACTCTTCCTACTGACATCATGAAGCTCATCATCAATATCCCACTTCTAAAGAAGTCTGGGATAGATTATGTAGCATGTATGAGGGCTCTGCTGCTACAATCGCCACTAAAAAGATTGATCTTAAAAGAGCCTATGAAAAATTCTTTTCTCTCCCTTCTGAAGGTCTCAATGGCACTTACACCCGATTCAAAGGGTTGCTAAATGACATGACCAATGTTGGTATCACCCATGACAACTTTGAGGTGTGCCACAAATTTATTGATAGTCTACCTATCAAGTGGCAAGGATTGAGACAAATCCTTAGGACCACTGAGCGACTCAATGGTCTTGATCTTGAATCTCTCTTTGGCATGCTTCAGTTTGAAGAGAGAGCTCTTGCTCAAACTCTAAGAGCTGCTGCTGACGCACAACATAGTGCTGGTCCCTCCTCTTCTACCTCTTCTTCTGCTTATTCTGTTCTTGACCCCCTTGCCCTTGTCTCTGCTGAGCCCATTAATCTTAATAATGGTGCCAGCTTCTCCCATCTCCCACCTCCTATTCAATTTCTTGTTAATGATCTCGATGCTGATGAGAAACAAGAGATGTTCAGCGACTTTATGGATTTTTCCCTAGTCGCTGGTAAGAGGTACTCGCGAAAATGGAACAACCGTAAGTCGGTTGCTCCATATAAGCCTCCTGTTGACAAGTCTCAAGAGGAGTGCTGGAGATGTGGTAGAAAAGGACACTACCAAAAGGAGTGCAGAGTTGCTCTTCCAACTCCTGCTGCTCCTAAAACTAACCCATCTAAACCTGCTGATGAGTACAGGAACAAATACTATCAGCTTAAAGCTAAGGTTGCTGAGATGGAGGAGGCAAAAACACCAGCGAAAGGGCTGGTCGCTGAAGAACATGACTGGGCTGAATCAGATGATTCAGACAGTGAAGAGTACGTTGATGCCATGTGTCTTATGGCACTCGCTGATGGTGATGCACTGACTAAAGACCAAGTCTCTTCCAGTCAGTGGGTAAATGTCACCATTAAAAAGGTACGTGCTCATTCTTCTGCCTCTGATGAAGATAAACCTAAAATCTTCGAATCTCTTCTTTGTGATATTCAGTTCGTTGAATCTATACGAGCTGATATCCAATCTAAACTTGACTCTGTCTCCTTAGAGTTAAGTGACAAAATTGAAAAACTCAATGAGCTGAGGAATGTTCATGTTGAACTCCAATCTCATGAGTTGCTGGCACAAAAAGTTCAACTTGAGAATGAAAAACTCAAGCTTGAAGTTGCCAATCTTAAAAAGATTGTGACCTCCTGGTCAAAAGCTTCCAGGTTTCATCATCAGTGTCTAAATGAACAAGTCCCTGCCCAAGTTCAGGCAGTCATTGGCGGTAACTTTGAAGTCGCTGCCACTCTCTCTGACTTGTTCAATGACGACGTGAAACCTGAAATCTCCATTCCTCCTTCTGCTGTCATTTCCTGAAGAAATGAGAAAATGGTATTTCGTTAGGGGTCGTAATGATTACCATAATGAAATGGAAGCTGGTTCTACTTCTACCATCACCAGCGACCCATCTACCCCTGCCGAGGAAAATGGTGCTAGCACCTCAGCTAGTACTAGCAATCCTTATCCTCATCTTCCCATCATTGGCATGATGCCTAATGAAGGAAGAGTTCAATACTCTTCTGGGGAATCCTTTGAGGGAGATATTGGCAGCGATGGTTTTAAACCAGTCGCTCCTCAGCAACTTACTCTACAAGCTGCTGAACCTTTTAAGAGAAGCACAGTTGCTGTACCTTATGACTACAGCACGCCTCAGCGTGCTAGCTCAATCAGTCAGCAACCACAACAAGTTGCTTCTTAAAGCCCTTCTTCCTCAAACTCTCTTAAAGCACCTGCACATGCTGACAGTAAATCTGATCAGCATGATCGTCTTATGAAAAGACGCGTCAGGTTCGGTGACGCTAGATATCAGCAAGTAGGACCTTCATAGGTCAGACCTGCTGATAGACAGGTCCACCAGCAGGCACCCCAATCGAAGCCTATTCCTTCCATTTTGAGGCATAAAACTCCTCAAAAAGAAAGAGTGCCTAATTCTCAAAATAGGTCTACTACTCCTCAAAGAGGACACTTGCCTCATCAGCAAGTTAGAGCCTCTACTCCTAATAGGCAGTACCTACCTCATAGGCAAATGAGGTCAGCTACTCCTAATAGGCAGTACCTACCTCATAGGCAAATGAGGTCAGCTACTCCTAATCAGCAACCTAGATCGATCACTCCTAAAAGAGTGCATCCATCTCAGCAGGGTCCTTCTTCTTCTTCTCACCCTGCTGTTAATCAAGCGTGGAGTGTAGTTAAGGGATCACAAAATCCCTCTACTTCTCAATCTGAGGATCCAAAAGGAAAGTCCATTTTGGGTCCTGCTCCTAAAATGCCTCAGCTTACACTTAAGCATAAGCAAAAGTCAAAGCAAAAGAAAAGGGCATCTTCCTCTTCTGACCCTAAAATTAACGAGCTAGCTCAGCAAGTTAATGATCTTTCCTCTCAACTGAAGGAATTTTTCCTTCAAAATCAAAAAGGCAGCACCTCTGTTAAAAAATGCTACATATGTGGCAGCAGAGGTCATGTTGCTTCTGATTGTGACAACTCTAGGGATGCTCCTGAGGTTGTCATTCAACCCAATCCTCCTTCCTCAGCGGTTGCCTCCTCCTCCACTATAGTCAGCGAAAGTTCTTCTTCCGCTGAACTTGAAAATAGTGTAGGAGATACAACTATTCTCTCTGAGGAAAACATTGCTGACTACATTGCTGCTCAGCGAATTTCCTTTCCTCTGTCTCAAGAGATCATTTCTAATGGTCATGGCAGCATTCTGGTCGAGTATGGGAACAACAATCAAGTCAGCAACTTGACTGTTCTCGATACTGGAAACACTGTCACCTCTGCTGATCAATACTTCACTTATGTGGTTGATCGTGACATGCTTCCTGCTCATCAACTTGTTGATAACTTTCCAAGAGATGAGAATACTGACCCTAGTGCTCCTCTTCCTCTCTCTACTGATGACTCTATCAGTAGAGATGAACCCTCTGAAGCCCAAATCTTTAATCCCGCTGACATGGCTGTCAGCGAGTTCAATAGTGAACCAGTCTAAATCCTTTTGTTATATCCATGCAGGGCTCGCTAGGAAAAGGTGTGTGGTACTTGGACAGTGGCTGTTCAAAATACATGACTGGCACTAAGACCCTGCTGGATAACTACGTAGAGGCTGCTAGCCCTACTGTAGTGTTTGGTGATAACTCCACTGGACAAACAGAAGGATATGGTCTTCTCTCAAATGGTCTCATCAAGTTCACCAAGGTTGCTTATGTAAATGGTTTGAAACATAATCTTATCAGCATAAGCCAACTTTGTGATGCTGACTACAAAGTGATTCTTGATAAGCATCAAGGCACTGTTGTAAACGTAAACAAGGAAGTCGTCTTGGTCGCTCCAAGAAAATGAGATGTATATCTGGTAGACTTCACTCCTATCAAAACTGATAGTGAGACTTGTTTCTTTGCTAAGTCAGCAGCTGAACTCAATTGGTTATGGAACAAGCGTATGTCGCATGTGAATTTCAAAACCATCAACTCTCTGGCCAAAAAGAACCTTGTTCGTGGCCTTCCTCATCTCTCTTTTGAGAAGGATAGACTCTGTGGTGCTTGTGAAAAAGGTAAAAGCCACAGAGCCACTTTCAAAACAAAGCAGGCCAATTCTATCTCTAGCTGCTTTCATCTTCTTCACATGGACCTTTTTGGTCCTGTAAATGTCCAAAGTCTAAAGGGTAGCAAATACACTTTAGTAATTGTGGATGAATATTCACGATATACTTGGACTATCTTTCTTCGATCTAAGAGTGATGCTGCTGAAGAGATTATCAATTTCATCAAGAAAATGGAAAATCTCAACAGCATAAGGGTTAAAGAACTTAGAAGCGATCATGGTACTGAGTTCAGAAACCACACTCTTGAATCCTTTTGTGCTGATCAAGGGATCTCACAAAACTTCTCTTCCACCAGAACTCCAGAGCAAAATGGTGTTGCTGAAAGGAGAAACAGAACTCTAATCGAGGCAGCACGTACTATGCTCAGCGAGTCCTCATTGCCTAGTAAATTCTGGGCAGAAGCTGTCAGCACTGCCTGTCATACTCAAAATAGATGTCTTATTGTCAAAAGACATGACAAGACAGCTTATGAGGTTTTGAAAGGCAAGAAACCTCAAATTAAATACTTCCATGTCTTTGGATGTCCTGTCTTTATCTTAAATAATAAGGATCACCTAGGGAAATTTGATCCTAAAGCTGATGATGGCTACTTCCTTGGTTATTCCTCCATCAGCAAGGCATTTAGAGTATTTAATACTCGCCTTCAAAAGGTTGATGAATCAATCCATGTAACCTTTGATGAAAGCTCATCAGCCCTTAAGGACATCCAAACCATTTCATCAGAAGTCATTTTCAATGAGCTCGCTGATCCTCTCACTGAGGAAGCTGACTCATTTGTTGATGCACCTTGCTCGCTGCTTGATAATAATCAGCATAACAAACAGGATAGTTCAGCAGATGCTGAACCAGAGCAAGTTGCTGCTCATATCTACTCGATTGAGCCAGTTGAGCCTATCTTAAGATCAATCCATGCAGCATCAGCCAAACCTAGATCACTGGCTGATGACGTGCATGATGATGACTCTACTGAGGAAGAGTTTCATGATGCATCAGCAAATGCTGAGGATATGGAGTCAGCTGATGACTCTAACATCAATGATAACTCAAATCAGTCGAATGGCTCTACTGATCTTACTTCTGAACCCATCATTACCATTGATTTCTCTCCTTACAATAATCTCTCTGCTGGACCCATCTCTCAGTCTTCCGCTGACACTCGACTAGGTTCATCAAGTGTTCCTGCACTTAAATGGACTTCTAGTCATCCAGCTCACCAAGTGATTGGTGATCCTTCTCAAGGGGTTGTTACTCGATCAGCGACTAGAAACACATGTCTCTATGTGAATTTCTTGTCGATGATCACCCCTAAGAATATAGGAGAAGCAATGGCTGATCCTTCTTGGGTAGAGGCTATGCAAGAAGAACTTACCCAGTTCAAACGATAGCATGTCTGGTTTCTTGTCCCTCTACCTGCTGACAAAGAACCCATTGGCACAAAATGGGTTTATAGGAACAAAATGGACGAAGATGGTGTTGTTACTCGTAACAAGGCTAGGCTGGTTGCACAAGGATACCTTCAAGAAGAAGGTGTTGATTACGATGAAACCTTTGCACCAGTGGCCCGATTAGAAGCAATTCGCTTATTCTTGGCACATGCTACTTACAGAAACTTCACAGTATATCAAATGGATGTTAAGAGTGCCTTCCTTAATGGAAAACTCGATGAGGAAGTTTATGTTAAACAGCCACCTGGTTTTGAGGATCCAGCCAAGCCACACCATGTCTATCGTCTTTATAAGGCTCTATATGGTCTTAAACAAGCTCTCAGAGCTTGGTATGACACTCTTTCTGAATTTCTTCTCTCTAACAAGTTTCAGCGAGGATCCATTGACAGCACCCTGTTTATCTATAGAAAGGGTGCTGATGTTCTTTATGTCCAGATATATGTGGATGACATCATCTTTGGGTCCTCCAGCAAGAAACTTTGTTCTAAGTTCAGCTCACTGATGTCTTCTCATTTTGAGATGAGCATGATGGGTGAGTTGACTTTCTTTCTTGGTCTACAAATTCGCCAACTCCCAAATGGGATTTTCATTAACCAGGAGAAGTACATTTGAGACATGCTGGCTAAATTCGACTTGTCCAATGTGACCACTAAAGCCACTCCTATGTCTCCTCCTAATAATCTCCATGCTGATCCTGAAGGTAAGCATGTGAATCCCACTCTCTATAGGGGAATGATTGGCTCGCTGATGTATCTCACAGCGAGTCGTCCTGACATCATGTTTGCTACTTGCTTATGTGCAAGATATCAAGCCTCTCCCAGGGAGTCTCATCTTCTCGCTGTCAAGCAAATCTTTAAATACCTAAAAGGTACCCCCACACTGGGTCTCTGGTATCCCAAAGACTCCAGTTTTGACTTAGTTGCATATTCTGACTCTGACTATGCTGGATGCATGTTAGACAGGAAAAGCACCAGTGGTGGATGTCAACTGTTGGGGGGGGAAGCTGACTAGTTGGTCTAGTAAGAAACAACATACAGTATCCATCTCCACTGCTGAAGCAGAATATGTATCAGCAGCGAGTTGTTGTGCACAAGTCTATGGATGAAAAACCAACTCGCTGACTATGACTTAGAATTCTCTAAGATTCCCATTATGTGTGACAATACAAGTGCAATTGCAATCACACATAATCCTGTTCAGCATTCTAAGACCAAACACATTGACATTAGGTACCATTTCATTCGTGACCATGTCATGAAAGGGGATGTTGAAATCTACTTCATTCCCACTGATGACCAACTTGCTGATATTTTCACTAAACCTTTAGATGAAACCAGATTTAAATATCTGGTCAGCAAGTTGGGAATGTTGAATGGTGAATCAGCGACATGACTTGTCATGTCTGCTAATGCCTCAACTTACATCTCTCTTATAAGTTGAAAAGTGACCTTATGGTCAAAAATTTCTCTCAGTAAGTTCAAGTGTGTCTTACTTGCTGACCAAAACAAAAGCAATAGAGAGCTAAAAGTCTCTATCTAGTCCAGCAGCAAACGGCTGCTGGTAAAGACTTCTCAAAACCGTTGATCCCTGTTGCTTTGGGAAAAAGCAAAACAAAAGCAATAGAGAGCTAAAAGTCTCTATCTAGTCCAGCAGCAAACGGCTGCTGGTAAAGACTTCTCGAAACCGTTGATCCCTGTTGCTTTGGGAAAAAGCAAAACAAAAGCAATAGAGAGCTAAAAGTCTCTATCTAGTCCAGCAGCAAACGGCTGCTGGTAAAGACATCTAAAATCCGTTGATCCCTGTTGCTTTGGGAAAAAGCAAAACAAAAGCAATAGAGAGCTAAAAGTCTCTATCTAGTCCAGCAGCAAACGGCTGCTGGTAAAGACAAACAAAATCCGTTGATGGCTGACAATTTGCCAAAAATTGTATAAAGTTGGTCAGCAGCAAATGTTTATTATGAAGTCGCTGACTAATACATGTTTTCTAAATGGGGTAATCAAATTTTCTAACTTGGTCAGTGGATATATTTCAATCTCAACTACTTTATCGTGTGAATATATCCACCAAGTATTTTTATCAATATTTTATTGAAATCTGAAAACGGTTACCTCGATTTTCTCCCTAATGGACAACTTGTACACTGTATCAGCCGTAAAACTCGAGTACTTTTGAAATAATGGTACAAGTTGTCACATCAATCCTTTTTTTATACGTTACTCAAATACGTATATATATGTATATATTACGTATGAGAGAGAGTATTGGTGACGGTTCACTGTCATAGTTATGGGGCCCATATCCATGCTATATATATTCAAATCTTTTTCAATCACCATTCTTCATACTCTCAAAATTCACCTTCTCAATTCTTCTCTCCTATTCCCAAAATCTTCTAAAAAACACTCTCAAATCCCTCTATATCTTTTCTATTTTCTTTCAATCCTTATCATCTAGATCTCAAAATGACTTCTTCTTCATCTCAACCACAACAACAACCAGAAATCGCCGAGAATCCTGAAAATCAAGAAACCTTGGAAATTGTTCCTCTCTATCTTACGTCCAAGGATTTCGATCCTGAAGGCATTGTTCCATCAAAACATGTAGCCTTTCAAGCCCACAAGTTGGTTATTAAACCAAATAACTACCTTGGATCTCTTGAAATTCCTTCCCAAGTTAAAGGTTACTATCAAATGCTTGATTTTATAAGAGCATGTCCGGCTAGAAGGGCCATCTATAAAGATCCAAAAGAGATGTGTGTCCATCTGTTGAGGGAATTCTGGTGGACATGTGACTACAACCTCGTGAGCAGCACTATTTCCAGTACTGTCATGAATGGAAAACACACCATCACCATCTCTGTTGATTTGTTAAGAGATGTTCTTCGTCTTCCTTCACAATCTGAAGAAAGACAATTTGCTGACCTGGTATCTACTAATGTATGGAAAGATTGGTTGCTTTCCATAGGCTATGGAACAAACATGGAACCAACTCAACCTGTTCACAGCAACCCTCAGAAAAAGTTCCTGCCTGGAGTATGGAGGTTACTTTTTTCTCATGTCATTCAATGCCTTGGTGGGAACAGTGGGTCATTTGATCAGGCCACTGCTGCCCAGATGCAGATGATATATGCACTGGCAAATGGTCGTTTCATTGACTTTGCCAGTGTCATCTTTGAAGATCTAAAGGCAAAAGTTCTTGTCAAAAATAGATCGAGCTCAGTGCCCTTCACTCGGTTTCTCTCGCTGATTTTCAAGCATGAACTGAAGGAAGAATATCTTCCAAATGGTGCTACTGTCTTTTTCGCACCACGGATTTCCAGCACAGTGTACAAGGTACCTGCTTGTGACACTGAGGTGTTTGATGCTAAATATGCTGTGCTTCCTCCGGCAATGAAACAGGTACTTTACTCCACCTATCCTGATGTATATAAAAAGCGATCCTCTGGAGCTGGCTCGCTGGAAAACCCCCCAGCAGCCTCCAAAGCTCCCAAAAAGACCAACAAAACACAAGCTACATCTACTTCCACTTCACCTCCTGCTGATGTCCCAAAACAGAAGCAGCGAGTACCAAAGGGCTTAACCACAAAGGCTAAGACGTCCTCACAGCCCAAGGACATTAGAAACCCAGTCGGCCCATCAGCAGCCTCAAAAAAGGTTGCTGACGAGAAAAAGGGTAACAGCAAGCAGCCACCTCAATCTTCTGTAGGAGAGGTTGGTGAAGTACAAGGGTCACCCCAGCCCACTAGAGTTGAGTCTACCACTCAAATAATTCCTTCCTCTTCTCAACCCTCTGAGTCGTTGTCAGCAGCCAGATCACAGGTGATGCTAGAGACAACACATTCTACGGCCGATGACGTTTCAGTGGTACAACACACTGAGACAGAGGCACCAAATTCCCCAATCCCTTTAATTTTTCTCTGGATAAAAGGCAGGTGCAGGTTGGTGAAATTGAAAAGGTTGGTTTGGGTGAGAATGCTGAGGTGGATACCAGCATTGAGGAAAGAGAAATTATTGAAGGAAATGTTGATTTGGGTGATGCTGAAGGTGCTGGTGATGGGGATGACGAAGTTGATGATGTTGTAACGGTTGATGAGGAAAGTGATTTAGAGTTGGGTGATATTGTGGCAGATGATTTCCAGCTTGACTCTTATAGTCATGCTGATGAAATAGATGCAAGTGACATGGAGGTTGATGAAAATGATGATGCTGGTGCTGCTGGTGAAAATGCAGCAGCCACTGATGAAAATGTTGCTGTTGATGCTGCTGCTGGTGAAAATGCAGCAGCGACTGATGAAAATGTTGAAGAAACTTCTGAGGCAGTTACTCTTACTGCAAGACCTAAAACTCCTCCAGTACAACCAGTGAACACCATGCTATCTCTGGGCATGCCTTCCTCCTTCCAAGCTGTTCCTGGTTGTTCTTCTCACTTGCCAATTGAAGTCGAGTCTCTTGCTGCTAAGGATTTGGGTATTTCTTACTCCACCTACTCTGCTGATAGGTTGGAAAGGGTCGAGCATCAGTTAAAATGGGGGGGGGGGGGGGGGGGGGGGGGGGGGGGGGTGGGGGGGTTTTCTTTTTTTTTTGGTTTTTTTTTTTTTTTTGGTTTGAACGGGTCTCGCATCCTTTCCCTGCTCTCCCCCCTGCTTCACTCTTGCAATTAAGTTGAAAGATAAAGAGTCTGACAGGCTGGTGTCTACATTGACCAGCTGGTACAACAAACAGAATGAAAATAGCACAGCGATAAGCACACTGAAAGACAACACAAGTTCAATGGCTGCTGCTCAAAGCAAAATTAGTGCCACAACTTCTATTATCAAACGTGATCAGCAGATCATTAAATCTGGTGCCATATCGCTGATCAAATGTGCAAACTCTACCAGCTACTCAGCGAAGAAGGCAGCCTCTACCAGCAAGTCTGCTGCTGCTGAGGTCAAAAAGCTGACTAATCTTGTCTCTCCCCTTGCCACTCAAGTTGAAAGCAATACTAAGGCTATTCAAGCCTTAGAAAAACAAGTGGCAGATCTTCCTGTTCCTCCAGCATCCTTCACTGAGGAAGATCGTAAGAGACAAGAAAAACTTGAGAAGGAAGTTGGTGAAATTAAAAATTTGTTGACACAGATTGTGAACCAAAAATCTCAACCTGCAGCAACTGTGGAAGTGGTCATTAATAACGCCACTTCCAAGGGGGAGAAAATTGATGCTGAGATCTTAGATTTGGTCACTGAAGCAGTTCAAAAAGCAGTGGATAAAATCTATGATGAATCTGCTGAAAAGGTTTTGGATGAGGATGATGCCACTGATACTACAACTGCTAATGAAATGGCAATTGTGGCTGTCAGTGAGGAAAAAGAAAGTGAAGTTCCCCCTGCTGGTGCTGAGGGGGAGACTGAAATGAATGAAAGTATGGAAGTTCCCCCTGCTGGTGTTGAGGGGGAGATTGAAAAAGATGAAAATGATGAAGCTCCCCCAGCTGGTATTGAGGGGGAGCAACAAATTGTTAGGTTCAATGCACCCCCTGCTGCTGTTGAGGGTCACATTGAAGCTTTTGGTGATTTGGAAGAGCAGTTTGACCCTGAAACTGTCAAAGCTTCATGGGAAGCTGGGTTTGCTGAGGAAATGGCCAGGGATAGGTCAAGTGAAATGCTGCCAGTTTTTCATAGAAGATATCTGGCAAATGCTGAAATTACTCCTCTCTCCGATGCTCGTCGAAGACAGCTCACTGAGTCTGGATTCTTCAAGAAACCTCCCACTGCCCTTCCAGTGATCGCTTCTTCATCTACTCTTCCTGCCGCTCAACTCTCCATTCAAACCTCAGCAGGCCATCAACATCAAGTGATTGATATTTTGGCACTGACTGCTGATGGAAAAACTCAAGAAGAAGCTATCAAGGAGTTGGATAGGATCAAGCAGAATCAAGAAAATGAAAGAAAGAATCTTGAGTATATCAAGCAGCTACCTCTCCTTGAAAAAGATCAGCTGGATGGTGAGCAAAGGATGCTGCTGAAATCGGGTGGTGCTGAAGCTTTATACAGGCAGAAGCATACAGAAGTTGAGAAGCAGCTCAGCGAGAAAGAGCCAAGTTTGAGGAAGAAAAGGCTAAATGGCTGAAGCTTATGAAGGATAGAAAGAGGCCTCAAAAGATTGTTGCTGCTGAAGGCCTTCAAAGCTGAAATGGGCCTTAAGACAAACTTAAAAATTCTAAGACAAGGTGCTGACAAGACAATCAAACTGGAAGGGGTCAAACCAACCACCTTGGGTGCTTCCGAGTGGGTTGAAGTTTACATGCTGGTGAAAGATAAGAAGGCTGCCAGCTATGAACAACTTTAAAACATGCTCAAGGATTATTTTGAGAAAGCCAGGGAGTATGAAACCAAATTCAAAGCAGACTTGCCCATGCTGAGGCAAGTGTTTGGTACTGTGTTTTGTGTTTACTTGAACGTGATGGTGTTGAATTGGATTTTTTTTGTTATGCTTAGAACCACGTTTCATAGTGGCCTAGTGTAGATTAGTTGCATAAGAGTTTTATTGTGTCAGATGCGTACCCTGGTTGAATTACCTTTTGGTTTCAGTTACTTTTTGGTGGATTTAATTAGATGAGGTCCAACTTGAGCTTTAGTGTAGAGCGTGGTGGGCCTTTCGATCTTTGTGGGTCTTATAAGTGTTGGCCGATTGTGGACGGTAGGGAGGGTATAGTGAGCTGGTTTGGGCATAGGATGGCACGAGTTTGTGGTCGTATTCCGGGAATTGATGAGGGATAGCGTTCCGCTGGGTAGTTTGAGTATGTAGTAGAATTGATGGATAACAGCTAAAGCGGGAGACGGTGAGGTGAGTCTACGGATAACTAAATGGTGTGGGTAGGGGGTGAGTTTCGTCATATATGACTTGTTATAATGGGTAGATGGTGTTTTTATGACACGTGATCTACCTTCTTATTGTAGAACGAATTTTTGATGTAATAGATGAGATTTGATTTTATATGTAGTAACGATTATTGGATTAAGAAACTGATATGGGTATAACCGATTTGGCGGAATTAACGGGCTTAGAGCGCTAATGAACTGAAGCTCAAATTTTGGGCTGCCTGTGGAGTTAATACTGTATTTTTATAGATTGGAAGTGATATTGGTAAGAGTTTAATAGTTTTTTTTGGTCTTAGGTCGTTCGTTGGGATCCCTGTGGGACAGAGTAGGTTGGTCAGTCTGTAATGGGGTATCTTGTGTTGGTTGGTATAGGGTTTTGTACTTCTGGTATCGGAGTGTAATACGACTACGGGGGTGGAATAGTTGTTTTGCGGTGGGAAAGGTGGTTTTCACGTGTGGTTGTTAGCGGTTATTGTTTAGTGTTTATCGGTGGTAAGGAATGTCTATGAAGGGGAGTTTAAGGAGTGGTGGGGGTGGGGTTTAGGTTTTTTGGTTAGTTGAAAATTTCGAGGTGACAGTGATATTTGCAGAACAAGTGGTGGAGATTAATGAGGCTTTATTATATTTAGGTGCAAGTTGGCCTCTTGTGCTAGCATAGTTTAGAAAATTTTGGTCCTTTGTGAACGGTGCTACGGAAAGAGGATATTTTCGGGGGGATTACTATTTTCGGTGACGTAAGAGGATGGGGTTCTGTTTTTTTTTTGTGTGTGTGTAGATTTGTCGTTGGATAGGATGTATGAAAGAAAGGAAAAAGCCAGGGGGCGGGTCAAATAATACGACGGAGCGGGGATGGATTGAGGTTGATCTGGATTATGTGATTGTGGGAGTGAAGGTGACTTTATGTGGCTGTTAGGTAAAAGTAATTTGAGGTGGGGTCCCCATGATATGTATTGTTAATTACGAGACGAAGTGATGTTTTTGAAGAGAGGGGTATGAGGATAATCTCGGGTGGGCGATAGGGACCCTTTGTGGGTTCTGTTTTGGCATATATTTCTTTTTGGAAAGATGATAATTTCTTCAAGTGAATTACGTATAGTAATGGGAGGTTAGGTAGTTTTGGCTTTTATATTGGTTGGGGTGAGGAGTTGAGATGATTGGACCTACGATGTATAAGTATATTTGTTATTTGTATAGTGGTGTGTGTTTAGTGGTGAACGAGGGCGTGGAAGAGTGATACCACATGGGGGGGAAGGATCGAGGGAAGGAGAAGAATTAGGGATGGGCAAGACCCGATGTTTAGAAACTGATGATTGTTTTGGTAGAAGGTCGTTTTGTGTGTAATTATTGTACCGGCGGATGTGACCGGAGGACAAAAAGAGAACAACAAAAGGAGGCGGGAGTATATTGATAGTGCATCAGAGCAAAAGTTTTTATCGTGGGGTTTTATATGTGTATGTGGATTAAATATTCGCACATTGAATTGAGGGGAGGTCTTGTAATAGTGAGGCAGGATAAAAGTGAACGGGGAAAACTTGTGAGACTATGTTGATGGGTTTGAAAGCCGGGAAGAAAGAATACTAAAAGGGCTTGTGCGGGGAAGGGGTGCGTGTTCGGGCGAGGGTTGCAAAGCAGACTTGCCTATGCTGAGGCAAGTGTTTGGTACTCCAGCAGCTATCTCCTCCTCAGCAGGTAGAAAAGTTCAAAGAAAAAGGAAAGCAGAGCACCGAACCTTGACAATGGACCTTCCTCCTATCACTGGTGATGCCTTGCTGAACACCAGACTTCCTCCCAGAAGCGTTTTTGAGGAAGGAAGAGTGATAGAGAATCCTGCTGGCATTTTTTTCACAAATTTTCAGAATAATCAGCTGTTCTTTCGCCTATCTGAATTAGAAAAGGCGTCCACTGGGTTCATCCTGAGCATAAGAAGAAGATGTGCTGAAACGACCAACAACAGAGGGTTTATCAGCAAGTTGGATGAGGAACTGCTTAAGCCTCACAGATATAATGACCCAGCAGTTCAGATTGCCAAGCAAGAACATGCTTGGGAGTTTGAAGCCGAAAATCTGTAGATGTCTTATAAATGTAAATGTTGTATGTATCAGCTTGTAATATTTAAAGTTGATATATAAGACATCTTTTCATCATTCTTTTATTCTTATCAAGTCTAGTCTACTCAGCAAGTCTTCTCAGCGAATAGGGGGAGATTGTTGAGTCAAGGATTCGCTGACCAGACTTGGTCGCTGACGTGAGTCGTCAGCAAGTCATCAGCGAGTCAATGACTCTTGTCAGCGGGTGGTTTACTTTCCAAGTTGTGTGTCAAGGCGGGAAGTTTTCAAACCACAAGAAGACAAGAAGTCACATGGTGGTTCTTCCAACTGAATGTTACCTTATATGGCAAAGGTACAGTTGGGACCAGAACAAGGGTTTTCTCTTTCATACCCGTTTTGGTAAAGAAGACAAAGGCTCCTGGATCCAAGTACAACGAGCCTATGAGAATTCGACAACCACCATTCTATCACGATCATTGTAAGGCTGTGTTGCCCTAATTCCTCCCCTATATAAAGCAACACAGCCGCATCATTTAAACTTTGTGTTTGTCACCACAAAGTGTGTGTCACTTTATTTTCTCTCTTGTTATTGCTTAGTGTTGTCTAGACTTTTGTTTTTTCATTTGTATTTTTTTTTTTTTTTTTTTTTTTTTTTTTTTTTTTTTTTTTTTTTTTTTTTTTTTTTTTTTTTTTTTTTTTTTTTTTTTTTTTTTTTTTTTTTTTTTTTTTTTTTTTTTTTTTTTTTTTTTTTTTTTTTTTTTTTTTTTTTTTTTTTTTTTTTTTTTTTTTTTTTTTTTTTTTTTTTTTTTTTTTTTTTTTTTTTTTTTTTTTTTTTTTTTTTTTTTTTTTTTTTTTTTTTTTTTTTTTTTTTTTTTTTTTTTTTTTTTTTTTTTTTTTTTTTTTTTTTTTTTTTTTTTTTTTTTTTTTTTTTTTTTTTTTTTTTTTTTTTTTTTTTTTTTTTTTTTTTTTTTTTTTTTTTTTTTTTTTTTTTTTTTTTTTTTTTTTTTTTTTTTTTTTTTTTTTTTTTTTTTTTTTTTTTTTTTTTTTTTTTTTTTTTTTTTTTTTTTTTTTTTTTTTTTTTTTTTTTTTTTTTTTTTTTTTTTTTTTTTTTTTTTTTTTTTTTTTTTTTTTTTTTTTTTTTTTTTTTTTTTTTTTTTTTTTTTTTTTTTTTTTTTTTTTTTTTTTTTTTTTTTTTTTTTTTTTTTTTTTTTTTTTTTTTTTTTTTTTTTTTTTTTTTTTTTTTTTTTTTTTTTTTTTTTTTTTTTTTTTTTTTTTTTTTTTTTTTTTTTTTTTTTTTTTTTTTTTTTTTTTTTTTTTTTTTTTTTTTTTTTTTTTTTTTTTTTTTTTTTTTTTTTTTTTTTTTTTTTTTTTTTTTTTTTTTTTTTTTTTTTTTTTTTTTTTTTTTTTTTTTTTTTTTTTTTTTTTTTTTTTTTTTTTTTTTTTTTTTTTTTTTTTTTTTTTTTTTTTTTTTTTTTTTTTTTTTTTTTTTTTTTTTTTTTTTTTTTTTTTTTTTTTTTTTTTTTTTTTTTTTTTTTTTTTTTTTTTTTTTTTTTTTTTTTTTTTTTTTTTTTTTTTTTTTTTTTTTTTTTTTTTTTTTTTTTTTTTTTTTTTTTTTTTTTTTTTTTTTTTTTTTTTTTTTTTTTTTTTTTTTTTTTTTTTTTTTTTTTTTTTTTTTTTTTTTTTTTTTTTTTTTTTTTTTTTTTTTTTTTTTTTTTTTTTTTTTTTTTTTTTTTTTTTTTTTTTTTTTTTTTTTTTTTTTTTTTTTTTTTTTTTTTTTTTTTTTTTTTTTTTTTTTTTTTTTTTTTTTTTTTTTTTTTTTTTTTTTTTTTTTTTTTTTTTTTTTTTTTTTTTTTTTTTTTTTTTTTTTTTTTTTTTTTTTTTTTTTTTTTTTTTTTTTTTTTTTTTTTTTTTTTTTTTTTTTTTTTTTTTTTTTTTTTTTTTTTTTTTTTTTTTTTTTTTTTTTTTTTTTTTTTTTTTTTATCAAAAATTAATTTTTAATACTTAAATAATTGTTATCTTTTAACCATCAAATATCTTTACTTTTACATTTTCTTTCATACGTAATCTATATTAATTTCAAACTTTCAACAAAACAGATAGATTAAAACATATAAGCAAATTGCATATGTAAATTTCCCCACCTACACCATGCACACAATGACTCACCATCCATTAACACATTAATTTGTTTGTAGGAAGTTACCTAGTCAGTTTCAACATGTGCTAGAAAACAATTTGGGTAAGAACTATTCTCCATGAAGTTTGCTTCAAGCCAAAAAGGGCGACACACATGTATCGTGACTGGTATAGTACTCGCATAATACAGCGACAAAGATAACACCTGATAATTAACTTATCACATTTTTTTTATTTACTTTATCACATTTTGTTATTATATGTATTAAATTTTCAAAACTTCATCCTATGTATTAAACTTCCAATTGATAGCTAATATATGTATTTACTTTATCACATTTTTTTTATTTACTTATCACATTTTTTTTATTTACTTTATCACATTTTGTTATTATATTACTTATCACATTTTTTTTATTTACTTTATCACATTTTGTTATTATATGTATTAAATTTTCAAAACTTCATCCTATGTATTAACTTATCACATTTTTTTTATTTACTTTATCACATTTTGTTATTATATGTATTAAATTTTCAAAACCTCATCCTATGTATTAAACTTCCAATTGATAGCTAATATATGTATTCCATTACCTCTTTAGAGATGCACAAATGTGCTAAAGCCTGCAACATGTCATTCTGTCATGTCAGCATAACCAATTCCGGGTATTACATTTTACATATATACAAGCATGTTGGGTAATGACCCATTACCTGCAGTCATAAGTAATGGTGATTGCATTACATTCAACCTAATTTATGACCATAGCCATTCCACACGCCCTATCACCCTCAACCAAGCACCCCTGTATGAAAAACCCAAATTTCGAAAAGGAATGGTGTAAAAGGCATCAGATAACAAAGAAATGATAACACCAATATATTCAAGAGAAAAAATCCATCTACAAATTGTGGATGAAACTCAGACTCTCAAAACTTCCTAATAATCCACTCCTACAAATATAGGAAGTGAGATTCGAACTCTGATGGATTTCCAAGGTCTAAGACCTTACCGATGAGCCACCAAACCAATGGTTTCCTTTAAATGTATTTAATAACACATTTATTGATACATTTTAATCATGTTTTAATTTGAATTACATAAGGATTATTAATAAGATTAGTTCTTTAATAATTGCTCCATAAAAACATTTAACTTAATCATTTGAGTTTATTAAAGATGAACTCATGTAAAAAAAATAACAAAGGAAAGAGCCTACTAAAAGTTTTCACCACCCAATGGTGGCTACCACCTATATGGCGCCTATATCCTTTTCATCTAGTCTTCTATCTTCATGTCATAAGCCTTTGCTTATGGGAGGATCTGTGACCACCAAGGCCACCTACTATGCGTTACAGTTTATTGAAGATGGTTTTTTCGACATATCAACAACAATTAGATTCTTTCACCTCAATTCTTCTCTAATTTAACGGGTTTTTTTTCATTTTGTTTTCTTTCTAGTTATTTATTCTAATTTTATCATCAAAATTAATTTTTAATACTTAAATAATTGTTATCTTTTAACCATCAAATATCTTTACTTTTACATTTTCTTTCATACGTAATCTATATTAATTTCAAACTTTCAACAAAACAGATAGATTAAAACATATAAGCAAATTGCATATGTAAATTTCCCCACCTACACCATGCACACAATGACTCACCATCCATTAACACATTAATTTGTTTGTAGGAAGTTACCTAGTCAGTTTCAACATGTGCTAGAAAACAATTTGGGTAAGAACTATTCTCCATGAAGTTTGCTTCAAGCCAAAAAGGGCGACACACATGTATCGTGACTGGTATAGTACTCGCATAATACAGCGACAAAGATAACACCTGATAATTACTCGCTTTATCTTTAGAAGTTGTGGTGATCCGTGACAACGTTAAGTGTAAGAGATAGGGGAGAGAATAATGTGTCACAAAGCATTCTTATTAGATGGTAACATGTCAAGTTTTCTTTGATGGTGCTATTTTTAATTGAGATAGTAGTTGTTTCGTATTATAGCCTTACATTAGCATAAAGTGAAGAATGGTGAATGAATGAACTAAAAGATGCTAATAAGTAATAACGGTGATGATTGGATTTGTTTGCATCGAATAACTTTTAACTAATATACAAGAACTAGGAACAAGTGCATGAAAATGTAATTAACTTATCACATTTTTTTTATTTACTTTATCACATTTTTTTTATTTACTTTATCACATTTTGTTATTATATGTATTAAATTTTCAAAACCTCATCCTATGTATTAAACTTCCAATTGATAGCTAATATATGTATTCCATTACCTCTTTAGAGATGCACAAATGTGCTAAAGCCTGCAACATGTCATTCTGTCATGTCAGCATAACCAATTCCGGGTATTACATTTTACATATATACAAGCATGTTGGGTAATGACCCATTACCTGCAGTCATAAGTAATAGTGATTGCATTACATTCAACCTAATTTATGACCATAGCCATTCCACACGCCCTATAACCCTCAACCAAGCACCCCTGTATGAAAAACCCAAATTTCGAAAAGGAATGGTGTAAAAGGCATCAGATAACAAAGAAATGATAACACCAATATATTCAAGAGAAAAAATCCATCTACAAGTATTGTGAATACTAACATTAGATGTAAATGCTTCAAAAGCTAGAATGTAAGACAATACTAAAGCATCTACGAGTAACCCTAAAATTATTGATTTCAAAGCATTCTTCACTTCTTGGCTCTAGCAAACGTATGAAAGAAATGGCGGAGAAACCCTACCTAGTGACTGAGTCTCTGATTTACTAAAATCCCTGTTCTGGAGATTTGTTGAAAGTCTATATCCTTATTTAGAATATATTACAGCCTTGCAGAGTATCTGATTGATTATCCCATACATACAAACATGTATACATTCTCTTCATCCATGAACCTAGAATGCAACCACAGCCCATTTTGTGTGTATGCATTAACCCGTGGAGCTGAGGACGAACTAAGCATCCTACTCCATATGTCCAAATCCTTGTGTTTATTTATATTCTATACATTCTGTCACAACATTGCTTTGTCAGTTTCGCCTGAACACCTAAAATAGAAACAAATGAGTTAACAGACTGTGTTTCTCAGATCCAACTATCCAAAGTATACTAACAATATAACGTGAAGACGAACAAGGAGTTGGCCTAGTGGTAAGGATAGCACTTGGTGACCTTAAGGTCCCAAGTTCGATCCCCACTTGGCACAAAAATCAATTCCTTTAAGGTACCCGTTACCAATGGAGCCTAGACCCACATGTGAAGTTCTAAAGACGCGGGTTCGACCCTTCGGGTGCCCACATCATGTGGAGATTAGGATGGAGGTATTGTACCGGCATCACATGGCTTATACGGGGTGAGTCGATGGGTATCCAATTGTGGTACCGGGACTAGGGTTCCCCCCATAACCCTTTTTTTAACAAATATAACTTGAAGGAGGCACCGACTCATATACCCTGAGGGTATCCCTCCCCCAATTTGATTACCGGTTTTTAGTATATTTCAGAACTTGCCCAGATCCATATCCATATATTTTTAATTCATAATTTATCTTACCAAACATATCTCTTTAACTCATTTTCATTACATGAGACGAATTTAACAAATTTGAACTTCTTAAGCTCGTCAATGACACATGCAGCCACAAATACCCAAGATCCCCCATTTGTGTCTTCAATATAGATATTTCACATGCTTTCTAATTAATGTTTGCATTACTCTATTTTTTCAGATTCACTAGGTTAGGCATCTAGCAAAGTAGCAACTCATTGACACAAGAATCCATAACATGCAGTACATAAATATCTAGACCTCCCTGGCTATTATTCCACATAGTTCTCAACTAAATATAATTCTCTTATGTACTACCCCCAAGGCAGAAGATGCTCGCTCCCTCGAACTGCTTCATGAACATGGTTCAATCAGACAGCCATATTCAACACAAGCATGAACCATTTACAAAACAATAATTAAACAATTACATGTTCATTTACTCGACATTTGCTTACAGGTTTCTTTTAACACTGTACTCAACAAAGATGAGTTCAATAAAAAATGAAGAAAAAATCTACAAAACAGGTACTAGGATTCATTTCATATAAATAGAATTTTAAGAAGGAAAAAACTAAACATTTTGTTCCATACCTTTAGCATCTTTAGACCGATTTGAACTTCTAAGTGAACGTCGAGCCTCATTAACCTGTACCAGCAATATAGGCTGAAACGTAAGAAAGCAACTTAGGGCCTGAATGTTCTGCCAATACAGAAGATAAACAGTTGAAACTTTCTAAAATATAATTACCTCACTTTATAGCAACTCTTGTGGGTAGTTTATCATGCAAGACTCGGAAGGCATCAGACTTCTTCACATGTCCTTTGTCTCCCAACTTTATATCTAAAACATTGATAATTACCAGAAAGGCCTACATAGACTTCTTCGCCTTTGTGCATATCAAATCGATAAATGGTTCCTCAGCTGAATTGATGGATGTCACTGTGCTAAATAAGCATTTTTGGTGAAAAACTTTCTCCATATGGGAATGTTTGGATATGTATTTGTCAACCATTATAAATGAACCAACAGATTTCTTAAAAGTTGGATTTCCATCAAATCATGGATGAGTTCCAATCTGATTGAAGCTCCATATCCAACAATACATATAGAACACAGTTATGAACAAGAATCCCTTCTGATTGAATTTGGTTCAAAATACACAAATCTTATCTATGACTCATCAACCTCTTTAACGCAACTGGATACCAATATATACCATGTTATGTCATTCGGTACGAAGCCTTTAGCAACACCTCTATTTAGGAGCATATACGCTTCAACATACATGCTTTCTTTACAATACGAATATATCAAAGTATTATAAGTAATCACATCAGGATTCATACCTTTAAGCTGCAAGTTTTCAAACAGCTTTATGGCTTCTTGAACATTACCCACCTTACATAACCCATTAATCAAAGTGTTATATGTTACAATATCAGGAATCATCCCTAAGTGCACCATATCCCTCATGAAATCAAACGCTCGTTGGACTTTACCAGTTTTGCACAAACCACTGATCAAAAGATTACATGAAATTGTACTCGGGTTCAAACCCTTATCCACCATCTCCTCAAACAGTGCCCATGCCTTCTCAACAGCTCCATCTCTACATAATGCCTTTATTAACCCATTATATGTGATTTCATCAAGCGGACATCCCCTAAGTAGCATTTCATTTACAAGTTTAAAAGCTTCATGAATGGCACCTTTTCTCAGAAAAGCGTGAATCAAAGTGTTGAAAGTTACAATATCAGGAATGACACCCTCCAACACCATATCTTGGAACATTTTCAAAGCATTTTCTACCTCATCAATGTCACACAGCCCAAAGATTAATGAATTAAAAGTGAAAATGTCAGGTTTACATCCTTGGGTACACATGTCACGAAACATGTTTAGAGCTTCTGGGACGTTCCCAACCTTACATAAAGCATGTATGATGGAATTGTATCCCACCGTGTTTAAACTAAGACCCATTTGAGACATTTCATACATGACTTCACTAGCTTCCTCTAATCTGTTTCTCTTACAAAACCCATCAATTAAAGTCGAGTAAGTAATGATGTCAGGCTCACAACCTTTCAAAGTCATTTGTCTCATCAAATCACGAGCCGAAACCAAACGCTCATTTTTGCAAAGACCACGAATGAGTGTATTATATGTATGAATATCAGGCTGACAACCATTATACATCATGCTATCACTAATAACAGCTTTAGCTTCATCAAATTGACCTTTCATCACATAACCATTTATCAACATATTAAACATGACGTTGTTCGGTTCAGGCACTTTGCTAAGAAGAACCTTGGCTTCCTGAACTTGGCTCAATCGACACAAGCCATGGATGAGAAACCCATAAGTTAAGGAATTAGGAGTGAAACCACGAAGAAGCATCCTATCAACCAATTTTGCAGCCTCATGAATTCGATTCGCCCTGCAAAGTCCATGGATAACATCGTTAAAGGTCTCGACATCAGGTGTACACCCCATCAGTATCATCTGCTCCAAAAGTTTCAACGCTTCATCCACTCTATCCCCCTGACACAACGCATGCATTAGAGTCTGGTAAACTATAGCATTTGGTACACATCCATGCTTCGTCATGTCTCTTAGGAGAGAACAAGCGGAATCGACTTCATTAACAGAACAAAGGGATTTCATCACAATGGCAAAACTAAAAACATCAGGAGCAATGCCTTTATGAAGCATTTCATAAAACACATTGGAGGCAACTTTGGGACAATTTCCTTCAACCAATATATCCAACACAGTATTATACGATTTGAAAGTTGGCTGGCACAAAAAAACAGCCGTCATTTCCAACAGCAATCTGGTGGCTTGACCAGGTAAACCAGCTTTTTGGTAATGCCTCATGATCATGACAAAGAGAGTTTCTTGAAAAACTATCTCCTCTTCTTTCATCTGCATTAATAATCTATCAATGGCCTTAAACTCTCCGGCGGCACCAACTTTATCAATTAAAGTATAATATACATCAAAAGTATGACAATAGCCTTTTTGGGTTTTCGCCCAATTGAATAACTCAAGTGAGGTTGAAACGTCAAGTGGAAGTTTAAGCAACTTCTGAAGCTGAAGCGGAGTAATTTTATTCAGGGATTCCCTGAGCTGTTCAATATCAAAAGGTTTGAGCAATCTCACCCAGTCTGTTTCAGGCTCAGAACCACTTTTAGTAACATTATCACCTGAACCATTGCCTTGTGAAGTACATAAAGGATATGATAGTGGTTTGCATAACGATTTTAAGGTTTTGAGCACATGGGCTGTTGAAAGATTTGATCTTTTCAGCATAACTTCACGGATTGAGGTGAAAGTAAGTCACAGCTCAAAAGGGTCGACGGAAAGTGAGCCCACTTATAATCTTAGAAGAACTCGCGGTCTTTTAAACAAGATTTAATCTTTTCAGCATAACATAACGTTCACGAACATAATCTTCGATATGACAACAAATTAAGCTCCAACATATGAACTATCTAATAAACCATACATGAAATGAGCTATTATCTACTTGTAAAAAAAACTAACAAATCTATAAATTAATGGAACAGAACGAAAGACGTTAAAGTTATTGAAATTGAAAGTATAAGAACAGGTAAGGAACATTACACGAATAATAAAAGGGTAAACCTGAAATTATCACATTTTCATTCACAAGTGCACAACAAAGCATTTTAAATTATCAATTACAAAAAAGTTGCTGCAAACTAGCAGCAAAACATAACAATCCTAAGAGACATGGTAAACAGATAGAAGTACTGCCAAAATGTTAGATTAAGATATGTCAAGTTCAAAGCAAGTTACCATTTTATGTTTTCATAATATAAGATAAAAGATCAACAAAACATTGTTCATTTAGGCATTTTATCAAACAGTTGATATGCATGATAAGAATAGATATCAGAAAATAACATACCCATGATATCAGATGATGATGATGAGCTGAAATGATGCAAATTGATTATCAGAAGTTTTTTTCTAAATGATATGGATTAGACCTTCAAACAAGTGGTTTTTTAAAAATATTCTGAGGAATATACAAAAGAAAGAAATTTAGCTTTTCTAGATTTGTATTTATATTTGTATTTATATTTATAGAAACTGTCCCCCCTAAAGCCCGGCATGTATTGGCCAGTACCCTTTTTAGTAAAACTATCCAAGATATGGAGGTACACTTTGACTTGATAATCTGTAACACCCCAAGCCGAGGCTCAGAATATCACGGAAATCATATAGCACAAGGTGAGATTAATGTAGAACATGAACTAAATGCAAACAAAGGATCCAGTGAATCCATAAACAAGATAATTCAAGTACAGAAAGTATGAGAAACAAATAGTCATCAAAGTTTACAAAAGGAACAACATCAAAGATGGCTAACGATCCTAAGTATAATGCAAAAGAAGGCTAATGAATCCTTGATCCATATAAGTCCAAAGCCCGGGTTCAACAGCAAGCAAACAATCAAACTCCACGCCCTGGATTAACCTGATTACCTGAAAAGTGTACTAAGCATAGTCAACACAAGGTTGGTGAGTTCGTAGTAATGGTCCATAAGAAACCATCGTCAATAAACACAGTATACAAGTAGAGGCGAAACATGACTTACAATGAGCCTCTATGTAACGCAATATCGTCCTCAATCAAGATTACACAATATAAGTAAACGTGTAATAAACGTGCACAAATGATGTAAATATCAAATCATATATCGCATGTATGCATATCCATAATGTAAATCAATTTTGTAACAACAATGTCACAAATGCACCAAATAGGGTGTGCTTGCGTGTAAACCGCGTAACCAGAATATACATGCGTGTAAACCGCGTAAACAGAGTATGCATGCGTGTAAACCGCGTATATATTTATATATAGTATGCTTGCGTGTAAACCGCGTATATATATATATAGAATGCTTGCGTGTAAACCGCGTAAACAGAGTATGCATGCGTGTAAACCGCGTATATATTTATATATAGTATGCTTGCGTGTAAACCGCGTATATATATATATGGAATGCTTGCGTGTAAACCGCGTAAACAGAGTATACATGCGTGTAAACCGCGTAAACAAAGTATGCATGCGTGTAAACCGCGTATAATATATATAGAATGCTTGCGTGTAAACCGCGTAAACAGAGTATGCATGCGTGTAAACCGCGTATATATTTATATATAGTATGCTTGCGTGTAAACCGCGTATATAGAATGCTTGCGTGTAAACCGCGTAAACAGAGTATGCATGCGTGTAAACCGCGTAAATAGAGTATGCTGCGTGTAAACCGCGTAAATAGAGTATGCTTGCGTGTAAACCGCGTAAACAGAGTATGCATGCGTGTAAACCGCGTATATATTTATATATAGTATGCTTGCGTGTAAACCGCGTATATATATATATAGAATGCTTGCGTGTAAACCGCGTATATATATATATAGAATGCTTGCGTGTAAACCGCGTAAACAGAGTATGCATGCGTGTAAACCGCGTATATATTTATATATAGTATGCTTGCGTGTAAACCGCGTATATATATATATAGTATGCTTGCGTGTAAACCGCGTATATATATATATAGAATGCTTGCGTGTAAACCGCGTAAACAGAGTATGCATGCGTGTAAACCGCGTATATATTTATATATAGTATGCTTGCGTGTAAACCGCGTAAACAGAGTATGCATGCGTGTAAACCGCGTATATATTTATATATAGTATGCTTGCGTGTAAACCGCGTATATATATATATGGAATGCTTGCGTGTAAACCGCGTATATACATATATAGATGCTTGCGTGTAAACCGCGTAAATAGATATGCATGCGTGTAAACCGCGTAAACAGATATGCATGCGTGTAAACCGCGTAAACAAAGTATGCATGCGTGTAAACCGCGTATAATATATATAGAATGCTTGCGTGTAAACCGCGTAAACAGAGTATGCATGCGTGTAAACCGCGTATATATTTATATATAGTATGCTTGCGTGTAAACCGCGTAAACAGAGTATGCATGCGTGTAAACCGCGTATATATTTATATATAGTATGCTTGCGTGTAAACCGCGTATATATATATATGGAATGCTTGCGTGTAAACCGCGTATATATAGAATGCTTGTGTGTAAACCGCGTAAACAGAGTATGCATGCGTGTAAACCGCGTATATATTTATATATAGAATGCTTGCGTGTAAACCGCGTAAACAGAGTATGCATGCGTGTAAACCGCGTATATATTTATATATAGTATGCTTGCGTGTAAACCGCGTATATATATATATGGAATGCTTGCGTGTAAACCGCGTATATATATATATAGTATGCTTGCGTGTAAACCGCGTATATATATATAGAATGCTTGCGTGTAAACCGCGTAAACAGAGTATGCATGCGTGTAAACCGCGTATATATTTATATATAGAATGCTTGCGTGTAAACCGCGTAAACAGAGTATGCATGCGTGTAAACCGCGTATATATTTATATATAGTATGCTTGCGTGTAAACCGCGTATATAGAATGCTTGCGTGTAAACCGCGTAAATAGAGTATGCATGCGTGTAAACCGCGTAAACAGAGTATGCATGCGTGTAAACCGCGTAAATAGAGTATGCTGCGTGTAAACCGCGTAAATAGAGTATGCTTATGTGTAAACCGCGTAAACAGAGTATGCATGCGTGTAAACCGCGTATATATTTATATATAGTATGCTTGCGTGTAAACCGCGTATATATATATATGGAATGCTTGCGTGTAAACCGCGTAAACAGAGTATACATGCGTGTAAACCGCGTATACAGAGTATGCATGCGTGTAAACCGCGTAAACAGAGTATGCATGCGTGTAAACCGCGTAAATAGAGTATGCATGCGTGTAAACCGCGTAAATAGAGTATGCATGCGTGTAAACCGCGTAAATAGAGTATGCATGCGTGTAAACCGCGTAAATAGAGTATGCATGCGTGTAAACCGCGTAAACAAAGTATGCATGCGTGTAAACCGCGTATATATATATAGAATGCTTGTGTGTAAACCGCGTAAACAGAGTATGCATGCGTGTAAACCGCGTATATATTTATATATAGTATGCTTGCGTGTAAACCGCGTATATATATATATGGAATGCTTGCGTGTAAACCGCGTAAACAGAGTATACATGCGTGTAAACCGCGTATATAGAGTATGCATGCGTGTAAACCGCGTAAACAGAGTATGCATGCGTGTAAACCGCGTAAATAGAGTATGCATGCGTGTAAACCGCGTAAATAGAGTATGCATGCGTGTAAACCGCGTAAATAGAGTATGCTGCGTGTAAACCGCGTAAATAGAGTATGCATGCGTGTAAACCGCGTAAATAGAGTATGCATGCGTGTAAACCGCGTAAACAGAGTATGCATGCGTGTAAACCGCGTAAATAGAGTATGCATGCGTGTAAACCGCGTAAATAGAGTATGCATGCGTGTAAACCGCGTAAATAGAGTATGCATGCGTGTAAACCGCGTAAATAGAGTATGCATGCGTGTAAACCGCGTAAATAGAGTATGCATGCGTGTAAACCGCGTAAATAGAGTATGCATGCGTGTAAACCGCGTAAATAGAGTATGCATGCGTGTAAACCGCGTAAATAGAGTATGCATGCGTGTAAACCGCGTAAATAGAGTATGCTGCGTGTAAACCGCGTAAATAGAGTATGCTTGCTTGTAAACCGCGTAAACAGAGTATGCATGCGTGTAAACCGCGTATATATTTATATATAGTATGCTTGCGTGTAAACCGCGTATATATAGAATGCTTGCGTGTAAACCGCGTAAACAGAGTATGCATGCGTGTAAACCGCGTATATATTTATATATAGTATGCTTGCGTGTAAACCATCACCCAATAAATCAAAACTATCTATCAATCGACAATTAATCAGAAATTAACTAGACAGTCAATCAAATCAACCAGACAATCCAACAAACACGTATATGTACACTTTTCAGCCCGAATCTCTATTGAGTAGGGAGCTACGAAACTCACCTCGATTGGCTATGAAAAGCTAAGCTTGATATAAAGTCAAGTTACTGTCGTTCAATGTTCACTTCACGTCCAACACCTAAATATCGATCACATACATTCACATTAACAAACATATACACATATACGAAGTTATCAAATACTCGGCAAAACCCTAATTAGGTTCCCAAAGTGGTTCTCGATGATTGGTGACTTCTAAGACTCTTATTCATTGTTAAATAAGTTAAGAAATGAATTAGATCGAAGCTCGATGCGTTACTAGGGTTCTGGAAGTCGAATTAGGTCAAACAAGAAATCAGAAACTGGACAACTGGCGTAAGCTACGCCCCTATGGGCCGTAACTTACGCCCATACAAACTTAGCCTAGCGTAAGCTACGCCCCTAAGGAGCCGTAACTTACGCCCATACAAACTTAGCCTAGCGTAAGCTACGCCCCTATGGGCCGTAACTTACGCCCATACAAACTTAGCCTAGCGTAAGCTACGCCCCTATGGGCCGTAACTTACGCCCATACAAACTTAGCCTAGCGTAAGCTACGCCCCTATGGGCCGTAACTTACGCCCATACAAACTTAGCCTAGCGTAAGCTACGCCCCTATGGGCCGTAACTTACGCCCATACAAACTTAGCCTAGCGTAAGCTACGCCCCTATGGGCCGTAACTTACGCCCATACAAACTTAGCCTAGCGTAAGCTACGCCCCTATGGGCCGTAACTTACGCCCATACAAACTTAGCCTAGCGTAAGCTACGCCCCTATGGGCCGTAACTTACGCCCATACAAACTTAGCCTAGCGTAAGCTACGCCCCTATGGGCCGTAACTTACGCCCATACAAACTTAGCCTAGCGTAAGCTACGCCCCTATGGGCCGTAACTTACGCCCATACAAACTTAGCCTAGCGTAAGCTACGCCCCTATGGGCCGTAACTTACGCCCATACAAACTTAGCCTAGCGTAAGCTACGCCCCTATGGGCCGTAACTTACGCCCATACAAACTTAGCCTAGCGTAAGCTACGCCCCTATGGGCCGTAACTTACGCCCATACAAACTTAGCCTAGCGTAAGCTACGCCCCTATGGGCCGTAACTTACGCCCATACAAACTTAGCCTAGCGTAAGCTACGCCCCTATGGGCCGTAACTTACGCCCATACAAACTTAGCCTAGCGTAAGCTACGCCCCTATGGGCCGTAACTTACGCCCATACAAACTTAGCCTAGCGTAAGCTACGCCCCTATGGGCCGTAACTTACGCCCATACAAACTTAGCCTAGCGTAAGCTACGCCCCTATGGGCCGTAACTTACGCCCATACAAACTTAGCCTAGCGTAAGCTATGCCCCTAAGGAGCGTAGGTTACGCCCCCTACTGGGCAGACCCACGAACAGCAGCCATTTATGCAGAAAATCAAACCCAAAACCCTTTTTCACATGAACCAAAACCCTAGTTAACCCTAATTTGGCCCGAAATTCATTTTGAGTCGTTCTAAGACCTGTAAATTCTCGAAACGACTAGAAATGCATAAACAAACATAAATAGATGCAAATGGGATGAATTTGACTTACCAAAACTTCCTTCCCGAGCTAGAACCCGAATTATGGCAAAATGGGTAAAAACCTTGAACTATGACTTTTGATCCTTCGATATGATGAAGATGAGATATAAACGACTATGATTCTTGTGTTAACCAGTTCCAAAACATCATCAAATCTTCCAAATCAACCAAAACCCTAGTTAACCCTAATTTGGCCCGAAATTCATTTTGAGTCGTTCTAAGACCTGTAAATTCTCGAAACGACTAGAAATGCATAAACAAACATAAATAGATGCAAATGGGATGAATTTGACTTACCAAAACTTCCTTCCCGAGCTAGAACCCGAATTATGGCAAAATGGGTAAAAACCTTGAACTATGACTTTTGATCCTTCGATATGATGAAGATGAGATATAAACGACTATGATTCTTGTGTTAACCAGTTCCAAAACATCAAAATGATGCAAGAGAAGAGAAGAAATGAGATTGGATAGTCTTGCCTTTTTATTTTTACTTAGAGAGAAAAAGAGAAAGAAGAAAAGAGAGAAGAGATAGAATGTGTGGTGGAAGGGAGAGATAAGGGGAGGAAATGGGTCATGGGGGCTGGTGGGTCGTGGATAGCCCACGGGTCGACCCGTTTCCTTCTCAAGCCAAAATACAAATCGTTATACATTTAAACACCGATTAAAACATATTATCGACCCGACTAACATACCACATTGCCATTTAATCACAAAATGACCCAACTATTTCACTAACTTAAATTAAATGTGGGTACTCAGTCTTCATACGATCCTCTCGCTCCCAAGTGAACTCGGCTCCACGTCTAGCATTCCATCTAACCTTAACAATTGTGTAGCGCTTATTCTTGAGTTTCTTGACTTGATGGTCCAATATCTCTACCGGTTCTTCAACAAAATTAAGCTTCGAATCCACTCTAATCTCGTCCATGGGCACATGATGCGTAGGGCCCGCCAAACACTTGCGTAGGTTACAAATATGAAACACATCATGTACACCACTAAGCTCTTGTGGCAATTCTAATCGATAAGCAACTTTTCCAACCCGTTCGAGGATCTTGGAAGGACAAATATACCTCGGCCCGAGTTTGCCTCGCTTCACGAATCGGATGACGCCTTTCCACGGTAATACTTTCAAAAGTACAAAATCACCCACTTCAAACTCTAACGGTCTCCGCCTCACATCGGCATACTTCTTTTGTAGCATGCGAGCTAGTTGGGCTATTCTCTTAGCTTGAGAAGTTGTTCTTGTCATTCCTATTAGAAATCCTGGCCCGCTACATTGGCTTTCTTCGATTATTGGCCCATCCAGTGGAGAGTAACATCTCTACTACTCAGTGCTTCGGTCGGTGACATTCGAATACTCGCGTAACACCCGTCATTGCACAAGATTTCCGTCAGGGTCATAAGCACATTCTCTTCACATGTGATCAAGTCTCAAGTCGGTTTGAGTACCCGTTGCTCATTGGATGGCTCCCTGAATTGGAGTTAAGCGACTTTCTTTATCTGAAATGATAGAAATCGAATCTTCGTACACCTAACCCATTTCTTCTACATACTAATGTGCCAAGTTGTCAAATTTTACCGGTTTCGTCGTATCGTGATCACTTCTTGTCGTCGGCGACTTCATGGCGAAGTCCATTACAATTTGTTTTCCTTCAAATCTCTCTCCCGGTCTTTCACTACACGCTTATTCACATCTCAGAAGTCTATAAGGGTTTTGACTACGCGCGCGATGTTAGGAAGTTAAGCATATACGAAATTTAAGTTATCGAGATGGGACAAGCCTGGTAAGTCGTCCGGAAAAGCCTCGGGAGACTCAAGATTAACAGAGACGACGTTAGTTTTCAGATTCTTGAGACGGTAGCTCTAAGGACGCTTGAGTTTGAAGACTTACATGGGACCCTAAGAATCCTACCGTTAGATATTTTTACACTAGCAACCCTACTACACAATTAAGAACCGTATTAACCGTTGGCATTCAGATTGTACTCACTTTATCGTCAAGAACCTTAATATCATAGAGTACAAAGTACGTGAAGAGTTTGTCGTCTTCTAGAGTCAAGATACATACACGGGGTATTTGACCAAATCTAGTTAGGGAGTCG
Organism: Erigeron breviscapus; assembly: GCA_034093135.1. Taxonomy (NCBI): domain Eukaryota; kingdom Viridiplantae; phylum Streptophyta; class Magnoliopsida; order Asterales; family Asteraceae; genus Erigeron; species Erigeron breviscapus. The sequence goes on from CM067171.1 coordinate 110,076,390, forward strand.
CTAAACATCCAAAATTTTTAAACATATAATTCCAAAACACACGAACGAACGTAATTCAAAGGAGTAACGTTTGGATAAACGAGATCATAGTCTGTTCCAATATCGAATAGTGCCATGACATAATGACCGTTAAGAGGAATGTACCTTAACCGACGTTTGGATCATTTTGGCCTCCATTGCCACTTCCTGCAAAAGCTCGGCCACGAGGTTGAACTTGTTGACCTTGTTGGCCACGGTTTTGGTTCGGTCCGGTGATTTGGAGTTGATTCGGATGGACCGCCACTTCAACTTGTTGTCCAACCCATTGCGGACAATTGTTACGGTAGTGAGTACGACTACCACATCCAAAACACTCGCCTCTTTGTTGATTACCTTGAGGAGGGACGGCTCGAATAGGAGTCACATTCATTGGACCCGTTCTCGGAGCTCTACAATCTCTTGCCAAATGTCCAAGTCGATTACAATTGAGGCAAGCCCCACATTGGGTGTTAGTGGGATGATGCTTGTTACACTTGTTACAAAAAGGATGAGGTCCCACATAAGGCCTCCTCGCCGGCTCAACTGCCACCATCACTCTTCCCCGGTTAGCATTCTTGGGATCAAGCCTTCCCATTCTCTTCACCCCACTTGACTCTCCCACTTCCTTTCTCTTGTTTGTTAAGGAGTTACTCAAAACACCGCTCCTCAACAAGTCTTCAGTCACACTGCCGGCCCGGTTGACAGCATCAGCCAAAGAAGTAGGCATGTTGGAATTTACATAAGATCGGACTTGAGGATTCAAGCCCAACACAAACTTCTCGGAATCCACCAAATGAGGAATGAGGGTAGACAACTCCTGAAATCGTCTAACATAGCTCTTGTAATCAGATCCGTCCATTTTGAGATTAACAAACTCAATGGTCAAGTTTTGTAGTTCATAGGGCGGACAAAACTTCGCCTTCACCTTGTTCTTGAAATCGATCCATTCCAAGTTATAAGTCCGCCCCAAAGTTATCTCTTGGTTCCACCAACTCAAGGCGTCATTTTTTAAACATGCCGGATGCATAAGAAATCCGGTCGTCATATGTGCAATGACTTCTTTCAATCACTGCCTCGATCTCCTCAAACCATCTTATACACTCTGTGGGACCGCCTCTTCCATCAAACTCCGGTGCCCCACAGCTTTTGAAGTCTTTAAATATACACCCCTGTCGGTATCCTCCATGTTGATTATACATGGGCATACGGTTGTCAACTCCCACTGGTTCCTCTTCTTCCTCCTCCACAGCATGAGGTTGAGCATTTTCATTATTCATATTAACCGGGGCTTCATTGTTTTGAGGCCCATTGTTTGGAGCCGCATTGTTTCCTCCAAGATTTGCCGTGACTTGAGCAATAATGGTCGGCATGATATTGGTGACCGTTTGAGCGATCACCTCAGCCAAGTTTGGCACGAGAGCTTCACCACGACCCCTTCCTTGGCCTCTACCACGACCTCTACCACGACCTCTACCACGGCCCCTACCTCTACCTCCTTGTACCTCCGGTTGAGCTTCCGGTTGAGGTTCTTCCGGTTCAGCCCTATAGTTCGTTCCGGCTCTCCTTGGCCTCACCATTTCTATAAAACAAGTGACGCGTTGACCCGAGAGTTAGTCTCAAATGCTCACATGTTAGTCACACAAGTAGTCAATGCTCCCATACCGATATAACGTACTCATTTCATATCATTAAGCTAAGGTAAGAGTGCTAGAATCCTATGGGATTGTTACTTATCATATCATCATGTCAAGTTTTACTACAATTGTTTATCGTTAGTTCAAGTAATCATGTCAATACATCATACAATCAAACAATTAACACAAATGGGTTAAGTATAATCTGAATTCGATATGCTCTCTAGTTATTGACTAGGTATGTATACAGGGTGTACCAATGGCTAACCCTCCACCCAATCAACTTCCATTAAGCATATCGGTTCCTTATTATACTCTAAGCCATGCATGCGCAATCCATGATGTCATTAACTTGTTATAATGTTGGGCGACCATAAAAGAGTTGATCGGGTTCTTTTAGGGTTGCCACAATATTATACTAAGTTAATACCATAACTTCATTTTGCTCTAAAGCATCCAACTAACATCAATCAGTAACAACAATCCATATCAACGACAATCAAATTCAATCAATGCACACATTAACCACATTGTACCCATTCCACATTCATCACGTTGAATTCAAGCCATCACATAAGTGGTCTTAACTACGAACTCACAATATACACTTTCTAGGGTTCACAGAATTACGTTGCACACAAATTTCCTAACCATGCATGCGCAATCCATGATGTCATTAACTTGTTATAATGTTGGGCGACCATAAAAGAGTTGATCGGGTTCTTTTAGGGTTGCCACAATATTATACTAAGTTAATACCATAACTTCATTTTGCTCTAAAGCATCCAACTAACATCAATCAGTAACAACAATCCATATCAACGACAATCAAATTCAATCAATGCACACATTAACCACATTGTACCCATTCCACATTCATCACGTTGAATTCAAGCCATCACATAAGTGGTCTTAACTACGAACTCACAATATACACTTTCTAGGGTTCACAGAATTCACGTTGCACACAAATTTCCTAACCATGCATGCGCAATCCATGATGTCATTAACTTGTTATAATGTTGGGCGACCATAAAAGAGTTGATCGGGTTCTTTTAGGGTTGCCACAATATTATACTAAGTTAATACCATAACTTCATTTTGCTCTAAAGCATCCAACTAACATCAATCAGTAACAACAATCCATATCAACGACAATCAAATTCAATCAATGCACACATTAACCACATTGTACCCATTCCACATTCATCACGTTGAATTCAAGCCATCACATAAGTGGTCTTAACTACGAACTCACAATATACACTTTCTAGGGTTCACAGAATTACGTTGCACACAAATTTCCTAACCATGCATGCGCAATCCATGATGTCATTAACTTGTTATAATGTTGGGCGACCATAAAAGAGTTGATCGGGTTCTTTTAGGGTTGCCACAATATTATACTAAGTTAATAACATAACCAAATCAAATCAAACTTATAAACCAACTCATCATTCAATCATTCAGTCAAACATTCAATTGACGACTATTAATTCATAAGTTCATCAATATATGAATAAGTGCGTATCACACAAGTTAAGTATAATCTGAATTCGATATGCTCTCTAGTTATTGACTAGGTATGTATACAGGGTGTACCAATGGCTAACCCTCCACCCAATCAACTTCCATTAAGCATATCGGTTCCTTATTATACTCTAAGCCATGCATGCGCAATCCATGATGTCATTAACTTGTTATAATGTTGGGCGACCATAAAAGAGTTGATCGGGTTCTTTTAGGGTTGCCACAATATTATACTAAGTTAATACCATAACTTCATTTTGCTCTAAAGCATCCAACTAACATCAATCAGTAACAACAATCCATATCAACGACAATCAAATTCAATCAATGCACACATTAACCACATTGTACCCATTCCACATTCATCACGTTGAATTCAAGCCATCACATAAGTGGTCTTAACTACGAACTCACAATATACACTTTCTAGGGTTCACAGAATTCACGTTGCACACAAATTTCCTAACCATGCATGCGCAATCCATGATGTCATTAACTTGTTATAATGTTGGGCGACCATAAAAGAGTTGATCGGGTTCTTTTAGGGTTGCCACAATATTATACTAAGTTAATACCATAACTTCATTTTGCTCTAAAGCATCCAACTAACATCAATCAGTAACAACAATCCATATCAACGACAATCAAATTCAATCAATGCACACATTAACCACATTGTACCCATTCCACATTCATCACGTTGAATTCAAGCCATCACATAAGTGGTCTTAACTACGAACTCACAATATACAAGTAGAGGCGAAACATGACTTACAATGAGCCTCTATGTAACGCAATATCGTCCTCAATCAAGATTACACAATATAAGTAAACGTGTAATAAACGTGCACAAATGATGTAAATATCAAATCATATATCGCATGTATGCATATCCATAATGTAATATATATATATGCTTGCGTGTATATATATATATATATAGAATGCTTGCGTGTAAACCGCGTATATATATATATAATGCTTGCGTGTAAACCGCGTAAACAGAGTATGCATGCGTGTAAACCGCGTATATATTTATATATAGTATGCTTGCGTGTAAACCGCGTATATATATATATATATATATATAGAATGCTTGCGTGTAAACCGCGTATATATATATATAGTATGCATGCGTGTAAACCGCGTATATATTTATATATAGTATGCTTGCGTGTAAACCGCGTATATATATATATATATAGAATGCTTGCGTGTAAACCGCGTATATATATATATAGAATGCTTGCGTGTAAACCGCGTATATATATATATTATATATATATATATATATATATAGATATATGCGTGTAATATATATATATATATGGAATGCTTGCGTGTAAATATATATATATAGAATGCTTGCGTGTAAACCGCGTATATATTTATACAGAGTATGCTTGCGTGTAAACCGCGTATATATATATATAGTATGCTTGCGTGTAAACCGCGTATATATACATATAGTATGCTTGCGTGTAAACCGCGTATATACATACATATAGAATGCTTACGTGTAAACCGCGTATATACATATATATATATAATGCTAATTATATAATAATATATATATATATAGAATGCTTGCGTGTAAACCGCGTATATATTTAAACAGAGTATGCTTGCGTGTAAACCGCGTATATATATATAAAGTATGCTTGCGTGTAAACCGCGTATATATATATATAATGCTTACGTGTAAACCGCGTATATACATATATAGATGCTTGCGTGTAAACCGCGTATATATATATATAGTATGCTTGCGTGTAAACCGCGTATATACATATAGAATGCTTACGTGTAAACCGCGTATATACACTTCGGAGGATTTTACTTTCATCAAGTTCTAGATGCTTATGTATAGGGTCATCCGCAGCCTTCCCACCACATCTAAAACTCTTTGAAAGTAAAACCGACTTCCATGTATGTACTTCTATCCTAATAAATTACAGTATCACAATCATATTCGTAAACCATCACCCAATAAATCAAAACTATCTATCAATCGACAATTAATCAGAAATTAACTAGACAGTCAATCAAATCAACCAGACAATCCAACAAACACGTATATGTACACTTTTCAGCCCGAATCTCTATTGAGTATGGAGCTACGAAACTCACCTCGATTGGCTATGAAAAGCTAAGCTTGATATAAAGTCAAGTTACTGTCGTTCAATGTTCACTTCACGTCCAACACCTAAATATCGATCACATACATTCACATTAACAAACATATACACATATACGAAGTTATCAAATACTCGGCAAAACCCTAATTAGGTTCCCAAAGTGGTTCTCGACGTTTGGTGACTTCTAAGACTCTTATTCATTGTTAAATAAGTTAAGAAGTGAATTAGATCGAAGCTCGATGCGTTACTAGGGTTCTGGAAGTCGAATTAGGTCAAACAAGAAATCAGAAACTGGACAACTGGCGTAAGCTACGCCCCTATGGGCCATAACTTACGCCCATACAAACTTAGCCTAGCGTAAGCTACGCCCCTAAGGAGCGTAGGTTACGCCCCCTACTGGGCAGACCCACGAACAGCAGCCATTTATGCAGAAAATCAAACCCAAAACCCTTTTTCACATGAACCAAAACCCTAGATCGAATTCTAAGGCTAAAGGACTCGTTTTGAAGTTACATTTGACCTTCTAATGCATAAATACACTTACCCAAATCAATATTTCCATCCAAAACATCATCAAATCTTCCAAATCAACCAAAACCCTAGTTAACCCTAATTTGGCCCGAAATTCATTTTGAGTCGTTCTAAGACCTGTAAATTCTCGAAACGACTAGAAATGCATAAACAAACATAAATAGATGCAAATGGGATGAATTTGACTTACCAAAACTTCCTTCCCGAGCTAGAACCCGAATTATGGCAAAATGGGTAAAAACCTTGAACTATGACTTTTGATCCTTCGATATGATGAAGATGAGATATAAACGACTATGATTCTTGTGTTAACCAGTTCCAAAACATCAAAATGATGCAAGAGAAGAGAAGAAATGAGATTGGATAGTCTTGCCTTTTTATTTTTACTTAGAGAGAAAAAGAGAAAGAAGAAAAGAGAGAAGAGATAGAATGTGTGGTGGAAGGGAGAGATAAGGGGAGGAAATGGGTCATGGGGGCTGGTGGGTCGTGGATAGCCCACGGGTCGACCCGTTTCCTTCTCAAGCCAAAATACAAATCGTTATACATTTAAACACCGATTAAAACATATTATCGACCCGACTAACATACCACATTGCCATTTAATCACAAAATGACCCAACTATTTCACTAACTTAAATTGTTAATCAAATTACACGTAAAGTCAAACGGTCAAAACTCACGGATGTTACACAATCAGACAAAAAGCCATTTTTAAGTGTTTACAGGCACCACATGCTCAAGATTATCTCCTTGTTGTCCCTATAGATGGGTTAGGACAACATATGTCACCGGTAGAGTATCGCACTATACTAAAATACCGTCTCATGATCCCCTTATTTCCTATTGATGAGATATGTCCTATTTGTCGGAAAGCTTGTTTGGATTCCTTTGGGGAGCATGCGCTTCACTGTAAAGAGCTCCCGGGGTTCAAATACAGACACGATTTGGTTAGGGATGTTCTCTTTGACATTTTTAGGCGGGCTGGGATTTCTGTTAAGAAGGAAGCGCCAGTGAATTTCTTGACTGACCCGTTGGAAGGGAGATCTACTCTCAGACCTGCTGACATTTTGGTCTTTGGTTGGACTGGGGGAAAAATGCATGTGTGGATGTAACAGGAGTCTCTCCTCTTGTGGGCTTAGGGTGTAGCTTCACAGCCGGTCTTGCCGCTTTAAAAGCTGCCTCATGCAAAGTGGCCAAACACGAGAAGGCGTGTCTTGACAACCAACACGTATTTATACCCTTTGCATTTGATACCTTTGGATTTCTTGCACCTGAGGCCGTCGAGCTACTTGGAAGGGTCCAACGGGTCATGCATAGTAATGTTATGACGCCACGATCGATGAATGTAGTTTTTAAACGTCTTAGTTTTGCTATACAAAAAGGAGTGGCGGCGCAGCTTGTTGCCCGTTTGCCTTTTATTTCTATGTAAATTACTATATCTATCAATGATTTATGAAAAATAAAAGTGACTTTATAGAATGATAGGGAAAATATAATTTGAGAATGGGGTAAAAAAAAGTAGAATACCAAGGGATTCATCCCAGCCGTCCGATCAAGCAATTTGATGGCTCAGATCACTCTTCCTCCTCCTTCTTCTTCCTTCTCCGGCGAGACAACAGCCGCCGCCACCACCTCCTCTTCTTCCTTATTCTCCTGCAATTGATTAGAATATTTAGATATTAGATAATTACTACAATTTTAAAAAAAATCATATATTAAAAGAATGAATTTACTTTATTAGATTTATACAATACTTATAATGTTTTACGGATATAAAAGGAAGAAAAATAAAATAAACAATAGAAAATTTAGTTTAGTGTTTAAGATTGTTATAGACTTGACTTTGATATTTGTTAATAGTAAGGTTTATTTTTATAAAAGATAAAGATAGAAATATTAAACAAAAAAAGAAAAAGAAAATTTTTTGAAAAAATAGAGTAAAAATGAAAGAAAATATAATTTCAAGAGATGTTAGGTGTATCTCCAATTTAAGCTTTTGGTTATAAGATAAATATATCGAGACATTATCCCGAAAGAAATTATTTTACTTTTAAAAAATATTTCAAAATCAAAATCATAAAATAAAAACAAAAATATATGAGTACATTGAAAAACAAAAATATATGAGACATTTAAATATTACAAAAAATAATATGTCCATAAAAGTTGTAAATTGTGACATACTTAGCGATATTTAAACATTAAAAAATTATAATTATATTTTTATATGCTTTATTTTTCTTATATGCGTCATGACAATTACTAAAAATTTCAATAAAAAATAATAGTACAATTACTCTAAAAATCTTAGGGCTAATTGCTTGGAAAGTGCTCCAACTTTGACACTTTTGTTTTTGTGGGGCTCTAACAAAAAAAAGTTCTATTCGTGGGCAAGAAACCGGCTATAATCACTTTTGTGGGACTCCGTGCATTTTTTGCTTACGTGTACAGTCACTAGCCGGTTTATCAATATTAAAAAATAAAAATACATCATCTGTAACCTAATTTCCATGTGAATTATATATATACATCCACCAGACCACCACCATCTCCATTTAGATTCTATAACAAACATCCACCAGACCACCACCATCTCCATTTAGATTTAATCACAGTTGCTGTCTAAAAAAAAAATTCAATCACAGTTGGATAGTTGGATATGATGGACAACCAAAACAAAAATTCTATCCGTCATTAATCCGGGAGCATCATGCCAAAAAGCACCATCGTGCACCTTTAATAAGATTTACACCTTGTGGGCCAAATCACTTGTCATACCACCGCCGCCACTTTTTGCCGGAAAATGGTTTCTATTTCTCCGGCCACACCCAAACCACCAGTGAAGATCTGCAACATCCATAGATCTGATTAATTTTTTTTGTTCTTGGATACCTTTTTTCGATTTAAAGTTTTGAAGGTATGACCACTTTATTTGAGGTTAAGGGTAGGAGTATATCATACCATTGCCGGATATATATTTGGGAATAATATATAACATAAATATAATATATAATAATATATATATATATATATATATATGTGTGTGTGTGTGTGTGTGTATGTGTGTGACAGTGTGTGTGTGTGTGTTAGATATAAGCAGAATAATTTGGTGATACAATTGAATTGTAGTTTTCTCCTTTGACAGTGGCTCGTTGTATTCCCACGAGATGATTATGATTATTGATGATGAAATATATAGATATGAATATAAGTTTGTTTGGTGATGTGATTTGGAGATGGAATAATAATTTGAGAAAAAGGTGACGTGGCAGCTTATTTGGCACATATATCATTATTTTTTTCAAAAAAATAATATAAAATGAAATGAAATTTAAAAAGTGACTGGAAACCTGAACATGACCTCATAATAGACGGATTTACCGGTTTTAATCCCCACAATAGAACTTTTTTTTGTTAGAGCCTCACAAAAGCAAAAGTGTCAAAGTTGGAGCACTTTCCAAGCAATTAGCCCTAAATCTTAATTTATTTACATTAAATTTTATTTATTTTTAATTAATTAATTTTATATTTATATGATAAAAAATATTATTTGTTTTATATTTATATGATAAAACATATTATTGGATATATATTAGTTATTATTTTATTAGATACATATCAGTTATTATTCTATTGAATAAATATTAGTTATTATTCTACCGGATATATATTAGCTATTTTTTTATTCTATTAAAATTATTGGGTAAAAAGTGTAAATTTGTGATGGAAAACAAAAAAGTGTAATTTGAAGTCAAAATTGAAAACAAAAGTCAACTTTAAGAAATTGAGAGCTGTGATTCTATCGGATATATATTAGCTATTTTTTTATTCTATTAAAATTATTGGGTAAAAAGTGTAAATTTGTGATGGAAAACAAAAAAGTGTAATTTGAAGTCAAAATTGAAAACAAAAGTCAACTTTAAGAAATTGAGAGCTGTGATTGGTCGATAAGTTATTAGATCAACTGTGCTTTAGTATAATAAATAAAAGATATGTTATCGGCATGCTCTACGTCGTAAGAAAAAAAAATCATTACAACACATATTCGTTCGTTTTCTCGTGGTCGAACAAAACGAAAGCAACACGTTGGTTTCATTTGTTTGTTTCTCTAGCCACCAAATAGTTAATAAAATATGAGTTGTACAATGACTGGTGCAAAATGTATACCCGTATCTTCTCTCTCTAGCTTCTCTCTCTAAGATTCCTGCTTGGTGTTTCGTCCTAATTTTCAAAATTATTCAATTTCTGGGTTAATTTTGTTTTAATTCCTTTGTTTCCTTGATTGTATTTGATGATTCCTTCGATTGATTCATCAATTTCTACCCCGATTCCTCCAGATCCAGGAGATTCGAGTGGAATTGATAAACTGCAAACTCCGCCAATGGGTTTCTCGCAACCTCCGCCCGTTGTGGATTCTTCTCCAGCTTCGATTCGTGCTAATAGAAGGGCTAAGGTTTCTGAAATGATTGAAAGGGATGGTGTTAAATCCCTGGCAATCAAATCCAAACGCTCCTCGAAATCATCGAAGAGGAATCGTAAGGATATTACGCGATTAGTGTTTTTGGAGAAATTTGTGAACATTAGGGAGAAGGAGGATGGTGATTGGGTTGCTGAGGAACAAAACTGTAATATGGATGAGGGTACTGAAGTTGTTGGTCCTACAAATGTGAAGGAGGTGGTGGATTTGTTCGAGAATAAGTGCCAGGAGCCAAATTCTGCTGGTAAGGTACCTTCCTTAAACATTAATGGTGGTTTTAATGTATCTAAATTGATTGCTGATAGTATGAATTCTGGTAATAGTGATGTTTTTGTTGGAAATGTTAATGTGAGTAAAATAATTGATGATATGGGTAGGGATTTTGCTGGTAAAAAGGGTTTTGGGGTTACTGGTGTACAGGGTAGTAGTAAGGTTGTTGTTGATACTGATAACATTGCTTCTGGTAGTTTTGATATTGGTAATATTGCTTATGATAGTATTGATTCTGGTAATATTGGTGATGGTTTGAAATTAGGAGAGGGTAATTCTAGTTTAAATGCTAAGAGTGGTAATATTGATTCTGGAAATTTTGATAATTGTGATGGTGATACTGTAATTGTGGAGGAGGTGTTTAGTGAGGATGATGAGGAAGGGGGTTGTGAGGATAATGCAAAGATGGGCAGAAATGTGAATCCCCTGGAAAAGGATTCTCCTCATTTTATGTTACCTGCAAACAAATCAAGTGTTGATAAATTTGTCAAGAAGAATGTTAATACTTCTTATTTTCAGTTTCCCCCAGTTGTTATGAATTCTAATAATTCTGTTCCTGCTGTGAATCTGAATGGTGTTAATTTGAGTAGTGTGAACTTGGAAACTAATTTGAATGAGAAACAAAGGGAAACTGCTAATAATTTTGTAAATAAGGCACCTAAAAATGTTTGGAAGGATTCCAAGGTGAGTTTTGGTGAATTGATGAAGAAAGCAAATGAAGAAGAACATGCTAGGTTAAGTTATATGGCTCCTAGTTTATGTGATGATGGTTGTAATAGAGTGGTTTTTTCAAAGGAAGAATTAAAGGTTTGTGAGGATATTGTTTCATTACATCTTTGTGGTTATTTTGTGGGAACTTCTATGGACTATCAAGTAGTCTGCTCTAATGTTAGAAGGTTATGGAGAGGATATGGATTAGTGGATGTTTCTAAAAACTCAGCTGGGTTTTTCTTTTTTAAATTTAAGGAGGAACAGGGTATGAAGGATGTTTTGGAAAATGGACCTTGGCTAATAGAAAATGTTCCATTAATACTGAATAAATGGGAACCTGGGTTTGGATTACAGAAAATAGAGCCTTCTAAAATTCATATTTGGGTTTGCTTACATCAATTGGGGCTTGAACTGTGGAATGGGCTATGTATTAGTAAGTTGATAAGCTTTGTTGGTGTTCCATTGTTGATGGATAGGGTGACTAAAGATAGGTGTGTCAATAAAACTGGGAGAATGGGTTTTGCTAGGGTGTTGGTTGAGGTTTCTGCTGATAAAGATCTGCCCACTGAAGTTGAGGCAGTGTTCCCTGCAGTAGGTTCTAGAGGTGAAAGAGTTGTTAAGTTTCCAGTTACATATCAATGGAAGCCACCTCTGTGTACTTTTTGTAAATCTTTTGGGCACACAACTAAACAGTGCAAGAAGAGGCCTCAAACTGAAGAGGAAGTGGCTGCTCAAATATTAAGAGATTCCCAGAAAGTAAATGTGGTTGATAAGATTAATGTTGAACAGAATGGATTGGATGAGGAAGGATTTACTATGGTAAACAGGAAGAATAATTTTAGTAATTCTGACCCGGCTGGTACCTTTAAAGGTGGAGTTGGGGGTGCTAATACTGTGGCATCTAAGGGATCTGTTTCAATTAATACTTCTTTTCCTAATTCTTGGAAAAAGGATAAGGTGGGAGGGAGCAGTAATGCTGGTAAAGTTCAGAAGGAGAATGTCAATGTAAAGCAAGCTTATAAGGTGGTGAATGATAAGAGAGAGTGTAACACCCGTTTCGTAAAAATATGGATTTCCAAAAATTTTCGCCTAACGGCGTCAATAAAGCGGAAACAGTTTATTAAAAACCTCAACCAATGAAAACAGTTGAGAAACATAAGTGGTGTTACTAATAGCATCAAATCAGTAATAAAAGAAATCCATAAGATTGCCCAACATAAAGCAACCATAACATAGTCATTACATTAGTTCCATAAAGGAAATCATTAACATTAAGTCTATGCGAAGTTATTGGGTAAACTAAAGCCATCCTGATCATCTACCCATCTCTCGCCAAAGCTTCACACGACATCTCACTGCTTAACCTGAGGGGTGTCAACACATAAGAAGAAACAAGTGTTAGCTATAAAGCTAAGTAAGATAACACCAGGTTTAAGCAAAACATTTCATCCATTAAACACGTCACTTTAAAACATTACGTCATTTGATTTAGGCATATATATCACCACATAACGTATCCATATCACATATAAGCATAGAGTCCATGTCCCTAAGTGTGCCTAATCAATTTCGTCATTTCATCTCATCTCATTAAGTTGTGACTAGGTCACCGTTAAGTTGTAACCGAAGTTACCGTTAAGGAAAGACAATGTCGATCCATGAGTAGCACGTTATGTTCACGACATTAGGTGGGTCATCAGGCCACCCGAACTACTCGCCACATATGACTTATTGCAAGGAGCCACCCGAGCAACCATTTTCACGTACCCTCCCACATACGGGCACTACGTACTCTCCCACATGCGAGCACGACGTACTCTCCCACATACGAGCACGGTTTATACGTACCTATTACCACCGACAGGCACGGGTTATGCATAACTCTTAACGTCTAATTAGCTCGAGCATTTACCACGTTTAGTTTAGGTTTCCACATTAATCCTAAACTAATCCACATCTATCATCTTTTCACGTTAGGGCCCTTAAAACGTGCACGTGTCATGGCAACCTAAAAAGGTCTAGTGTTCTAGATGAACAAGCCACATATACATGCACATATCATCATTACATCATATCATTAACCACCATTCATCATAACATATCATATCGTTTAAACATATCATCACATATCATATCATAAACGTATTTACGGGGAAGCATTTTAGGCATAGGCATCGTCATCTTTAATCCCCGAATACCTCCCATATCAACCCAACCACAATATAGGTTATACATTACCGTTATGGAGGTCATAGTTTATGAAACCATTTTTGTTGCACCCTCAGCGTGACAAAAGTAGTGTATCTTACCTGGTAGTAGAATGTGCGCGCAAACAAAAGCTAACAGTGCTTAATAGTAATCCCCGACACCTATCGTACATTAATATATGAAATATAAGTCATTTGGGACCTTAAATGGACTTGAAAACGAACTTAGTTTTGTTCTTACGAACTTAATCCCAGAAAACGAACTTAACTGCTTTCTGATAACAAACGAATTTTAAATTCGTTTGCCAAACGAATTTAATCATCCACAAACGAATTTAAGCACCTTCAAACGGACTTAGACCACATAAAACGAATTTAGACAACGGATTTAACAAACGAAATTAGTCTTCTTTTAAACGAAAATAGCTTGAACGAAGTTAAACTTCGTTTTTCAAACGAATTTAGCATTCCAGAAACGAATTTAACACTTAAAACGAATTTAACTCTATTTTCGTCCAGAACTCATAAAACGGCTTTAATCTTCATTTTTCCAGAAATCAATCGACTTAGGCTTCACCCAAAACATGTTTTTGACATATATAAACCTCTTTTGATCATCAAGATCGATTATAAACTCGTTTGATGTCGTTTTGATCATTAATTTGCTTAAACATATTATGAACCCTAATTTATTAAAACTCCTTTATAAAATCAGATTTAATCCTTTATAAAACATCATTAGATCTGAAAATATCGACAACAAATCATTGATTACTGTACGAATGACAGCCAATCCGATTCAATGCAAAACACACAATTTGATTGACCAAAACTTGAAGATTATGCTTAAGAATTCAAGAGAGAATTGAAGGAACTTTTGTATTTGTTTTAATTATGATTAATGGCTGCAAAATTAACCTAGATTAGGCTAATCCCATGCCAAACCCGTTTTTAACTTTTCAACTTTGGCAAAATTGGTCCCTGGACTTCATATTGACTTTATTTCGCTTAAAACACCTATTGGGGATACCTATAACACACTAGAGCACTTTCGCACACTACAAAGGCCTTTTACACATCATTTAGTCCACTTATTGTCACTCATTAAAGGTAATTAAATCTCACATATAGGGCACATAAACATATAAACACACATTTTACCACATAACATATCACGGACTTAGAATTTGACCTAACGACGTTAGTCAACAGAAACGATTAAGTTTTGGGATGTTACATACCATCAAGATAATTCGACCACCAAGCCCCTATGTCGACCAACTTTAACCTTATTTATCGCAAAAACATATCGTTTAATACACTATTAACTTAAAACTATATTTCTA